>CAWUFW010003672.1:1200000-1751711 GCA_963921515.1 Calotriton arnoldi | reverse complement strand
GAAAGAAAAGAGATTCATCTCTATTGATCTGATGAAACCACACTATGTGGCGATCCTGAATAGAAGGCCGCGTGGGCTCCTGGGTAGCCGCCGCTCTCCTCTTGCTACCATACAGGAGGTTCAGACAGAAAGACTGATAACATTTGAAGAGTCTTCTATACATGGTAATGGAGTTACCACCCATGAAATGGAACTCGTTCCTATTGAAGTTGAACATCAAAATTCAAATGAAATACAGATATCAATTCAGCCTACCACCGACATCTACATAAATATGCCTTTGCAAATTCAACAAAACCTGTGGAGCTACCAAAGATAGATCGAACTGCATCTGGCCACTTCATCGATTTTGACACTTTTTCTCTGGATCCAAGTGAACCTGAGTCACCGCCAGCTCCAGTTTCCTGGAAAAAACAACTTCATGATTTTTATATTTTTCTGAAAAAGACATACCTAGTCTCACAATGGCTAGAATTCTGGATAATAACTGGGATACTGTTGCTACTATTCTGGATAGGTTTAGTGACTGTCTTGTTCTTGCTTGTGAATGGACAGTGTCTTCCAGAATGCTCCACAGTATCACATGTGAACTTGGTACTGAAACGTCATCTCATTGTGAACAGAGAGACCTGTCCTATGTGAACATCACAGCAGTTCCAGTTCCTGATGGAATAATTCGGGATAGAGTTTCATACGATGTATTTGGTCCCACTGAACTTTTAAAAATACCACATGTTTTCAAAATTTCTTTAACTGATATCATCACCTCCAGTACATATTCTGACGATTGGGATTTTGAAACTGTAAATAATATGTTGTCTGATTTAGAACTGTCGGCAGCATTTATGAAAAATGAAATGTTTGAGGATTCATATGATTTTGATACCATGTACTGTTACCAGCATTATGGTAATCAGTTTTTGCATAAGATAAGTGCACCACGTAATGTTTTCAGATACCACCAATGGGAACATTGCCCAACACCACCGAAAGGTAGTTCAACGTTTGCACAAAAGTTTGCTTACTTTTCTGCGTTTAATACATCAGATCCACGCTCATACTATTATAAGCCTGCACCTACATCTGCAAAGAAAAGTATGCTCACCAACACGAAACAGATATACTCCGCATCCTTTATTGCCCAACTGTCTGAACAGGGTTTCGACTTATGGAAAGACACTATAGACATAAAATTGGTCTGGGGGACTAAGGAATGGCAGGTTCAGGGAACTGAGGCATTATTTAGAGCATGCCTCATACCACAACAGCTTATCTTCCTGACTGACACTGTGCAACAGACTTCCTGTCTTGGGTTGGCCAAGATTAAGGACTTGAACACACCGCATATTCCATCACCTTCACATTTGGAGGGATGGCAAAACTATACAGAAAATTATGAAGGTACACTCGCATGACGTTTCGATCAATTAAACAGACCCCAATTGGAAGGGATGGTTAGTTTGGCCTATTGACACAACTAGGTGTCAGTCAAGATTCAGGGGTACCACCGAAGGGTTTAGTATCCATAGGCCCGACTTACGCTATGTACAACGGGAACACCCGGGTATGGTGACATCATACAGTGTTGGGAAGTTATGCCTAGATTGGCTAAAAACAGTGTCAAAGGTGAAACAACACTTGTCCTTAATCTCAGATGACGTGGATCTCAGGGATTTTTTATTGGGTTCCCGAAAGCCTCGTCAGAAAAGCTTCTTATACGCTGTTTATAATGAAATTTGGAAAGGCTCTCAAGTCTCAACAGGAAGCTGTGGAGAGGTTGCGTGAAATTGACAGAATTAACTTAGAAAAGGCTTTGGCTGTGGTTGACAACAATATGACCACACTAACATCCAGAATTTATTCACTGGGCAACATTGTATCTTCTGCTATAGATATAATGGAACAAGATTTGTCCATCTTACAACACGGACAATCACAATTACTTTCCTTTGTATCATTAAGCTGGACGCTACAATCTTTGCCCTCTAGTTATGTGCCCTGGAAATATATATACAGTATGTCTCTGTTCTCTGCATATAATTTGACAGAAATGCAGACAACAATGGCTCATAGGGATGCGAAATATACAATGCTGCGCATTGAAAAATTAGACCAATTACCTTTTACCGTGGCAGAGGCACCGTCCACAGAATGGTTAATTCATGGCCATTTTACATTGCCAGTAACAACCTTCCAGGTTCAATATTGCCTAGAACACCACCAGGTAGGCAGGTATGAAGCAATGGGTAGGGAATTCATCCATGAATCTTGGGAATTACTGTATAGATTTAGATGCAGGAACGGAGACACTGAAGTATTTCTCAGCAGTACAGACTGTGAGAATTCATTGAGTGGATCTCTCATTTGCCAGGATATTATGCTTCATGGGGCCTGTAATGGTTCAGTTGAAAACTTGTCCTGTCAGTTGAAAGGGTCCCCAGCTGCCGTGATTAATCCTGTGTTCAGGTTACTCTCAAATGGGAGTTACTTAATGCTGAATGATCAAGGTTGTTGTGGGATGCTTCCAGGCATCGCATATCTTGTCACTGTAAGCTCCAGGGTTACTTGTTGTATTTGTATGCAAGTATTGATTCCACTGACCCACACAGTCAGGGAGGCGCCGATATGGCCTTCGTTGAATGTTTCCTTTATACGGTTTGATACTCTGAGCCGAATGAAAGCCATGCTCTTACGGAAGGATGTGCCCTTAACCTCGGCCCGAGAGACTTTTGATCTCCAGGTTACAAGGTCCTCAGCTGAGATACAGGCACTGGTACGAACAAATTGCCCTTTCCATTTCGGATCTTTAACATGTCTGATACGAAGGGTATAGTACACCTATTTAAGACCATAGGTTCTGGACTGTTAAGCACCTTTCAGACAGTCTTCGGAGTGATTCCAGCTTTAATACACTCCGTATTTGGAAGCATTTTTTGAGGACTTCTGCTGATCCTGCTACTGATAGGGGGTATCCTGATTTTTACTTTTCTGTAACGCAATGGACGTCCCAGTCATCAAGGAAATGGAAAAAGCCCTCCTGGAGCGACCTTACCGTGATCGCATGGTACTCCATCTTGGCACACCTCAACTTCGGGAGCTAAGTGAGTCTTGGTTCCTATAATTTCGACCAGTCTGGATCAACTGTGTTTTGCCTGTTCTCCGCTGCCTGTTCTGCGGATATGAATGCATGTTGGACCTCTGTCTAACACTTTCATCGGTTGGGCCACCGGACGTAGATGCATTGCTGGACCCGTTAATGGCCCCATGTACTGCAGTGTCCCCAGCGTATTCCAATGTTGCTGTTGGCATTCTTGGAGCCACCACGGGATGCTTCAGCTCCTGTTGGAATGGATACCTGCTCTCCTACATGCACACAGGCTTTGGATGTTTCAAATGCTTCCTCAGCATCGGCTATGGGAACTGAGGAAGATCATTTTTGCTCGATTGACCTGATCTGTGAGGTGTTACAGGGACCGTCGTCCACGAAGGAAAGCAACAGTGATGTTGCGCCTCCCACACAGGACACATAAACATTTGGCTCTCCGTGTGCTGGGAAGACTTTGGCCTTTTCCAAAACAACCAAAATTAGAATTTTAAACAAGATTTTTCCTCTCTTATTCACTCTTACTGAGCATCATGGCTTTCAGACGTACTCAGTTGATCAGACTATATATATAAACATGTTTTAAGGACTTTTAGAGTTTAGTTTTAGAGATTTTATGACCTTTTAGAAAATTTTATAACGTCTTTTTAAGCAATGTTTTATGCTTGATTAGAAGGACATTGACCTTTTTAATATGTTGTCCGGTCGGATGAGGAGTGGGTGTTAGATTTTCGTAGGGCACCCAAATATAGGTTTGAGTACTCAACTAACCCTTCACCTACATTAACCGTACCATTGCACTACATAACTGGTTTTGGGATTGACCTTTTACCAAGTTAAGCGCTGCATAAATGTCATGTGGTTTTCCCCAAAAACTAGCTTAATTAATTATGCATAAGGATTCTCAGAATCACAAGCAGGATTACCATCTTCTGAAATAATAACAATGTATAAGGGTCATCCCTTTCGTCATCCTCGGCCGACATGACACAGCAAGGTAGAAATCCCCTGAGGGCAGTGCTTAATTTGTGCCGGTGCTTTCCGGTGCTTAGCACCGGCACTTATTTCTCAGGGCCGGGTCCTCACGTGAAATTGAATTAATTAAGTTCACACGGGTCTCCCCATTGAACAGCTTTTAATTGAATGTGACTGTCACTGTGCGCTAAAATATTTCGAATTGGACACTGTTTAAATGTCCCAGTTCTTTATTTTTCTAGAACATGGAACTTGAAAAGCCCAGCCCAGGCCGTGAAATGCTGCTGCGAATAGCATATAGTCCGTTTTTAAACCATGCATGCTGGGTCCAGCCAAGCGATCGCCCAGGTCTGCAAAGACAAGAGGGTTTTTCTGGAACTTTCTTTCCCCTCAACTGCTGGCTCAGGACAGGTGCTGGGTCCACACAACGCAAGGGCGGGCATTGAGAGCGTGCAGGAAGCATCCGGTGGGTAGCTGGTAGTGGAGCTTAAGGTTGTCCTGCATGGTGCGAGCTCCGGAAAGATGACAGTGTGGCCACTGCCTATCCGGCCACATGGTGGGGGCACTAACGCCAATGATCCCTAAGGGGGCCGCCTGGCAGTGGAGCTGGGACAGCAGCGCTGCTGAAGCTGCTGTGAAGGCAGCCTGCAGAACCGTCCCCAGACCAGGCTTCGCCATTGCTGCACCGAGAGGAGACGTGCCCCAGCACAGGCCGCCACCACCACTCTGTGCGGAACGCATGAATTGGGCAGAGAATGACTCCTCAGGTGCAGGCAAGTCTGTCCTCATTTTGTTTTCACCCGCGGCCCCGCCCACCCCAGCATACTGCGCAGCCTCAGCCTAATCTGCCACAGAAGACGCAAGCAGCACGTAGCGCAGCAGGTAGGCCACAGAGTAATTCAAACTAAAAAGCAGTAAGTAATGATTGTGTAACTTGCTGAAAGTAGTGTGTGACGTTATACTGTGAAGCAAGTAATGGAAGGTCAAATGTACGTTACTACGAAATGTGCAGCCTGTGGTTCCGGTAATGTGACTCTCACTAGTTCAGTCTGCGGCTGAAGGCGTGACTGACTCTCCTCTGGTAATCAACCGTGTGCATCTGTGGTGAATACTTGTTAAAGAACAAAACACATCTTAATGCGGCAATGTCTTAAAAAGATATAACTATCTGTGCCTGCTGAAATACTTTGTGAGCTGACAGTTTTGCAGGGTCAGACGAGTCTACTCTATGCGACATGTGCAGGTAGTGAGAAAACAATGACGCATCCTTACAGCCTGCTCTTGCCAGGGGAAAACCAGGCAAAATTTAGAATATACACCTAACGGGCATGTGAACGTGCCACATGTTCTCTGAAGCATCACTAGGCAAGAGCCGCTAAACTGTTTGTCAGTTTTGGTAAACAAAAAAACATAAATGCAAAGGGCAAACATTACAACGACTTGCTTCACATTGGACTTGAGGTGTTAGTTAGAGCTGCTCTTCACCCCATGTGTGAACCTTGACAGTATTTGAATTGCCATACTAATAAAGAATCTGGGCTGTGGCACAAAGTTAGGCTTGTGTGATTTTTGACACCTCCTTGCACTTTGAGTTCTCCACAAATGCTGCGCTTTCTTTCAAAGGCGGGAACCGCCATCCTTTGATATGCATCGCTTAAATGTAGTGCTTTATGTGAGAGAGGTGGGTGCAGGTCTCGCTTCTCCACTGTGAGCTTAAGAAATTGTGGCTTTCGTCACGGAGAGGTAGAAATAACCACCTGTGAATTAGATTGCATGGATGGGGGAACTTTCTTTCAAACATGTGAGTTGCTAGCTACATTTCCAAGAGTAAAATACCGATCGTTTGTTGTTGTTTTAAGAGTCTGCAAAGACCCAGATGTGATACTGAATAGGACTTTAAACAAAATTGTTTGTATTGATTTGTAACTTGACTCTTGTCTTTTATTACTTAATTATTAGTCAAGGATACTTAACTCAGCACTTAACTCTTCTAAAAGTGTTTTCTAGTATATATTTGCTTGTTAAAGTATGGACAGATAAGGGCTAAGAACACCAGCTTTAGGAGATTCTGTTTATTTTTGTACCAACCAGGATATTAAATACCATTAGAAAACCGTCGGGTGGCAACCCTAGAAAGTGCAGCAAATGTGTCACTACATTTGGGTTGGAGGTTTGGAGAGTGGGGGGTATATGCTCACATCTCAACAACAGTGGGCAGAGTCCGTTGAATTTTGTGCTTTATTAGTTCAAAAGGCAGTGTAGAAGCCTCTCGAATGGAGTTGAATGTCTTACTTCATTTTGAAATAGGTGGCAATGGCATTTTCTGTCTCACAGCCTGATCGTATAATAAAATTATTTCTTTGAAGCATGAGAGCCCGATCCTCCATCAAAGCCTAATCCCGATGGTATAACTGACACTGTATTATCTTTTATTAGGAATACCTATTGTGATGGCACAAAACATCTTTTGATGGCATTGGCAAAAACCCTTAAAACATTTAAAGAATCGCTATTGTGTGTCTTGGACAGCACAGCTATGCATTGATCAGACAGGCCAAGAACGATACAGCCCTGTCACCCATTAACTTTACATAATTATTTACTGTATATTTAATAAAGCAGAGTTGTACTCTTTTCTTGTTCTCCCTCAGTATCTCCTTTTCTTTCTTCCCTTCACACCTCACACTTTTCCTTGTCTCCAATCTTCCTTCACTTTCTGCCCTACGTCCGCTGTTCGTCACTTTCTACCCCACGTCTGCGTTTCTCCGCCTCCCCTCATTAACTGCTTTTCACCTTCTCATATTTCCCTTCCACTCTCCTTTTATACGCTCCCCTTTGTCTGCTCTTCTCCCCTTGCCTTTCTCCTCTTTCCACTTTTCATTCTCATTATGTTCCTTTACAATCTTGCACTCCCAATCTCTGCTTTTCCCATTTCTCTTCACATTCTATGTGTACCTTTGTATCTATCGTTGCCTTCAGACCTCTCCTCCTTCCTAACTCTCCCTTTAATGTTTTTCTTTCTTACACATATCTCTTCATATCCACTCCAGGAATCCGTGTTTGATCTCAGGGTCATATATTTAAATCTTGGTGTGGTCACTCAGTCTTTCATCTTTCTAAGGTCGATAAAATTAGTGCCATTGAGTTGAATAACCTTTTCAATTTGGTGTCAAGGCCCCCTCTGGTGAATATGTGCTGTACAAGCATACTTGGTGTGTTAAGGACAGAAATGTATTTTAATATTTTGTTTTCAAATTTCTTTGCAATATTACTGTCATTATTCCCTGTGTCCCTTCCTTGACCCAGTAGCTTTCATACTCATACCCATTCCCCTGTCCTCCTTATTTTCCTTCATCTCCTCTTTTTCCTTTCTGCTTTCTCTTCATCAGCCTCTCCAGCTACACCTCCTTTCTTCTTTCTATTCTTGCTTCCTTACATCCTCCTTCATTCCCAAGCCTTTCTCCTTTGGTGCCTTTCTTCCATCTTCCTCTATTTGTTCCTCACTTTCATTTTTTCTGCTTTTTCCTTCATCCCTTCTTTAATTTCTTCCTGTCTTATCCTCAACCCTTCCTTCTGCTTTTCTTTTTCTTTCTATTCATCTATCACACATTGTTCACTTAATTTCTCCCTCTATCCCTTCATTTCTGCCTTTCACATTCTTTTCTTATTTCCTCCTTCTTTCATCCATTACTTATCTATTTCCTCACTTCAGCACTCCCCTTCCTGCTTACATTTGTTGCTTCCATCATTCATGGATTCCTTCCTTCATCTCTTCCTTTTTTTAAACAGCACAGTACAAGCACATTCTCTTTTGTTTGCAAAGCTGCCTCAAGTCCTCAAGTGACCTTTCCTAAAGCTGCATTTTGAGATGTACACAAATTCTCTCATTTGAGTTCACTTTTGAGTTGTTTTCATAGACTTTCCATAGGTTATATGATGTTATATTGATTTGTAGAGCATACTAATCACCCAAGAGGGTATCCAGGAGCTTGGGCAGGTGTGTAGGTGTGAGGTCCCTGAGGTGCTGTATGAAGAGCCATGTCTTCAGCTTCTTGCAGAACTCAAGAAGTGAGGAGGTGGCTCTTATGTGTTAAGGCTCGTGGTGTGGGTGGAGCCGATAGAGGAAGTGGGTGGGGCCAGTAGAAGAAGTAGGCGGAGCCAGGGAAGTGGGTGGAGCCTCCTAAAAAATGTGAGCACCTGCACTTAATATTTTACAAATTAAGCACTGCCTGAGGGTACCCTTTTGGTATATATACACCATATCTTTGCCAGGGCAGGAGAGGAGAAAGACCTCCATGCTGACACACTGACGCGAGATGCTGAGGTTCCTGCACGCAAACACTTCAGCACGCAGTCTGAAATCCTTCCGGGGTGTCCATCTCGAGACCAAGACGGGGTCCTTCATTCTCTCGCACCAGGTAATGGGGTTGGCCTCATTCTAGGGGTATTCTTGGCTTTACACCTACATACATGCCAGGTTCACTTAGGTACATCTAATTAGGGTTGCATCGTAGGAGTACACATTATTATTGACATGTATTTATATGCTTTCATATACTCATTGTTTTAGCAATATGGTAGAAATCTACCATCCATTTACTCTGTTGGTGCTTAATATCGTATATATCTGTTTCTGTCTTATGGTTGTTTCAACACACCTATTTTACACTAGAATGACGCTGGTTCAATAAATGCTTATTGAAAATGTGCCCACCGTTTTTTCTGTGTATCTCTCTGAGAAGAAAGTGAGCACGAGTGACTGAGCGAAATGTACTGTACTGTTTCCACGATCCCTGAGGGGACGGGTTGTCATGTTCGATAGTTGCCAGGAACTATTCTCTCATTGGTAAGGGGGGCACTGTGAGCTAGCTGTTATACAGGCGAACATATCCGGTGGGGGTGTCTGTAATTAGTCTGGACACCAATCCCACAGTTTATGTTGTCTAAACGCACAGATTCTATATAGATTTATAGGAACTACACAACACTCTATATATTTCAGATATTTATGCTGCTCTGGATTCATCATTGATATATTTCAGATATATATGCGGCTCTGGATTGATCATCTGTATATTTCAGATATTTATGCTGCTGTGGATTGATCATCTATATATTTCAGATATTTATGCGGTTCTGGATTGATCATTTATATATTTCAGATATTTATGTGGCTCTGGATTGATCATTTATATATTTCAGATATTTATGTGCCTCTGGAATGATTGTTTATATATTTCAGATATTTATGCGGCTCTGGATTGATCATTTATATATTTCAGATATTCATGTGGCTCTGGATTGATCCTCAATATATTTCAGATATTTATGTGGCTCTGGATTGATCATATATACATTTCAGATATTTATGCGGCTCTGGATTGATCATTTATGTATTTCAGATATTTATGGCTCAATAGTTAGTATTTAGAGTGAGCCATCGTGCTACGCAGTTGTCAGTCCAGTTTATTTTGATATCACAAGGCTTTATTTTATTTCTATAAGATTATTTAAAGAAAATAAACATCAAACAGGAGAAGTAATCTGGCCAGAATGGAGAACTTGAATGTACATCGCAGAATTAGGTTTGCCCCCTTACTGGTATTTAACTATTTGTATGAGTTTTTGAGGCCCTAGAAGGGCCTGGAAGTGGGGAAACGCCCTTGATCCAACACAGGAGCTCAACCCCCCCTCCACTCACCTTTCACCCAGCTGACGTGCAACATTTAAGACATTTAAGACACAAATATCCGTAGCCCAATCAGCCATGCTGCTTCATTGTTCGAATTATCACCTCAACTCTCAGTGCGGTGACCATAATTAAAGTGAGAGCTCACATGTGGTGTTTATGTTTTAGTACAAATGTATAGGTGTTTGTTTGATATTGCATCATTTGTTTACCGCCTGAAGTAGGGACTATGAAAAACATTTAACTAGTAATTTAAACACTTATTTGGAAGGTGTACACAGTAAAAATTGATAAAGAGTATTGACGAAATATGTAATATCTATTAAATTGTGTGCTGTCTAGAAGTTGGCTGTCTCCACTCGGAATTGTGTGAGTGTAATATTTCAAGAGTGGGATCTGGAATTCACACAGCAAGCTGCACCACCAGCGGCACTCGGGCAGCCGGGTGCAGGGTGCAAAACGGGCATCGGGGACCCTGTGCTTTCCAATGAAGACCTTCGGCTCTGCAAAGAGGCTGCAGGCTTCGGCAGGAAGGCTTCCTGAAGGCAACCACTGGCTTGAGAGGTAAGTTGGGATCTGGGGAGATGCCTGGACACTGTCGGTTGGGCCACCCAAGGCCGTGGGGCATCGGGTGCAGGGGTGTCTTCTGGCATCAGGTTTTCTTACCAGCTCCGGTCGCGGTCGGGGGATCCTTTACGTTGAGGCTGCATGCGTCGTCTTGAGGGAGGTCGGGGATCACTAGATCCCAGGTCAGGATCACTAGGGAGACCTCCTTGGGGTGTTGGGCCACTTGAACTCAGGCGTCGGCGTCGGGTGTAGAGTGGTGAAGAATCGCGTAGTCACCGGAATCCGGATTCTGGAGGTGAGTCTTTGTTTGAGCAAATCCGGTGCTCACGGAGACAAAGTCTGTAGGAAGGTCGCAGGGCAGGTCCGCGCTCTGGGTGTTGCTGCCTGCTGGGCTGGAGCTCTATTGCTGGGGCTAGCGTGAGATCTCCTGGATGGGTATGATTGCAAGCTTAACAAGCATTAGCTAAGCCAATAGGTCTCGCCTATGTGAGATCTATTGGCTTTGTTAATGTTTTTTAGCCATGTTGTACAAAAGAATTATTATACTGATTGGACAACCCAGTGCAGTAACCAGCTATGCAGACTATAACTATAAGAAATATCATAAATCAAACTGCAAATCAGTTCAAAGCTGCTATCACACTGAAAAACATAAAACTGTATATCGCTCACACCTCATCATCCACCACACTGCTATGCACTGTGTACCATAACATGATAACCGCACCTCAGTGGTCCTCACTCGCTACATGGAAACACTTCCCACCTAGAATCACAAAATACAGTAAACACCCCTCCATTCACATGGCATAGCTTGCTACATATGTAGGTAAGCACTTCAGTGTTCCACGTAGGGTAAGTAAGCACTTTATAAATGCTGAAATACACTACTATAAAACATCATAATATTATATATCTAGATATATTTGTATTGGATAGTATGGTAGGGACTGATATTGTATAGTATGGTATGACCTATCATTGTATAGCATGGTATGGTATGGTTTGGCCTATCATTGTGTGGTATGGCATGGCATGTCATTGTATATTATGGTATAGCCTATCATTGTATAGTACAGTATTGTATGGTATGACTATCATTGTATGGTATGGTATGGTATGGTATGGTAGGGCCTGTCACTGTGTGGTATGGTATGGCCTATCATTGTATATTTATTTATAGGTTTTATATAGCGCTAGCTAGACCCGAGGGTATCAGAGTGCTTTACATGATCAAAGAACACAGTATAATCAGGTCACTTACCATAAGGTGCGAGGCGTATTAGATTTTTAGAAACACGCACAAAAATAAACAAAGAAAATCGGTATGCAATGAGCATGGATTAACCGTATGAGGCAATAAGAACAGAGTAAGATTAAGGGAGAGAAACACCTAATAAACAGCAGAAACAAACCAACAACTGACTATAACTGAGGGCCGAGACCTATAAAGAGAGATAATTAACAATGTTCAGTATGCTTAGGTGTTAAAGTATTTTTTGAGGAGCAGGAGTTTCAGGTCTCTTTTGAAGCAAGAGAAGGAGGGGTTGCATCGTAGTTCTCTAGGTAAAGAGTTCCATATGCTTGGTGCATTTCCAGAGAAAGAGTGAGTCTGGGTTGATTTCCTTTTTAGTTTGGGAGGTACGAGGAGAAGTGTGTTGGAACTTCTCAAAGTTCTGGTTTTTCCAGCTTTCGTGAACTTGTTGTCTAAGTAGTTGGGGGTATGTGAGTGAAGGGCTTTGTGGGTGATGCAGGCAATCTTGAAAGTACATCTTCCTTCTATGGGAAGCCAATTGAGAACCTTGTTTATAACTGATGTAAGGGGGGCGAGGTGAGTTTTCGGCGTTCCTGTGAGGATGGCATTTCCATAGTCCAGTTTGGAGAGGACAAGAGATTGGACCACCATCTTGAAATCATCAGAGGGAATGAATGGTTTAATTTTCTTGAGGTGTTTAAGTGTGTAGAGCGCTCCTTTGGCTGAGTTTTTGATGTGATCCTCTATTGACATGTTCTTGTCCAGGATGAAGCCTAGGGACTTTGCTGAGTTGGACAGAGTGAGAGAACAATTTAATGCATTCAGGTCGCTGAGCCATTCGTGGATAAGTAGGTGGTCGCTTTTAGGGGAGAACAGAATGATTTCTGTTTTGTTGGGGTTTAGCTTTAAGTGGTTAGAGTTGAACCAAGATTGTATCTTGCTCAGAGTGGCGTTGAGATGTAGGATGTCACTAGGTGATTTGATTTTGTAATAGAGCTGGGTGTCATCAGCATATAGGTGATATTTGATCCTTGCTTGTTTCAGGATGATTGTAAGGGGTTCAATGAAGAGGTTAAAAAGGGAAGGGAGAGAATTGAGCCCTGGGGCACACCAAGTGTGACACGTGTGGGATTCGATAGGCAGGAGTTGATTTTGATTTGTTGCGATCGATGTTGTAGGTATGATGTGAACCATTTTAAGACTGTGCCATTGATACCAGAGCGGATCTTCAGCGATTCAAGTAAGGCTGGGTGATTTACGGTATCAAATGCTGCTGATAAATCAAGTAGGATGAGTAGGCATGCGCCACCATTGTCTAAGGATCTGTGGATGTCATCTGAGATATTGAGCACAGCAGTTTCAGTGCTGCAGCCTTTCCTGAACCCTGATGGAAGGTGTCATGGAGGTTGAATTCCCCTATATGATGGTTAAGTTGTTGTAAGTCACATTTTTCCATAGCTTTGGCTAGGAACGGGAGGTTGGAGATAGGTCTGAGGTCGATGAGATCATTAGGGTCAGCCTTGGGGTTTTTGAGAAGGGGTGTGATTTGACTGAGTTGAAGGGAGTCAGGGACACAGCCCGAGGCGAGAGATGCGTTGATGATTTTTGTCCAGTACGGGGCAATGATGTGGTTGAGGTTTTGTACAATTTTAGATGGGAGGGGATCTTTCTTGTGTGAAGTGGGCTTTAATTTTGCGATAATATTGAAGACTTCAATTTCGGTCATGGGTTTGAAGTCAGACCAGTAGGCATTGTTTTTCAGTTGGGTGCGATAATGGTTGCCGTAAGTACCTTTTAGAGCCATTTGGTCATTGGTGAGTTCAGGGGGTGGAGCTGTCATGGAGGGAGGTGGGTTGGTGAGGATGGTTAGGACGGAGGGTAGATAAGTCACTTGTAAGAAGGATTGCTCAATTTTTGTGACTTTGTCCGTGAGAAAGCTGGCAATTTCTTCACAGTGTTCAATACTGGCGATTATTTCATGTGGGGGTGAGGACGCGGTTTGACGTTTGGCAATGTTGAAGAGCTCCCTGGGTCTATTCTTTGCACGGTCCAGTTGGTTGCGGAAGAAGGTGGCTTTTTCTCTGAAAATTTGTTTTTTATAAGACAGCCTTGTAGTTCTAAGTAGAGCTAGGTGGATTGTCGAGGAGTTTTTTCTCCATTGCCATTCAGCTTGTCTGAGTTGTCTTCTCTCGTTGTTGAGATCAGGATTAAACCAAGATTTTGATTGGATTGGTCTAGGTTGTTTTAGTTTGGGCAGTGCCACTTGGTCAAGAACTTCCAACATCGCTGTGTTATAGTGTGTAGTGAGATCATCAGCGGTAAGGGTGAGGGGGTGATTTTGTAGTTGATCACGAATCTTGGATTCAAGTTCACTGATTGAGACTTGTTTGAGGTTTCTAGTCCACTGCTTAGGGTTTATTTATTTATTTATTTATAAGGTTTTATATAGCGGGAACAAGATCCCGAAGGATATCAGAGCGCTTTACATTAGGATGGAAGGAAGGACATAAATGCAATATCAACATCGAGTAGGAGTAAGAAACAGGAATGATTGCAATTACAGGACAGATGAAATCAGGGGAGTAATACTAAACTAAAATGATGACGATATAATAATCAAGTATATAGCGAGCTACACAGGAGATCACAATATGCTGTAAAGAAGAGCAGTATCGAATCATGGTACATTGGTTGTAGGATCAGTGACTTCGAGTAGGTGAACCTAGCCCAATTAAGGTAGGAATTTATTCATGAAGAATCTTTTAGCTTCCACTTTGAAAGCCGTCGTTGAGGAGATTCTGCGTACTTCCGGTGGAAGAGAGTTCCATATCTTTGGGGCAGGGCCAGAGAAGGCTCGGTGAAAAGTTCTCTTGTTGTTAAGGATGAGTGGTTTCAAGAGGAAGGTGTTAGCGCTTCTTGAGGCTCTACCTCCACAAGATAGTTCAAGCTTTTGGGCTAGGTACCTAGGTGGTTTTGAAATGAAGGGCTTTGTGAGCCAGAACAGCAATCTTTAATTGGATTCGTGCTTCGTAAGGCAACCTTTTAAGAGATTTTAGGACTGGGGATATGTGCTCATTACGTTTGGTGCCTGTAACCAGTCTAGCCGCAGCGTTCAGAGATGCCCTAAGTGGAGCCAGGGTGTACTTGGGAAGGCCACAGAGCGTAGCGCTGCCGTAGTCCAACCTCGGCAAGACAAGCGCTTGGACCACCTGCTTGAAATCAGTTTGTGGGAGGAAAGGTTTGATGTTTCTAAGTGTCCTCATCAAGTGGTTGGCTCCCTTACACACATTGCTGATATGATTTTTCATATTAAGGTGCTTGTCCATAGTGATTCCAAGAGATTTGGCTGAGTCTATGATGAGAGGGGTGTAGTTGAAAGCAGTGAGGTGATTCAGCCAAAAGTCAATCTTGGGGATGTGGTTCGGAGGAGAGATGAGTAGGAATTCTGTTTTGGTGGTGTTGAGCAGGAGATGGTTCTCGGTTAATCAGTATTGAGTTGACATTAGGGTAGTGTTAAGTGAGCTGATGTTTTCTGGGGATGAGATTTTCAGATAAAGCTGCGTATCGTCAGCGTACATATGAAGAGAATGTTTGTGGAGTTTAGTGAGTTAGCTAATGGCTCCAAGATAAGGTTGAAGAGGATAGGAGATAGGGCGGACCCTTGGGGGACACCCATGAGTACTGGAGAGGGCTGGGAGAGAGAGTGGTTAGCCTTGACTCTTTGTGATCTGTGGTGGAGGAAAGACGAGAACCATTGTAGCACCTGACCCGAGAAACCCATCCTGTTCTTCAGAATGGATAGGAGGTTGTCATGATTGACCGTGTCGAATGCGGAGGAAAGGTCAAGGAGGATCAGGAGGCAGGATTTGTTTTAGTCAAGCATTTTTAAAATGTCATCCATAACGTGAGTGAGAGCAGATTCGGTGCTGTGCCCCTTCCGAAAACCGGATTGATGCTGGTCTAAGAGATGGAAATTCTCAATGTGAGCACAAAGTTGGGATTGTACGCATTTTTCTAGGAGTTTGGCTAGGGTGGGGATGTTGGAGATAGGGAGGAAGTTCTTGAGGTCAGCTTTGTCTGCGTTGTTTTTTTTTTAGTAAAGGTGAAACCTGAGCTGCTTTTAGGCAGTCAGGGATCTTGCCTTGTGATAGAGAAGTGTTTACAATCTTTGTCCAGGTGGGGATGAGTACATTCTTGATTTCTTTGAAGATGGCCGGGGGCAAAGGGTCACTGAAATGGTTAGATGGGTTAATATTCTGAAGAATCTTGTTGATGTCGTTCTCACTAAAAAGGGTAAAAGTGCCCCATGAGGCATTATTCTTGGTGTTCAGACCGATAGGTTTGCGTTTTTCAAGGAGGTCAAGGGGTGGTGCCGCCCTGGAGGATGGCAATAGGACCATCTTAGCGGCGAGGTCAATGGTAATGAGTCTTGATTTCTCAGTGAAGAAAGCAGCAAGTTCGTCGCATGAGGGTGGGCAGCCTTCAGAGTCAGGGTGATTTGGACCTAACACTGATTGCTGTTTGACCAATTCGAAAAGTTTTTTGGGGCGGTTTGCCGCTTAATCAAGTTGGTGTCTGAAATAATCTGCCTTAGCGCTCTTGATTTGTTTGTTGTAGCGGCTCATAACATCTCTAAGGAGTTTTAGTTGGTCTTAGGAGGGATTGGATTTCCAGGAACGTTCAACTGCCCTAAGGTTGCGGCGTTCCGAGTTTAAATTGTCGTTGTACCATGGTTTGGATATTTTTGTTGAGGCATTTTTTTGTTGTAGTGGTTATTTGTTAAGTCTAGGTGGGGTCTGACTGGGGTATTGATATTGAACAGGATGAGGTGGTGGTCAGACCAGTAAATGGGTGAAATGGAACTGAGTGAGACCAGTTCATAATTAGTGATAATCGCATCTAGAGTGGAGCCTTTGATGTGTGTTGGTTCATTGCAGTGTTGTTTAAGGTCATTTATTTCGAGAAGGTTTGCTGGTAGCCGGACTGCGGTGTCTTCAGAGTTGTTGAAATCGCCCAAGAACACATTTTTCATGTCAGTTTAGGAGAACTGAGTAATTAGGTCAGGGGGGTAAATGGTATGAAGGTTGATAGGAGGGGAGCCTTTGTTTTTAATTTCAACACCAAGGTATTCAAAAGTTGAGTATTCTGCGTTAATTAAAGTGGAAAGATGTATTCCTACTTTGTGAATTATGGCTAGACCTCCACCTGTTCTATTAGGTCTGTCATGTCTAATGATGTAGTACCCAGGTAGAGTCAGCAAGTCAAGTATCGGGGTATAGTAGTTATTAAGCCATGATTCTGTGAGGAAAGCGATATCAATTTCTTCACTGAGTATAGATTCCGCAATATCTGTGGTGTGTTGGACTGCTGATCGACAGTTGAGGATTATGCATGAGAGAGTACAGGGATTATCTTTAGTGGAACGTAATGTTTGAATGGTGGTGAATTGTGCGGGAGGTCTTGGCTCACTAATAATTGTAGGGATTCTATTTGTGCTCACAATTACAGGGATTGTGGAGGGGTTTGTAGGAACCCTGGTCTGGTTCTTAGCGAGGTAAGATTCGCTGAGAGCATCAGCTTCAGGTTTGGATAAGGGGCAGAGAGCACAGTGGGGTCTATGAGACAGACGAGACAAGGGAGTGGAGGACCATGGGAGGCGTATTACAATCAAAGGTGAACCTGTGCGTCTAGGCAGGTTATAATTTCCGGAAATGTGTGATGGTGGAATAACCTAGCTTGGGTAGAGAGATCTTGTTTTAGTTGTGCTATGTCATTCACAAGAGAATCAAGTTTTAGTTCCATTCGGTTCATGATCTGTGTTAGTGTGTAATTTACACTTCACACATTGAGAGTGGGAGGTTGAACAGCAAGCCCTGAGAAAAACAGATCAGAGAGTGCTTTGTTATGGAGAAGTTCATTGTCGTTGGGGCTAGTAAACGATAGATATCTATCTCATCAACAAAAGATCCAATTGCAGACAGATTCCATAGCTGTCTTGGCCATATTATGACCTGGATGCACAAAAACTAACTAAAATCTAAAACTGAACACTAATAAGACTGAGGTCATGGAATTTGGTAATGGACCTCCAATCTGGACCCAGTCATGGTGGCCCGCAGAGGCAGGTGCATGCCCGGTTCCTGCCACCAAAGTCAGAAACCTAGGAATCCTGTGTGATGTCCAACTTAACTTCTCAGGACAAATAAATCAACTGACCTCTGCCTGCTACCTCCTCTAAAAAATCCTGTCCTTCTTACCTATGGAGCTGAGGAAAACTGTAATGGTAGCACTCATTCTCTCCCGTTTGGACTCCTGTAACGCCCTGTACTTGGGTGTAAATAAACGTCAGTTGTTCACACTTCAATCCCTGCAGAATGCGACTGCACACACCCTTCTCAATATTCCAAAATTCAGTCACATCTCGGATGCCATCAGAAACTTACACTGGCTCCCACTTGAGCAACGAATAAAGTTCAAAGCTCTGTGCCTTGTTCATAAAGTCATGTACGGAGGGGCACCCAACGACTTCCACAAACTTTTCCAATGGCATGCCCCTCGCCGGTTGTTAAGATCGGCTAATAAAGCTCTGCTCTCTGTGCCCAAGCCAGAAGAACCAGGAGGGGAGGCTTCCTCTCTTTTCTGGCATCGAAGCTCTGGAATGAACTTCCATTAAACATCAGACTACTCTCTTCTAGATCTCAGTTCAGGAGACAGATTAAAACATGGCTCTTCCCTGGTAATCAATGACCGAGACCTTTCTTGACTTCTCGTACCTTCTTGACCTCTCAGTGCCAAGAAGGCTTGGCATTCGTGCGCTTTATAAGACTTTACTTTACTTAGTATTGTGGGTAGTCAGAGTGGACTGTATAGGATCTGCATTCATAGGGAGGGATGCGTCCGCTGAGGGTTCAGCCGATGATGGTCTAAAGAAGGGGCACATGTCACTAGGCTTGGGGTAAGCATTGCCGACGTTTATTACCGTGTGATTACTGGTTAAGGTGGGAACGAGTGAAGTCCTTCCAGTGGGCATTTGTGGGTGTTGTGTGTAGATGAGGGTGTCAGGGTTGTTAGTAGCGTCGGGGGTGTCTCAGAGTTGAATGGTGAATTTGTGGGGGGAAGACGGCAGGGTGATTCTGGGTTGATGGTCAGAGGTAAGGGGGAGGAAGGCGCTTGGGAACGATGGCCCTGTTGTGCGAGTGGGCTGAAAAATAACAGGAAGTGTTGGTCAAAAATGGTGAGGTGGGGGTCTGTCGCTTGTATAAGTATATTTCCTGTCTTATAAATTAAAATACCGATTTCCCCTCTAAAGAAAGGGGAGGGGATGTCGTCAGTTTAGTTCCATAGGGATTCTTGATTGTCTTAGTCACTTGTAGGAGGAGCATGAAGATGTTTTTCCATTTTGCCGGGCGTTTGGAATAAAAGACAAAGTCAGTTTTTTTGGTGCCATTGGTCACGTTATGGTATGTATCAGCGATTAGTGTTTCCGGGTGCTGTTTTAGTAGTTTGTGTTTGAGATTCTTTTTCGCGTTGCCTGAGACATTTTTAGGATATGCGATGGTCCATGAGTTAGGACCATATCTCACAAGAGCAGTGTCGAGGGGTTTGTGGGGGTACATTGTAAGAGACATTTACTGTCTGGTTAGCAGTGAGGCTCTAAGGTGGTGCGAAGTAAGGAAGTGCATAAAAGGCTAGATCAGGAGTGGCGATGTGCAGTGAGCAAATTAGTTAGGAAAAGGTAGGGTTGAATAGGAGGCTTGGCAGGGACGCTAAGAAGGTGAGGAGATATAATAGTGAACAATATGATCTTCAGGACTGAGGCGCATATGAGCTGCACTGAGAAAGTCACAGGTAAGTCCGTCAACTGAGGGCAGAGTAGGTAAATAATAGGCACGTCTAAGTCCTAAACTAAAATAAGTAACAAGCTAGGGGAGTGGAAGTAGATAGCAAATCAATATATATCAAAAGCTCATATGTACAGCTAAGAGCCGCACACCAGATTCAGATGCATAGGATACTGAGCAACCAATATATGCAATATTATGACCAAAACAGTGGGGGTCAAGCTAATACAAAATGACAGCATACAAGTGTACGTTGATTACTGTTGCGGCCACAAGGTGGAGCTGCAGGCATAGGCGGTCAGGCTTACATGTCTAGGACGTAGAAGACAAAGAATGGAAGTCAGGCTAATACAAAGAGCCAGCATACAAGTGTACGATGATTACTGATTGCGGCCACACTCACAGCTCTGTCCCGACTCACCCGACATCTGCCAAATATATCTGAATTGGCGCGCTGCCGGGGTCGGCGACAATGTGAATCAGACCGTGATTGGGTCCGGAAGGTGCTGGGTGAACCTCAAGTGCTGAGGCTGTCGCATACCGCAACTGCGGTCACGGATCGACGGACGCGCCTAGGCGGAAGTCAAGGAAGCCCGGCTGCACTCTCAGGAAAGTGCCGAGGATGAGGCACGCCCAGCAGGTATCAAACGCTGAAGCCCTCGGTGCGCAGTACTCGATGTCTCATCTGGCCTATGTTATAGAGTGAAGGCTGTGGCTTCCCAAAAGTGCAGGTAAAGACGTCAGAACCTGCGCGCAAGCCTGTAACAGTGATCGGCCGATACCATACACGGAGAGATCTTGGGAACAGCGCGACAGGCCTCATTAACCTGGCGATGTGGTAGGCAAGCGTTTTCTCCAGGATTGAGGACACAGCAACTCAGAATCACCTACCTTAAAGGGGCTCCTGGGACTGGATACAAGAAGACAAGACACTCTTCAGGGGTCCTACGGTGGTTCTCTGTGGGTGGGACGGGGCTGCTGACGCCCTAGCTCTACATCCAGAGATCTCCTGATCCTATGCACGACTGTATAGGCTCAATAGCACGCATTACCTGTGGGCCCCCAACAACAAGCAAGTCACTATAAACGCCAGGCACCAGCATACCACTCATAAAGGTACCCGGAGGCTCAATGCTATGAACCCATAGCGACCCTATGTCACAGAGAGGACGGCCACGTACGGGAATTGGGGGCCATTCTGCTCATCCTCCCCTGACCCGCGCACTGACAGACAAGATGGCTGGTGAGGGGCCAACAGAACAAATGACTGCCAAACTGGACGCAGTCGTAACAGCAGTGGAGAGACTGAACAAAACAATAGACCAAACTCGCGCACTTTATAAGTCTGCGAACTTAGCTACAACCGAAGACATCCAAGGCTACTTAGCAGACATTCAACTACCACAGATTACACCGAACAAAAGCTGGAGCTCGACGACCCTTTTCTTTTAGACAAAATAAGAGCAAGTAGAAGTGCACTAGCCACGGGTAAAACGCCTGGTCCGGATGGCCTGCCGGCGGAATTTTCTAAAGTATATGCAGGGACACTAGCGCCTCAGCTTAAGAAAGCCTATGATACCTCGCTAGCTGACTCTTTACTCTCAGCCACGCAAAATGAAGCACTATTGATTTCTCTCCCCAAGCCCGGCAGAGACCCATCACTGCTAGGATCGTACAGGCCACTAGCATTACTCAACACTGATTACAAGATCCTAGCGTCCATAAAAGCTGAAAGGCTGGCACCACTGGTATGGTCTTTGGTACATAAGGACCAAAATGGGTTCGTCCCCACTAGAAGCACGTCACTTGACATCCACTGACTCTTTAGGGTGCAGAAGTATGCCACAGGCACCTGGCCTTGTTCAGGCTGCTTGGTGTTAGATTTAGAAAAAGCCTTTGATTCCTTAGAGTGGTCGTATTTATTTGCAGTACTGCAAGGATACGAATTTGGTGACACATTTTTACATATGATCAGGCTACTTTACATGCAACCCATAGTACGAGTCCGGACAGGGCTTCTGATATCGGAAAATATAAAAATCCATAGAGGGACTAGGCAGGGTTGCCCTCTGTTGCCGCTCCTCTTCTCACTCACAATGGAGCCATTGGCAGCACGGCTCTGCAGGGAAGGTGTAGACTGGGGTCTCCGACTTGGAGATGGCCTCCATACTGTCTCTCTTTACGCAAACAATTTATTAATATACCTGAAAGACCTCCATAATGTGCCTCCTTCCCTAGCAGACACCCTAGGGAATTTCGAGAAGGTGTCGGGGCTCAAGGTATATTGGTCAAAATCGTGTCTGTACCCCTTCTGGGAAGAGACTGCGGACCAGCAACTTTACAACAACAATTCGCTTCTCCATTGGCAGTTAGACACTTTTCGGTACCTGGGCATACTTGTATACCAGGACCCCGCTGATATATTGGAGGGGAACCTGACCAGGGCTGTAACTGCCATACGAGCGCAGATCAAGTTCTGGAAGACGTTCCCGTTGAATGTGATGGATAGAGTAGCTTTGTGCAAGATGGTAGTACTACCTAAGCTATTATATTATTTCTCCAACCTTCTGATCTATGTTCCAGCCAGGATATATTGTGAACTTGAGCAGATGATCAGAGGACTTATTTGGAATACAGGCCGTCCTAGGATAGCGTTATGGAAGCTCTACGCCCCAGCAGACAAAGGTGGACTGGCGGTACCTAATTTAGAATTATACTATCTGGCAGCGCAATTGTAATGGGTGGCAAAGTGGTTTGCTGGGCATGGCTTGGAAGATACGGCCTCAATGCAGCCGCCTAGGTCTCAATCCCAGGTGTACCATCTGTTCCATCCGACTGCCCGCCCCGCTAGCCCCTCGCAGGCGTATTTTGAACTGGCCCATCGTTGCTACAGGAGAAGTTTACACCTCACTAGGAATACAGTGCCTTATGCCCCTCGCTGCCACTCTTGGGGACTCCCATGGGAAAAGCAAACACCTCTGCTGGGATGCTGTCACACTGGCATATGGTCGAGTTACAGACACTGGGAGACTTATATGCTGACGGGGAACTGATTCCATTTGCGACCTTAGAGGAAGGAAACGACTTGCCAGCAGGACAATTCCTGTTACACAACTCCATTAAGAGATTGGTAACAGCGGCCTGGGGGGACATAGCTATAGAGCCAAAGATGCATCTCTTGATACAATATTTGCACGTAATGGGTCGCACATAGTACACTGGTTGGTGGAGGCCCTACTTCTGTACACGTTAAAGCCCATGACTGCATTACGTTTGAAGTGGGAAGAGGATAGGGGAAGCTCATTGACCGATCATGAATGGGAGTCCATATTAGCTAATCCCACATACATACCGAGGAATTCCAAATTCCGCCTTATACAAACATATATCACACATAGGGCATACCTCTCACCAGATAAATTGAACAAATATTTCAATATGACTACCTTGGCATGCCCTCAATGTCGACAGGGAGATGCAGACCTTCTTCACATGCTGTGGTCATGTACCACCCTAAATACGTATTGGCAGTCAATTACAGAAGCACTAGCAAAGTACACTGGTAGAGCACCTCTGCGAACATGGGAGGAATGCATACTGGGCTTTTACCCTATACCAAAAAACATAAAGCCACAGCGAGGTTCATTGATCTGGGGCTTGTAGTAGCCAAAAGATTGATCACAAAAAGATGGAAACGTACATAACCCCCTGTTCAAATTAGCTGGAAAAACTCACTTGCAGTATGGGCTCAGGCAGAGAGTATATCATTACACAGGGAAGAAACAGCAGGTCAGCGAAAATAACCCATAGTACAACATTGGGATACCATCCTGGTGGAATTAAAATATACGGGGAAGATGGGAATACCTCACCACAGGCAGCAAATGAGAGTGACCCAGACACCGATCATCAAACACCTCGCATTTAGGCCACGAGACAAAGCTAATACTGTCATGCTCATGTAAGATCAAACAGGGAACGCAGTGCACTTGAGACATTAGAGACTCAGTTAAACACCACACAAGAAGTTGGAAAAGGGAGGTGACTAAAATATTATTGTATAACAGTCATGATTGAACACCTCTCCAGAACATAATGACCCGGCTGCAACGGATTGGCGATGGTTTTTTCGTATTTTGGTTAACAGGTTTGGTTAAAAATAGAATAAAATGTATCATATCTGCATTAAAATGTATCATCGTATAAAGAAGTATGATATAGGAATATGCAATAGGCATTGAAAGGGCGCATAGACAAAAACCCTTTTGGGGACAGGGTAGCAGATACCATAGACAGCTCAAGGAGGAACTTGACTATTGTACATGTGCGATAAAACAACCCAAAACAAACATGTAAACTGAATTCAGAAACATAATTGTCAAATGATCAAGATGGAAACTATGTGCAGAAATAGTAATGTATACTTGTAGTGCAAAAAGAACATTTATTACTTCTGCTATGTTTGCTTGCCCTCATCCAACATTACCTATGTCTCTCTCTTTTCCATTTTTTTTTATTGTTACCTATGATTGAAAAATGCAAATAAAGATTTTTTTTTTTTTAAATGGTATTGCCTGACATTGTATATTATGGTATAGCCTATCATTGTATAGTACGGTATCGTATGGTATGACCTCTCATTGTATAGTATCATATGTCAGGGCCTGTAATCTTATAGTATGGTCTGTTGTGTCCTTGTATATTATTTTATGGTATGGTATGGTCTGACACTGTATGGTAGGATATGGCATCTCATTCTATAGTATTGTATGGCATGTTATGGTCATTGTATGGTATGGTATGGAATGGCCCGTGGTATAGTATGGTATAGTATGGCTTGTCATTGTATAGCATGGTATGGTATGGTATGATGTGGCCTATCATGGTATAGTATGGCATGGCATGGCTTGTAATTGTATGCTGTGATACATTATGGTATGGCTTGTAATTGTATAGCATTGTATGGTGTGGTATGGAATGGCCTGTCATTGTATAGTAAGGTATGGCGTGGCCTGTCACTGTATTGTATGGCCTTTCATTCTATAGCATGGTATGGTCTGCTCTGTCATTGAATATTATGGTATGGCCTGTCATTGTTTATTATGATATGGTATATCCTGTCATTGTGTGGTATGGCATGCCATGGTATGCGATGGCACGGCCTGTAATTGTATGACGTGACCTGTCACTATATGGTATAATAGTGTATGGTATGGTCGTTCACTGTATGGTATGATGTGGCTGGTCATGGTATAGTATGGCATGGCATGGCTTGTAATTGTATGCTGTGATACGGTATGGTATGGTTTGTCATTGTATAGCATAGTATGGTCTGGTATGGAATGGCCTGTTATTCTATAGTATAGTATGGTATGTTATGGTCATTGTATAGTATAGTATGGAATGGCTTGTGGTATATTATGTTAAAGTCTGTTATTGTACAGTATAGTATGAAATGGCATGGTATGGCTTGGCATTAGATACTATAGTATGACCTGTCATTGTATAGTATGGTATGGTATGGCTTGTCATTGTATAGTATGGCATGGTATGTGATTGTATGGTATGGTATGGCCTGTCTTTAAATATCATGATATCCATGTCCTGGTATGGAATGGTATGGTATAGCCTGTCATGGTATAATATGGTATGGCCAGGCCATTGCATGCTATGGTATGACTTGTCATTGTATAGTATGGTAAGGTCTGTTATTGTGTAGTATAGTATTATATGGCATGGTAGGGCCTGACATTACGTTGTATAGTATCAATCAATCAGGGAATTGTGAAGTGCGCTACTCACCCGTGAGTGTCTCAAGGCGCTGGGGGGGGGGGGGGATCCAGCTCCGGGTCAGCTGAAAAGCCAGGTCTTGAGGCTCTTCCTGAAGGTGTGCAGAGTGGGGGAGCGTATGATGATGATCGGGAGCTCGTTCCAGGCCTTTGCCGCGATGTAGGAGAAGGCTCTTCCACCTGCTCTGGTTCTGAAGATGTGCGGGATTTCTGCGAGGGCGAGGTCGGCGGAGCGGAGGTTTCTCCTGGATACGTGGAAGGAGACTCTTTCGTTGAGGTATTTGGATCCGGTGTTGTGGAGGAGTTTGTAGGCATGGGTGAGTAGCTTGAAATGTACTCTCTTCTCGACGGGGAGCCAGTGGAGGTCTCGCAGGTGTTGGGTGATGTGTTCATGTCGCAGAATGCCGAGGACGTGTATGGCCGCGGTGTTCTGGATGGTCTGGAGTTTGCGTAGCAGGGATTTGTTGATTCCAGCGTAGAGGGCGTTTCCGTGGTCCAGTCTGCTTGTTATGAGTGCATGGGTGACGGTCTTGTTGGATTTGGGGGGGATCCATTTGAAGGTCTTGCGAAAGATGCAGAGGATGTTGAAGCAGGTGGAGGCGACGGTGTTGATTTGGCGGGTCATGGTGAGGGAGGAGTCGAGTACGATGCCGAGGTTCCCGCCGTGGGGGTGGTGGGGTTGCAGAGGGCGGTGGGCCACCAGGTGTTGTCCTAAGCTGAGGGTGTGGGTCCGAGGACGAGGACTTCTGTCTTCTCCGAGTTGAGCTTCAGACAGCCGCTGCTCATCCAAGATGCAACGTCTTTCATTCCTTCCTGGAAGCTGAGTCTGGTGGCGTTGGGTTCCTTCATGAGGGAGAGGATGAGCTGGGTGTCGTCGGCGTAGGATACTATGCTGAGTCCATGCTGTCTGACGATGGTGGCAAGGGGGGCCATGTAGATGTTAAAGAGCGTGGGACTGAGTGACGATCCTTGGGGTACTCCGCAGTTGATCACTGTGCGGTAGGTTTGGAGAGGAAGGGCGGGAGTCTAATCCTTTGGGTTCTGCAGGCGAGGAAGGAGCAGAGCCAGTCGAGGGTGGTACCTTGTTTGCCGGCGTCGTGGAGTCTGGCTGTGAAAGTGCAGTGGGAGACGGTGTCGAAGGCTGTGCAGAGGTCTAGTAGGATTTGGGCCGCGGTGTGGCCTTGGTTGAGGAGCGTGTGGATGTCATCTGTGGGGGTGAGGAGGGCGGTCTCGGTGCTGTGGTTGCTGCAGAATCCGGATTGGGAAGGGTTGAGGATGGCGTTCTCCTCGATGAAGTTAGTCAGCTGGGTGTTGACGATTTTCTTGGTGACTTTGGCTGCGAAGGGAAGGAGAGAGATGGGTCGGTAGTTTTTCAAGTCCGTCGGGTCTACAGAAGGTTTCTTGAGGAGGGGCTTGATTTCTGCGCGTTTCCAGTCGTTGGGGAAAGTGCCGGATTCTAAGATGGCGTTGATGGTGCGCCGTAGCTCAGGCGCTATTGATGGAGCAAGGACTCGTAAATGAGACTTGCTCGGAAGCAATCCTTTCGTTTTAACTCATTACCAAATTACTAACTATGTGTTTGTAATTAATAATTCGCATTTTAGAAAGACACACGGGACAATGAAGCTTGCGTATGTGTTTACTAACTATAACAAAATGAACAAAGGACTAAAACGCACTCTAACAAGGGATCTTTACTGCGCATGCGTCTACTGCATCTACGTAGTATGACGTCTTAACGCTTGGAGGGAAAATCTTGCGCATGCGCAAAAGGCATTAAAATGGCAGCTTGAAAGTTCACATGCATGGCACCTGCTTGGCTAAATAGAAAATAAGTTTTATACTAACGCAAATGCAGAAAAGGGTAATAATAATTAAAGTGGGTTAGAGTAGAGGTTGGTGGTATACAGTGAAACCATTTATTTTTGAGAATAACATTTCTTCTTTTGACTTTATTATTAGTGCGCATTTGGGCCTTCCACACTTGTCTGAATTGAGCTGACTGACTGGACCCCGCACATGCGCAGATGAGAAAGAATAAGGAAGGATGAGTAAGGATTTGTCACGCGTCCAAGGCCAGAGAAGATGTGCCCTGGGAACATGAGGGTGAAGAGTTCATATGAAGAAACCTTATTCATAAAGTTGAAACATTTTGTATTAATAAAGTTTGGAGATGTATGGGAAAGGAAATGATTTAATAAAGTTTAAGGGGATGGGTTTGAAAACAATGGTTCAAATGAAATAAGTGAAATGTAAGCATGGTGTGACGATCATCCCCCCTCGCCTGTCCAATCAGAGTTAGTATTTTATGAAATTGAAACATTAATGGGTGGTACATGAATACTGAAATGTATAACTGAGGTAGTTTTAGTTAGTTAATTAGCAGAAGAGCAGCAGACACGGGAGCAGAAGCGAGAGCAGAGGCGATGCAGAACTCGGGATGCTGTCGGTGCTGGGGGTGGTGCTGATGCTGTGAGACGCTGATGAAGAAACTGAATGCAGAGACCTCCATCTTAACTTAATTGGGTTAGAAAGAAGATCGCGGAAGAACCACGAGGAGGAAGAGAGTGTCAGAGTGGGGGCGACGCAGTCGTCGGTATTTAGAGAGGTGAAGTATCCTGTCCTTATTCCTGTCCTGAAGTCTTTGTCTCCTGATCTATCCCGGGGGACCCTTACCAGCCCTTTCGCCAGGGGGTTGGTCTTCACAACATTCTCAGTAACTATAAATTTATCGTATTGATAGATGTTCTTCTCTCTCTGTCCTCTTCATTCTGTGCATAGTTATTGTGTGAATCTGAAATATTTTGCTTATTTGATTATTGATTGAGTTGACACTCTTGTGAATGAGGGTTTTTGTACTGAAACTTTGAGATGGTTCACATTCCATTAATTTAGATAAAGATTTCAAAACTTCCTGAGTCTGTGATTATTTACTTTAATTAAAGAATGTTTAATAAGTTAGGTTAATTATCACCATCAATTAGTTCCAACTAATGGTCCATCGACCAGAGGAAAGAACTTTTTGATCAGTAAAAGGTTTAGTTAGAAAGGAACAATAACTATTCCTGAAAATATGAAATCTATAAACTACAAGCTCCAGCGGTCTACTTGGTATTAGTGGAAGAAGTTATATGGGCCCAGGTGAGTATATGGTAGTGGAGTATCTGTTGTTAGTACACCGCTGGATCAGTTTTCTGGTAGCAGAATTATGGTTATTATTGACTAGTTTGGTGATAAGTATAGATTATTGATTTATGTTTAACAAAAAGAGTTAGCGTCTTGTTTTATGTTGTCTGAAAAATTCTCGGGGAATGAATAGCGGGTGGCGGTAGAAACCACACTGCAGTGAGGTTACTCGTCTGTTGGAATAACACTGAGAAGCTAGGTAGGGCTGGCAGTGTTAAAATAGGGACTATTTTCTGCGTAAAAGTGAGAGTGATTGATAGCAAAGAGTTCGCTAGTGAAACTTTAGGCGTTATATCACCTAGAAAGGGTAACCCTGAAGGAGTAGCAGGTTCTTCCAAGTTAGATTGACAGCAAAAGGAGTTCGCTGGTGAAACTTTGGTCTCAGATTTCCCAGAACGGGTGACACCGGAGGAGTAGCAGGTTCTCTGGAGCTTGAATGAAGGGTAAGCGGAAGGGTTTTACTCGCAGTATATGAAGAGTAAGCGGAAGGTTTTACTCGCAGTGGAAAGAAATAAACTATCCTTTGATTTAGTGGAACAGACAGAGTAGCGAATGTTTTTATGTCGTTAATAAAAAAAGAATTTTAAAGAAAATATTGAGAAATAAGTTTTCGTATTACCTTGTGAAGGGAGGGTCAGTTGCTGGAGTTGTATTGACGTCACAGTGAGACGCGCTGGGATTGGTAGAAACAGCGGGCGTGTGACAGGAGCAGCCTTGTAAAGGAGGGGTCAGTAGAAAGGAGCAGAACTGAAGTCAGAAAAAGGCCGCGCTGGCATTGGTCAGATCACGAGCGTGAGCCTGATTTTAATTGGATAGCTAGTTAGAAGCCACGCTAGGATTGGTGGAGAGAGAGATTGTATGCGGGATTTCGATTTGACTGTTAGTGCAAGGCGTATAGGTAGAAAATTTCAAGGGTTTGCAGAATACAATTTTATACATCGTTCCTCAAGGATGTATGGAGAGAAAAGAAAGATGTCATTTATAAAGAAAATTAAGAATTTCTTTATAAAAGATAAGCCTGTGTTGACTAGAGAGGGAATTCCTATTCCACCACCGAAAACACCAGCATCTTTCATGATGATGGAAAGAGGATATCATACTTGCGTGTGGTTGGAAAACTGGATAGAATATACGAAGGATGATGGAGTGCTAGCTTTTCCTAAAGATGGTACATTTAACGGGAGGATTCTTCAGATTTTGAGATTGAAAATGAATGATTTAGAACCTAGACCTAGGGTAACTCAATATGAGGCTTTGGAAGTATGGGAGACTGAGTCATATGAACGAGAGAAATGCAGAGGTGGGAGATATAGAGGATTCTTTCCAGGACACTTACATGAGTCACGTGAAGGGCAGATGAAACAATGGAGGAGAGCTATGGTATCAGAAGGTTTATATCCAGTATTAATGGCTGCGGAACAGTCTGGAGGAAAGTGTAAGGAAAAAACGAAACACATGAACACAGCAGGATATGGTGAATCAGATGATGAGTTGTTGGAAGATATTTTAATTAAAAATCCACCACTGTATCAAGAAGCAATTAGTAAGGTTACCCCAAGTGCACCAGTAGTGGGAATGCCATTGACCCCACAGATTTTACATGATACGTCATATAACAGAGTGTTGCAGGATAAAGAAAGAGATGTTTTAAACAAAACTAGAGAAGAATTAGTTCAGAAGATAAGTCAATTAAATTTGAATACTGAAGCTTTGACAGTGCCAGTGACCATTGGTCCAGTAATCCCATTGTATGGAGATAAAAAGATTGGCCAGAAACCACAACCTGTGACAGTTCCATTAAATAGTCCTAGAAAAGAAATAATAATTACAGATGATCAAGTTAGTGAAAGTGAGTCAGTTATTTCATTAATGGATCTCCCAAATGTAGAATCTTCAACTGAAACTCTGAAGAGAAATACACCTATGAATTTGAGAGAAAAGAGATCTTTAGTACCTATAAGAACTGAAGGTGCAACAGTAGTTACCCCTGAAGAAATAGAGAGATGGGCACAGGAAATAGATAATCGAAATCCACCACCAAAGATTTTAGACATCAGTAGATTGAAAGTGGAATTGGAAGAAATTATGACAGGATGTGTGGGCATAGAAAGATTGAATGTTTATAATGATGAGGAATTGTTATATTTATGTAAGAGTATAACCAGAAGAGCAAGGGTATTTCATGAGAGACTGACTGAAGTTGCTTCAGAAATTGGAATAGACATAGGGAAATCAAATTTGTTACAGAAACCATATCGAGTGGACTTTACTGATAAAGATTTAGAAAGTGTAAATGCTTCTGTAAAGAGACTACAGATAAAAGAATTAATGAGCATTTTGCGAAAATGGGGAAACATTGATAAATGGAGAATTAGATGGATAAGAAAGAAAGAGGAAGTACAAGCGAGAGAAGCAGCAGCTGCATTTCCAGTAAGAGAATCAAGCAAAGTGGAAAAATTGTGTCCAATGAGAGAGGTTCCCGGAGGTGGATATGTTCATGTTCCTTGGAGTAGACAAGATATTTTGTCATTTACCAATGATTTTCCAAAACTGAGAGAAAAACCAGTTGAATGGTATAAACAGGTAGAGAGATTTGTGAAGATTTCAAAGGTTTTACTGAAGGATTTGGATGTTCTATTTGATATAGTGGTACCTGCTGATTTATGGACGGAATGTAAAATTACAATTGACTGGCCTAATGAGGAGTATGCTAGAGACTCAAAGACCGGAGCACCGTCGGAGGAGGTGATGAAAAAGTACCACCAAGTGATTACGTATTTGAAAGGGAAAATTCCTCCTAAAGAAACAGACTGGGTAAAAATAGATAGAACAACTCAAGAACCAAATGAATCTGTACATGCATATTATGAGAGGTTATTACAGGTGTTTAAGCAGTGTAGTGGTTTTGAGAATATCGGTGATAAGGATATGGGACATTTTGTGTATCGGTTTGTATACGGATTGAAACCAGAGATTAGTCAGATGATACAGCAGCACATGTTGTGTTGGCAAAGCAAGACAGTGGATGAGATTTTAAAGTATGCAAAATATTGCGGAGATGACATTGAGGCCAGGCGTAGAAAGCTAAAGGAGAAAATGATGTGGGCTCAAGTAAAATTGGCAAAACAACTAGAGGAGAAAACCAATGCCCAAAATAATAATCAAGCAAAAGAGAAGAGTCAGAATGATCAAGGAGCAAATTGTAATAAATATAGGGGACGAATGGACAGAGAAGAAGTGAAAAAGAAGTTTCCTTGTCATGCGTGCGGAAAGCTTGGACATTGGAAGAACGAGTGTAAGAGTATTCAGAATAATAAGAGTAATAATGGGCCAAATCAAAATTTAATCCCACAGATGCAGAATGAAGTACATATGAATCAACAGCAGCAGGTAGTTACTCCACAATATCAGGTGCCACCAGCTCCTATGCCAAATTTTGTGAATCATCAAAGTTTCAGTGCGAACACCGGATTTCAAGGAGAAAGTGGTAAGAATAATAGAACAATTACACAATATTTGTTGCAGAATGATGAGGAAAATTCAGATTATTCACAATAACAGTGCCTGAGGAAGAGGAGTGCGTGCTTGGCGCATCCTTGCCGGTAGATAAGTCAGGTCCATTTGTTGATGGGAAAGTAGAAGGTAAGGACATTACTTTCCTATTGGATACTGGTGCTACCAGGTCTACTGTGAGAACAGCAGACATCCCAAACCTACCCCTCTCGAGAGATCAATCCAAGTTGTAGGCGTGTCTAACCAACAGATTAGAACCCCAATCACAAAACCAATGGAGGTGCACATTGGAAGCTTTAAAGAAATGCATCGGATCGTAGTTTGCGATTCCAGTCCTGTAAATCTGTTGGGAAGAGATCTTTTGTGCAAGATGAATTGCACGATCTATTGTACACCAGATGGTGTCGCTTTCCAAACCCCTGATGAAGACGTTGTATACAAGATGATGTTAGCCAAATAGGGAACGGAAGTAGATGAAATGTTTTCACTAATGACTGAAAATGAATTACCAGAAGAGTTGGGAGCCACAGTTAATCCAGAAGTGTGGGATTTTACAGGAAAAGACATTGGGTTAATGACAAATATAGACCCAGTTAAAGTGACAATGAAAGAAGGTGCAGTGTATCCAAATACCCGACAGTACAAGATGAGTCCAGAAGTAAAAGCAGGAGTTATTCCAGAAATTGAGCGAATGGTTAAACAAGGTATTTTAAAATAAGTGATGGGTAGTCCTTGTAATTCGCCAATAATGGGACTGGAGAAGCCCAGCGGAAAGTATAGAATAGTGCAGGATTTACGGAAAATAAACAAAATTGTAGTTCCCTGTTGTCCAATAGTGCCAAATCCAGCAGTGATCTTTTATCAGACACCTTGGAATGCAGGCTGGTTTACAGTAATTGATTTATGCCAAGCGTTCTTTTCTATTCCTTTGCACCCAGACAGCTAGTATCTTTTTGCGTTTAAGTTTGAGGATCGTATTTACGCATGGTGTCGAGTTCCTCAAGGGTACACAGAGAGTGCCTCAATTTTTAATCAGATTTTGAAAAAGTGTCTAGAATCATTGATTATACCTGGAAAATCTGTTCTGGTTCAGTATATTGATGACCTACTGGTGGCATCAAAAACACGAGAAGATTGTGTCACAGACACAATTGCATTACTGAACCATTTGGCTGAAGGAGGACACAAGGTGTCTCCAGAAAAAATTACAGTTCTGTCGACAAGAAGTTAGCTATTTAGGGCATAAAATAGAAAGAGGAGTTAGAAGAGTGACACCGGAAAGAATAAAAATAATCAAAGAAATGCAGTTGCCACAGACTCAGAGAGAAATGAGAATGTTCCAGGGAGTGGTTGGGTACTGTAGGCAATGGATTAATGGTTTTTCTATGTTGGCGAAACCATTAATACAAATGACCCGGAAAAGAGCAAAAGATCCGATTGATTGGAATGATGACTGCATAGAGGCATTTGTTAAATTGCGAAATTGCTTGTGTGAGGCTCCTGCCTTGGGCATGCCTGATTATTCAAAAGACTTTGCGTTGTTTTGTTGTGAGAGAGAAAATTGTGCACTTTCAGTCTTAACACAGAGACATGGATTGAGTCGACGTCCAGTGGCATATTTTTCAGCTACATTGGATCCAGTGGCTTCAGCATTACCTGGCTGCTTAAAAGCAGTAGCTGCTACTTGTATGAGTTTGGAGCAAAGTGAGTCGATAGTGATGGGACATACAGTAAAGGTTTATGTTCCACACTCAGTTGAGATTCTTTTGACAAGAACAAGAACACAACATCTCACCCCTAGTCGATTGACTAAGTATGAAAGAGTGATTTTGGGAGCTGAGTACGTGACAGTGATAAGGTGTACGATCATGAACCCAGCTACCCTACTACCAGACCCATGCAATGAAGAAGTGAAAGATGAGAGGGATCATGATTGTCTGGACGTAACTGAATTATGTACTAAGCCCCGTCCGGACATAAAAGAGACACCTTTGAAAGAGGCTGACCATGAGTTATTTGTAGATGGGTCCTGCCTCAGGACACTAGAAGGAAGATTAAGTGCTGCATATGCTGTTTGTAAGATATCTGGGGTAATTGAAGCATCCTGTTTACCGGGAGTCAAATCTGCACAAGTAGCTGAATTGGTAGCCCTAACCATGGCATGCAAAAAGGGGAAAAATTGGAGAGTAACCATATTTACGGACAGTCAATATGGTTTCGGGGTTGTGCACGATTTTGGCCAACTCTGGATGCAGAGGGGATTTCTGACTTCTTCAGGATCTCCTAATAGAAACAGCAAAAATGTGAAGGATTTGTTAGAAGCATTACAATTGCCAAAAGAGATAGCAGTTGTAAAATGCGCTGCACATCAGTCAGGAAATGACTATGTGGCTGCTGGCAATAGATATGCTGACCAAGTGGCTCAATACTGTGCCAAAAATACAGTGGCCATAAACAGAAAAATTGAAACGGGTGAAACCAGATGCCAACTTATGTTTTTCTCAGTACCAGAAACATGGGATGAGATTAGAGAATTGCAGGACGAAGTTGAGGAAAAGGAAAAGGAAATTTGGATGAAGGCAGCTTGTACAAAGAGACCACACGATGAGGTATGGGTGTATTTAGATGGAAGACCAGTCATGCCAGATTGCTTGCTTTCAAAAATGGCAAGAGTGTATCATGGAGCAACACACATAGGGAGAGACTCAATGATCAGGCTATTCAGACTGAGTTGGTACAATCCGAAATTCAGGGTAGTCGCAGAGAGCCTTTGCCAAAGATGCCTAACCTGTCAGCAGCAAAATCCAGGTAGGGAGACAGTGGTTAGCTGGGGAAAGATTGGAAAGGCAGAAGGACCCTTCACCAGATTACAGTTGGATTTTATTGAGTTGCCCCCATGCAATGGACTCAAATATATACTTGTCATTGTATGCCTCTTCTCAAGATGGGTGGAAGCCTATCCCACTCGAAGAAATGACAGTCTTACAGTTGCAAAATTGTTGTTGAGGGAGTTGGTTCCACGTTTTGGTTTTCCAGTCACTTTGGAATCAGATAGAGGCCCTCATTTTAATAATGAAATAATTCGATTAATCTGTGCTGTATTTAACATAGAACAAAAACTGCATTGTGCCTATTGTCCAGAGGCTTCTGGAATAGTTGAACAGTTAAATGGCACAATCAAGTCAAGATTAGGGAAAGTGTGTGCATCCACAATGCTGAAATGGCCAGATGCATTACCTCTTGTATTGATGGGTCTCAGAAGTAAAAAACAGAATCCCATTCCCGAGCAAAAAGCAGACTCAAATCATCAGAGAGTCCGTACACACAGATATCAGTCCAAATCTTGTGCAGTAAAATTCTTCTTTATTTTCTTTGCAGATAAAAATAGCTGGTATAGTCAGAATGCAGCCAACACGTGTTTAGTCTTGGGAATATCACCCATCGACTTCCTCAGGGCTAGAATAAATACTAAGGCAGTTCCGCTGAATTTTAGGCAGACCATACGATTAATCGCATATAATGTAAGTCTTTAGAGCGCTCATTTTCCGGTTTAGGAAGTTTGAATATATATCAGAGTCAGGAGAGTACTCCCGTCGTATTAGGACACCACTCGAATCTGGTGTCCTAATCGACGGGAGTACCTCCTGACTCTGATATATATTCAAACTTCCTAAACCGGAAAATGAGCGCTCTAAAGACTTACATTATATGCGATTAATCGTATGGTCTGCCTAAAATTCGGCGGAACTGCCTTAGTATTTATTCTAGCCCTGAGGAAGTCGATGGGTGATATTCCCAAGACGAAACACGTGTTGGCTGCATTCTGACTATCCCAGCTATTTTTATCTGCAAAGAAAATAAAGAAGAATTTTACTGCACAAGATTTGGACTGATATCTGTGTGTACGGACTCTCTGATGATTTGAGTCTGCTTTTGCTCGGAATGGGATTCTGTTTTTGATTTGCCCTTTGTGTACCAATGGTCACTAAAGGTTTTTGGATGCGTGGGTGGCCGTCTCCTAACTGTTCCCTTGAGCACTCCTTGGATGCTAACTGTACTTTTGATTACTTTTATGGTATTGCGCGAGGTTTGACCTAGCCACATCTCCGGGTCTCAGAAGTATTCCAGACAGAAAGACAGGAATGAGCCCACATGAAATTCTCACGGGAAGAGCAATGAGACAAGCATTTATTCCTGGAAACAAATTAATGAATATAACTGATGATCTGGTATTGGACTATTGCAAAGGATTGGCTGAAATGGTGCGTTCTGTCTCTCGCCAGGTTGGAGAAGACGCAGTTGAAAGACAGCCAGACCCAGCACATGATTTGAATACTGGAGATTGGGTGCTAGTGAAGAAACATGCAAGAAAGTCGTGCCTAGCACCAAGGTGGGATAAACCGCGTCAAGTCATACTAGTCACTACCACAGCAGTGAAGTGTGCAGGTTTGCCCAATTGGATTCATGCCAGTCATACCAGAAGAGTTCCGAGCCCATCAGAACAAGAAGAGCAACCACTGACTGAACAGGCTGAAATGTCAGGAGTTGTAAGCTGTGAAATTGAAGAATCTAGAGTAATAGATTCTGAAAGACAACCATATGACGAACAGCCAAGTACAAGTCAGGAAGAGTGGATACCAGTGATTGAAGTAATTGATGATGCTATTGAAACAAGAAGAATTCAGAACTGAAAAGACAAGAAAGTAGTCAGGAAGAGACAGGGAAAGAAGGACACACTCAGGTGGAAATAGAAAAAGACTTTCAGGACCCTGAGGAGGGAATATTAGAAGAACACGTTCAGACAGAAGAAGAAAAGTTTGAAATAAGACCTGAACAGGATCAGATAGAGTTAGAAGAACAAGTTCAGGCAGAAAAAGAACAGTATGAAGTAAGACCTGAACAGGATCAGATAGAATTAGAAGAACAAGCACAGGAAAAAGAAGAACAAAGTACGATAAGACCTGAGCAGGTGGAAGTAAAAGAAGGTTCAAGCACCGAAAACAGAGAACGAGAACAGATTGTGCCTAGATTAAGTGAAATTAAAAGAACTTTAAAAGGAGATAAAGAAGGTGAAAGTGCAGTACAGATCAAAAGAATCAGAAAGGGAGACAATTGGCCAACTGGAATAAAGAAATTAAGAAATAATTTGAGAAAATCAGAAAAAAGACCAGAACAAGTAATTGAGATTACAAGTCAAACACGATCTAAACAAACTTTAGCTAAAATAACTCAGAGAAGTCCAAGATTGAGAAATTCAAATAGAAGATACAAGGCCTCTGAATGGACCTATGTAATACTCGAAGAATTTGAATCCCTAGATCTAAGTGATGAAACAGAAGAAGTTCATGTTGCACAGATTGATGAAAGCAAATTGAGGCCTCCTTAAGAACAAAAAGAAAGTTAAATTGACAAAGAAAGGATAAGAGAAAAGAAATTTTCTCAGAGTGAAATGGCAGAAATTGAAGTTACCGAAAGACCAAAACGAGGATTGAAAAGAAAATGTTTTAGATTCTGTTTTTGTAGCATTTTATTAGTAGTATTAGTATGGTTATTCCTAACAGCAGGAGTACCTTTGTTAATGAAAACAAGTGACAAGAATAATACAGATACTAATGATAAGGCAGATAGAATAAAAGGAACTAAAATAGAAATAGGGGTAGAAGATGAACAAATTATCATAATGAATCAGACTATAATACGTCTTCAAATGTGTTTATTAAATTGTTATTTCAGTATGTTAATACTATGGAGATTAGTAATTGTTATGTGTGTATGAAGTTACCCACATCAGTATCAGAAGGGGTTACGTATCACCATATACCTTTAACATATGGTGTGTCATGTAGTATTTTATCAAGTTTATTTTATGCTACAGAGAGACTTCAATATTTTTATTCAGACCTAGATATAGTATTTTCTGAATTACCTATTAGAAAGAATATGAATCCAGTAGTTAGTAGTAAAAATGCACAGTTTATGGGTGAATTTTTCTTAACAATGAGTTCAATAGATTTAGTTCAGGCACATAAAGATAATCTAACATGTACATTGAGAAAAGAAGAAAAAGATTTTTGGGATTTAGTAGAAGAAATGAGACAGGATTTAATAAAGAAAGCGACTGAACAGAAAACCCATGTACCTCCATGGGTTGGGAAAGAGGGAATCTATGTAAATGGCAAGGCTCATGCTGCGATGTCCCTGGATTTTGTGAAAAGGGGAAAATTCTGCCTCCATAGATTAAAGACAGATTATAACAATAATTACATTGGTTCCAGTGAATGTGAACACAACTTCCTAATTTTAGGAGGGTGGGGATTAAAAGGGGGAACTGATCCTGTATTTCCAGGAGTTTATTGTGTTTGTGGGAACAATGCATATTATAGGTTACCTGCAAGATGGTACGGGAGCTGTTACTTTGGAATAGTTTTTCCAAAAATGTATCATATGGACAGAATCAGTGGAACCAATGGAAATTCTAATGGACTAACACGTAGAAGAAGAGCTAGTTTTTCTGAAATTGTAGGAGATATTTTTAGTGCATTGATACCCTTAGTTGGAGTCATTCTTAATTCACAGAAAATGTGTAAGTTATCAACCATAGTTGATCGTCTTTCTACAGACACTGCAGGAGGATTCTTAATGATTAACACAGAGATGGTTGCAATCAGGTCTATGGTTTTACAGAACCGTCTTGCTCTTGATGTATTGTTAGCAAAAGAAGGTGGAGTTTGTGGTATGTTGAAAATTCAACATTGTTGCACTTACATTCCAGACAAGAGCAGAGAAATTAAAGGATATATTGAAAACATTACAAGAATGCATAAAGACTTGACCCAACTGGAGGTTGACAGTGTGTGGGGAAGACTAACAAAAAGTATAACATCAATAGGGAAATGGTTTACTGATTTTGGGAAAAGTTTTCTAGGTCAAATAATAATACCATTAGTTATGATAATAACCGTAGTAATGATAATAATGATTATATATAAGTGTTGTAGAAAAGGAAGGAAAAGAAAAATACATTTTGAAAGAGAAGGAAATGGAAAGAATCGAAAAAGAAAATATGATGAAATACAGTTGGAAGAAATGAAAGGCAACTTAAATAAGAAAATGAAGGATTTAGAAGGAAACGAGTTGATTGATGGAAAATTGAGAGGAGAAATAGAGAACTGAGATGTGCTAAAGTTGGTATCTGGGATGGGATGGGTAATTTTGTGATGGCTTAAAATGCCATCAGAGAGGGGATTGATGGAGCCAGAACTCGTAAATGAGACTTGATCGGAAGCAATACTTTCGTTTTAACTCATTAACGAATTACTAACTATGTGTTTGTAATTAATAATTCGCATTTTAGAAAGACACATGGGACAATGAAGCTTGCGTATGTGTGTTTACTAACTATAACAAAATGAACAAAGGACTAAAACGCACTCTAACAAGGGATCGTTACTGCGCATGCGTCTACTGCATCTATGTAGTATGACGTCTTAAAGCTTGGAGGGAAAATCTTGCGCATGCGCAAAAGGCATTAAAATGGCAGCTTGAAAGTTCACATGCATGGCACCTGCTTGGCTAAATAGAAAATAAGTTTTATACTAATGCAAATGCAGAAAAGGGTAATAATAATTAAAATGGGTTAGAGTAGTGGTTGGTGGTATACAGTGAAACCATTTATTTTTGAGAATAACATTTCTTCTTTTGACTTTATTATTAGTGCGCATTTGGGCCTTCCACACTTGTCTGAATTGAGCTGACTGACTTGACCCCGCAAATGCGCAGATGAGAAAGAATAAGGAAGGATGAGTAAGGATTTGTCACGCGTCCAAGGCCAGAGAAGATGTGCCCTGGGAACATGAGGGTGAAGAGTTCATATGAAGAAACCTTATTCATAAAGTTGAAACATTTTGTATTAATAAAGTTTGGAGATGTATGGGAAATGAAATTATTTAATAAAGTTTAATGGGATGGGTTTGAAAACAATGATTCAAATGAAATAAGTGAAATGTAAGCATGGTGTGACGATCATCCCCCCTCGCCTGTCCAATCAGAGTTAGTATTGTATGAAATTGAAACATTAATGGGTGGTACATGAATACTGAAAAGTATAACTGAGGTTGTTTTAGTTAGTTAATTAGCAGAAGAGCAGCAGACACGGGAGCAGAGGCGATGCAGAACTCGGGATGCTGTCGGTGCTGGGGGTGGTGCTGATGCTGTGAGACGCTGATGAAGAAACTGAATGCAGAGACCTCCAACTTAACTTAATTGGGTTAGAAAGAAGATCGTGGAAGAACCACGAGGAGGAAGAGAGTGTCAGAGAGGGGTGCGATGCAGTCGTCGGTATTTAGAGAGGTGAAGTATCCTGTCCTGATTCCTGTCCTGAAGTCTTTGTCTCCTGATCTATCCCGGGGAACCCTTACCAGCCCTTTGGCCAGGGGGTTGGCCTTCACACCATTCTCGGTAACTATAAATTTATCGTATTGATAGATGTTCTTCTCTCTCTGTCCTCTTCTTTCTGTGCATAGTTATTGTGTGAATCTGAAATATTTTGCTTATTTGATTATTGATTGAGTTGACACTCTTGAGAATGAGGGTGTTTGTACTGAAACTTTGAGATGGTTCACATTCCATTAATTTAGATAAAGATTTCAAAACTTCCCGAGTCTGTGATTATTTACTTTAATTAAAGAATGTTTAATAAGTTAGGTTAATTATCACCATCAATTAGTTCCAACTAATGGTCCATCGACCAGAGGAAAGAACTTTTGATCAGTAAAAGGTTTAGTTAGAAAGGAACAATAACTATTCCTGAAAATATGAAATCTATAAACTACAAGCTCCAGCGGTCTACTTGGTATTAGTGGAAGAAGTTATATGGGCCTAGGTGAGTATATGGTAGTGGAGTATCTGTTGTTAGTACACCGCTGGATCACTATGGTGGCGGCTGCTCTGTGGAAGATGTGCAGCGGGCAGGGGTCTGTGGGGGCTCCTGAGTGAGTGCTCTTCATGGTCGTGGCGGTGTCTTCGGTGGTGACCGGGGTCCAGGCGTCAATGGTAGGCTGGCTGTCGTCGCTGTGGGAAGGGATGGTTTCTGGAGTCTGTTCGCTGAAGTTGTCATAGAGGGCCTTGATTTCCAGATGGAAGTAGGAGCTGAGCTTGTTGCAGAGGTCCTGGGAGGGTGTGACGTCCGTGGCTTCGCTGTGGGGTTTGGTGAATTCGTGGATGATGCTGAAGAGTTCTTTTGGGTTGCTGGAGTTGGCAAGAATTTTGTTACGGATGAAGGTCCTTTTGGTGGATCTAATGAGCAGGTGGTATTCTGTCATGGCGTTCTTGTAGGTGGTTTGGTCTTCAGTGGTGTTGCTGTTCCTCCATCGCTTCTCGAAACGTCTGCAGGTGCGTCTGGATTCTTGGAGGTCGGTGGTGAACCAGGTGGCCTTCATGGGGCGCTGTCTGTTGGGGTTGCGGAGGGGGGCGAGCTTGTCTGCGCAGTTGGTGATCCATTGGTGTAGTTCTTTGGCTGCAGAGTTGGCATCGGTCGAGGCGGGAGGGGGATCGAGGTTGAGGGTGGAGTTGAGGTGCTCCTCTGAGACCTTGCTCCTGTTCCTTCGCGGTGGGCATGGTGTGGGTTTGTGAGCGGTGTCATTGTTGAAACAGAAATGTACGCAGTGGTTGTCCGTCCAGGGGGGTTCGGTGGTGTGGCTGAAGTGGATGTTGGCCTGTCATTGTATAGTATGGTATGGCCTCTCATTGTATAGTATGGTTTAACCTATCATTGTATATTAAGGTTTAGCCTATCATTGTATAGTATGGTATCGTATGGTATGGCCTCTCATTGTATAGTATTGTAAGGTATGGTTTGGCCTGTCAGTGTGTGGTATGGTATGGCCTGTCATTGTATATTATGGCATAGACTATCATTGTATAGTATGGTATGGCCTCTCATTGTATAGTATCATATATAATGACGTGTCATTGTATAGTATCATATGTCATGGCCAGCAATCTTATAGTATGGTCTAGTGTGTCATTTTATAGTATTTTATGGTATGGTATGGCATGGTATGGCCTGTCATTGTATATTATGGTATAGCCTATCATTGTATAGTATGGTATCGTATAGTATGGCCTCTCATTGCATAGTATCATATAGCATGATGTGTCATTGTATAGTATCATATGTCATGGCCTGTAATCTTATAGTATGGTCTAGTGTCACTGTATAGTATTTTATGGTATAGTATGGTATGGCCTGTCATTGTATGGTATGATATGGCATCTCATTCTATAGTATTGTTTGGTATGTTATGGTCATTGTATGGTATGGTATAGAATGACTTTTGGTATAGTATGGTATGGTCTGTTATTGTATGGTATAGTATCATATGGCATGGCATGCCCTGACATTAGGTAGGATAGTATGACCTGTCATTGTATAGTATGGTATGGTATGGCCAGTCACTGTATAAAAATCTAAATCCGTATTTGTAAAGCGCGAACTACTCACCCTTACGGGTCTCAAGGCGCTGGGGGCCATCGTGGAAATTAAGTGAGCTATTGCCCAGAGTCACATGGTGCTGAGCTGAGCTGCCGCCGGAGCCGGGGATCGAACCGTGAACCCTGTGCTCCGAAGTCAGCTGCCAGGGTCGCTGCACCGCACCTCTCTACTGTATGGTATGATATGGCATCTCATTCTATAGTATTGTACGGTATGTTAAGGCATGGTATGGCTTGACATTAGATACTATTGTATGGCCTGTCTTTGTATGGTATGATATGGCATCTCATTCTATAGTATTGTATGGTATGTTATGGCATGGTATGGCTTGACATTAGATACTATAGTATGGCCTGTCTTTGTATAGTATGGTATGGTATGTGATTGTATGGTAAGGTATTACCTGTCATTAAATAGTATGATATGCCTTGTCATGGTATGGTATGGTATAATATGGTATGGCCAGTCATTGTATGGTATGGTGGGACTTGTCATTGTATAGTATGGTGTGGTCTGGTCTGACATTGAATATTATGGAATGGCGTGCCATTGTATGTTATGGTATGGTATGGTATGGTATGGTATGGCCTGTCATTGTGTGATATGGTATGGCCTGTAATGATATGGGATGTCATGGCCTGTAATTGTATGACGTGGCCTATCATTATATGGTATGATAGGGTATGGTATGGCCTGTCACTGTAGGGTATGGTATGGCCTGTCACTGTATGGTATGATGTGGCCTGTCAATATAGTATGGTATGGCCTGTAAGCGTATGGTGTGATACAGTATGGTATAGCATAACCCTGGGCGGAGCTGGCGGAGCGGCTCTACGCGGAGGTCCACGGAGTTGGGGACCAGCTCCGCTCCGCCGCCCGCCTCCACCCCCCCCATGTAAGAATTAAATTAATACAATATAAGTAAAATAATAAACACTTACCTTGCCTGCGGCGTCCCCCGGGCTGCCGTCCTCCTCTTCCTCGGCGTTTCACGGTGATCTGCGCAAGCGCGCGCACCCGCGCATTTCTTGCAAGGAATGCGCGCGCGCATGCGCAGATCACCGTGAAACGCCGAGGAAGAGGAGGATGGCAGCCCGGGGACGCCACAGGCAAGGTAAGTGTTTATTATTTTACTTATATTGTATATTTATTTAATTCTTACTTGGGGGGTTGGAGACGGGGGCTGGTCAACTCCGCTCCGCCGCGGAGTGTGCAGGGATTTGCCTACTCCGCGTTCTTTGCAGAACGCGGAGTAGGCAAATGTCTGCATACTCCGCGGGCGGAGCGGAGTTCTCTGCCCACGCTTAGTATACCATAGTATGGTGTGGTATGGTATGGCCTGTCATTGTATGGTATGATAGGGTGTGGTATGGCCCGTCATTGTGTGGTATGATGTGGCCTGTCATGGTATAGTATGGCATGGTGTGTAATTGTGTGCTGTGATATGGTATGGTATGGCTTGTCATTGTATAGCATAGTATGGTGTGGTATGGAATGGCCTGTCATTGTATAGTATGGTATGGTATGTTTCTGTTATATATGTCTGCGACTTTGAGATACGATGATATTCCTGTATCAGTGTGGAATGAGGTTCAAACCATAGGATATAATGGGATTTATATTTGGGTGGATGGGATATCCGTCACGGTTGTGATGGAGTGACATGTCCGCCAAGATCTAAATCAGGCCCTCAGTGTTAGGCCAAATTTCCCAACCTCCGAAGCCTTTAACAAGAATGAGACGGTTTATTTACACCGTGTTTCTCCTCCTCCACCCCAGTCAGAGTTGCCTTGATTACTTTTCACTTCTATCAGCTCGTTTGCTCCATGAATCTCTCCGAGTGGGGGGAGGTGCTGGTGGTGAGACTGGCCAAATTAACCGAAGTACAGAACATTTTTAAGCCATTCTCTTCCAACTGTATGAGGAAATGATGCTTCTCTCGACAATGTACGTGAGCATGCGAGACCTCTTGTATATACTTTATTATATACTTATATGTGTATGTACTTTGTGGGCTCTGGAGATCAGCCCTAGGACTTGTCTGCTTCCGCTTAGGGACTTTTTTTCTGTTCAACTGCCTCTATTTAACTGTCTTAATAGAAAACGACCAGCAGAGGTCAGTAAAATACCAGAATCACTTTAGCATTCTCTAGATTCCAGTCTATAGAAATTGTCTTCCATGAGCACCGTAGACAATAATATTTTTTTCAAATCTTGTATTTTCAGTGATATGACCACCGAAGGCCCTGATTTTATAATAAAAACAGAGCTTTGGACTATACCATTTCCCGCTGAAAGGCAATATTTCTCTCCATGTGTTCCATACCTGGCGTGTCACGCAGTTTGGTGCTTGTTTTCCCTCCATGTTAGAACAGTAGATGTTTCAGCACCCAGGCTAATGTGCTGCATAGCTAAATACATAGAAGGTCCCAAAGGCGAGACCGATTGCATTGCAAATGCTTGTTTTTTAAGTTGTAACGTTGCCTTTGTTTTCAGAAGTCTGTTCTGAAACAAGCATGTAATTTGCAGGAATGTTATAATATTTAAAATGTGTTCAGTGCTAAACTATTTTAAAATAATCTGCTACTAGAAAAACATACACCTGTCCTCTGCAAGGGATGAAAATGTTTCCATGATTTGCGAAAAGTTATAGAACTGTGAAAAATTGTCCACGGTAGGAAAAAACCTTAGTAAATATGGTTATCATTTTGGTTGTTGCTGCATCTGTGTAACCACTGAGGGCTTGCAGTTTACATCTGACTCAAATTTGGGGATAACCTCGAATGTAAGCTCGGTAGGATAAAGAGCTGAGTGAGTCCTGCCAGATTAGAGCAAACCTATAACCTGAAAAATCCCACAAAAATCTGCATTTAGTCACTGAACAAACCTACCCTACCAGCTAGAGCAAGGGTAGTACCCAAGTTACATAACCTATGGGACCTAGGAGACACTTATTTTGGCAGGACGTTATACATTTGGGGTCGATTCTGGGCAAGGTTTACAATCCCCGAAAGAGACGTTTCAATCACTTTGAATGTTGTTTGTATTTTTATTTCTTGTGCAGGTTTCATGAAAGCGAGGACAGTTTAGCCATCACAGGACAGTACCTGCAGAGTGGTAAGTACAAACTGAACCTACGATAAGTCACTACCTAATCCAACATTACAATTCCGTTGGTTATTAAGGCTTCTCTGTGCCCTATAGCATATAAAACAATATACACGCAATACATAAACTTACTTCTGCTCAAATATGCAATGCAGGGGGCTGCGGCTGAGGAAACACTATGGCTTGATGCCTCTCAAGGGGACATAACAGTGTTTACACCGTGGAATTACCCTAAAGCTCGTGAAACGTCGGTTGTCTGCACACAACTAACAGAGAAAACCAGGGTCTGGCAGATAAGACGACAAAGGCAGGAGAAACTCTGTCCTTTGTAACTGGGAGGCAGTGACGAAACACATCATTTAACCAAAACAGCAGAATGGCAGACTCCCCCAAAACGGCAGCATGGCAGACTCCCCGAAACAGCAGCATGGCAGACTCCCCGAAACAGCAGCATGGCAGACTCCCCAAAACAGCAGCATGACAGACTCCCCTAAAACAGCAGCATGGCAGACTACCCCGAAACGGCAGCATGGCAGACTCCCCCAAAACAGCAGCATGGCAGACTCCCCCGAAACAGCAGCCTGTCAACCTCTCCCGAAACAGCAGCATGACAGACTCCCCCAAAACAGCAGCATGGCAGACTCCCCCGAAACAGCAGCATGGCAGACTCCCCCGAAACAGCAGCATGGCAGACTCCCCTAAAACAGCAGCATGGCAGACTCCCCCAAAACAGCAGCATAGCAGACTCCCCCGAAACAGCAGCATGGCAGACTCCCCCAAAACAGCAGCATGACAGACTCCCCTAAAACAGCAGCATGGCAGACTCCCCCGAAACGGCAGCATGGCAGACTCCCCCAAAACAGCAGCATAGCAGACTCCCCCGAAACAGCAGCATGGCAGACTCCCCTAAAACAGCAGCATGGCAGACTCCCCCAAAACAGCAGCATGGCAGACTCCCCCAAAACAGCAGCATGGCAGACTCCCCCGAAACAGCAGCCTGTCAACCTCTCCCGAAACAGCAGCATGGCAGACTCCCCTGAATCAACAGCATGGCAGACTCCCCCCACAACAGCAGCATGGCAGACTCCCCCCACAACAGCAGCATGGCAGACTCCCCCGAAACAGCAGCATGGCAGACTCCCCCGAAACAGCAGCATGGCAGACGCACCCCAAAACTGGCAACAGTTTGCAAGCTCACCAAACAGGGCGACGTGCCTTACACATTTGAGTCTAAAAAAGTGCGACGCCCTCGTCAATTTAAAGAGATTAACATTATCAAGAAAAAAAATGAAAATTCAAACAATCCATAAAGAGCAGGTACATTTAAAAAGCTGACAACAAAAAATAAGAGTAGTAGGCAACGTCACCAAATGCCATCTCTTCCGTTCAGAAACTGGTTAGCGCTGTCTCACCCCCTGTAATGATTAAAACACGAACAGTTTATTACAGGAGAAACAATAACAACAATAAACACGTAGGCAAGCTTTGACTTTCGCACACACCCTGTGATAACACGAGACACAGGTTCAGCCAGCAGCTTCTGCCTGCCTCTCCTGCACCCTCTCCGCTCACATGGGTACTGAGCAGGACTGTCACATAAACGCTCTCACTTTAAAGGCAGAAAGAAAAACAAGCATTGGCAAAGCCAATAGGTCTGACCTTTATGACCATTGGCTCTGCCATTGCCTTTTGTTCGTGCTGTACCGCATGAGCATTGTTGACTACAGCAATGATTTGTTGTCCTGCTGCTTAGTAGCCTGGCTGCTGTGCGGCATGGCTAAAATAATTAAAAAAAGGACTTTGATGCACTTTACAATAAAACACATTAGCCCTGCCTGCGTCACAGTGCTTTTATAAAAATTAGTTTTAGACACACTACAAAGCTTCCGCACTGCTGTACAGCATAGCTCTAAAACATTGCCAAAGCTAATAGCTTTCATATCCGAGACCTATTGGCTTTGCCAATGCTTCTTTTTATCAGAGGTCAAGCATGCCCAGTTTGAAGGTGAATCGTCTTGTGATTGGATCGAGGGAGTTATGTACTGCACCCCCAGGGGTTCTATGACGGTGTTAAGTTATGTGCCTGGGATTGGATGAACCACATTATAGGATGGTCGCTATGGGATAGGATTGTCACTAGGTGCCGAGTGGTGATGAGGTGAAAAAGTTCCACTCACTTTGTATTTTTCGGGAAATTAAGGTAGGAGTAGGAGGTTGAGGAAATTACAAATTCTTGGATTTGTAGAGCACGGCTAATCACCCGTGAGGGAATTCAGGCGCTGTTCATAGGCACGGGGAGATTAGGTGATTCGCCCAGAATCACAGGATTCTGAACCGGCGCCGAGACTCAAACCTGGATCCCTACTCCAAGGTTGGCCACTCTGGCTGTTATGCCACACCCTCCTCTTAGCACTATTTCTGGTGCTAAGGAAGCTGCCAACCCGAAAGATATGGGGCCAGATGTACGACCATTCCGTTTTGCGAGTCCCAAATTGTGATTTTTTTCGACTCCAATTTGAGACTCACAAAACGAATGTACTAATGTGTCTTAGACACATTTAGTGATTCCCAAATGAACTGCCTCAACAATATTCATGAGGCAGGTCCAATTTGTGACCCATTGGGAATGGGCTAAAATCACAGGGATGATGGCCTGCTGGGGACAGCAGATCACCATGTCTGTGTTTGCTTTTTAAATAAAGCAACCTTTTTTTTCAAAAGCAGCCCATTTTCCTTAAGGAAACAGGATGTGTTTAAAAGAAAAAAAATTAAAAGTTTCTTTTCATTTTTTAAGGGCAGGCAGAAGTCTGTGGGACCACTGCATTCACAAAGAGGAAGGGATCCCCTGGGGACCCCTTTCCGTTTGAGACTGGCTTACCACCTACCTAAAGTAGGTGGTAAACTGTGATTGTTTTGTGACCACATTTGCGGTTGCAAAGCAATCGTACATCCCCCTGCAACTCGCTATTAGGACGGGACGCCCTTGGCACGCCCCTTCCTAATAGCGACTTTCAACCCCTATTTTGCGAGTTGGTAATAAGTTACCGACTTGCAAAATAGGGTTTGTACATGCTACAACCCTTTTTAGCTGTCGCAAACGGCCCAAGTTTCCGTTTGCCACCGCTAAAAACGGTCATACATCTGGCCCTTAATGCTGTATTCTGATGACGAAAGGAAGAAGGAAACTCACCACCACTTTCAACATGAAGCAGAGAGGAACCCCCGCAGAGATCTGGCTGAGTGGAAAGGGTGCTCCATTAAGAAATTCCATCATGATAGAGATGAACTGTGACAGCAACTGTCTCTGATGAAGAGTTCCTGTTTAGATCGAGCATTCGAAACCTCTTGTATATACTTTAGTATATACTTAAGTATATACTTATATGTGTATATACTTTGTGGGCTCTGGAGATCAGCCCTAGGACTTGTCTGCTTCGGGACTTTTTTTTCTGTTCAACTGCCTCTATTTAACTGTCTTGATAGAAAACAACCAGTAGAGGTCAGTAAAATAGCAGAATTGCTTTCTGCTGAGGGACTTTCTTTTTTAAATTTTCTGGCAACTGCCTCTATTTTACTTTCTTCATAGAAAACGACCAGCAGAGGTCAGTAAAATACCAGAATCACTTTAGCATTCTCTAGATTCCAGTCCATAGAAATTGTCTTCCACCAGCGCCCATAGACAATAATATTTTTTTCAAATCTTGTGTTTTCAGTGATATGACCCCCGAAGGGCGTGCTTTTATATTAAAAACAGAGCTTTGGACTATACCATTTTCCGCTGAAAGGTAATATTTCTCTCCATGTGTTCCCATACCTGGCGTGTCACGCAGTTTGGTGCTCACTTTCCCTCCATGTTAAAGAACAGTAGATGTTTCAGCACCCAGGCTAATGTGCTGCATAGCTAAATACATAGAAGGTCCCAAAGGCGAGACCGATTGCATTGTGTGAGAAGTTGGCCTGGTATATGCTGTTCACTAATTAAAGTGGGCACCTTGCACCAGTACAATTCGACTCTTATGGTAGATAGGTTTAAGACAACTTTTATAGAAAGCTATCCTAGTGGTAGCTGTGGAGAGCAGCCTTCAGGCTAAGTCTTGAAGGAATGTAAAGCAGCTTGTTTTACCACACAATCTCTTGAATCACCAAATGAAAAGACACCACACAGGTATATATATCAAATATATATGTATTTATTAATAAACAACTCTCTACTAATCTCTTTATGAGATTAGAAGTCAGGAACATATGTACAAGTCAATTGTTATCAAAATAAGTTAGCACAGTAAATATCACAATCTTATCTTGGCTAGACCGGGGTCTAGAGCACATAGAATCGAGGGACCCCCAGAGAACCACCCAGGTAGTTGTAGGAGACCCACAGGGGACGGACGCGGTGTTCAGACACTAGTGCGAGTCCTGTACGAGTCTATGTAAGCGGACGCGATTGAGTTATCAATGTTACAGGCCCCTGGCGTGTTCGAGGCGAACACACCGATCGGTCAGTACGAGTCGAAGGACGCGGATACTGGTAGATTTACTAGGGAGTTGGACGCGGTGTGTCTAACACAGCCGCGAACCCTGTACGAGTCAGTGCGAGAATCGCACGGGGAAAGTAAGAGTTTTAGGATACTTCTGGTGAACCTACAAGCAAGTCACTTACAGGGTAAGTAGTTCTAGGGCCCACACCCACAGGAGCACCGTAGTGCTGGAGTTACCTCACCCAGGGAAGCCGGGTGCACAGGTGTCCTTTGGTGTCGGGTCGCGGCGTCGTTTTCAATGGCGAACAAAGAAGACTTGCTGCTTGTGATGATTTGAAGAAGTGTCCGGTGGAATCCAAGCCTGGATTCGGTGGAAGGATGACCTGACAGCAGAGGGGACAGTGTTCAAAGTCACTTGGCAGTGACTCGGGGCAAGGAAGATGAATGCCCACCGTCGTCGCAGGATTCAGGTTGTTCACGGTTGCCTTGACTCTTCAGCCACGAGGTCCAGGAGGTGTCGACGACGACCAGGAGCTAGATTTGGCGTGTCCCACGATGTCTGCAGCTTACTGTGGTGTCGGCAACTCGATTGGAGCCACCAAACCTTGGTAACAACAAGTCTCGTGGAAGATGTGAAAAGGCAATGGCGCAGACCAGCAAGGTTTGAGGGACTCACCCAGCAAGGGTAAGTCAGGGCAGGCCTGGAGCAACCAGGGGAGCCCTTTGGTTTGTTGCAAAAGTCTTCAGGGGACCCACGAGCCGGCTGGCAAGGGATCACAAAGACGCCTCGGTTGGATTCACTCAACAGGGGCCCACGGTCACTCGGAACGGTGTAGGCCGCTGATCTTCGGAGGGATTTCTGCTGGAGGCTGGGACCACACGTGGTCCAAAGCACAGGTTCTTAGAACGTTGTGGAGGGGTTGCACTTGACAATAGTGCATGGTACCCAGGGGTCGCGTTCCTCATCACTCGTGGGGTCCACTTGCCTCAGCTTCACTGGGGACTCACAATGGCCTTGGAGAAGTCAGGAAATCTACTTTTTGGGCTGCAGGGACTTCGGACTCTGGCGGGAGCGGCGTAGTTTGCGACCGTCGTTTGTAGTTTTTGGTGCCTGCCAAGCAGGGGAGTCACTCCTTGACTCCAAAGGAGATTCTTCTGTCTTCCAAAGGTAGTGGAACGTCGAAGGGCCAGGATTCTTCTTCAGAGCATCGTCCAGGGATATCTAACTTACAAGTTCAAGGGTTCCCTGTCTTATACTGTAAAGAAGGGAGGGACTAGCTCTATGACCCCACCTATGGGAGGGTCAGGGGAGTGGGTGGCTACACCCACTTCCCTTTGTCCAGTTTCATGCCAGAGCAGGGGCAGGTAGCCCCTGAGCCGGTTTGAACTGGCATATGCACAGAGGAGCCTTCTGCTCCCCCAGTGCAGGACTTCAAAGCACTCTAAGAGTGCACCCGCCCAGCCCCAATACACTAAACCCTGTCTGGGAGGTGGTTACACCTCCCTGTGACAGGATACCTTTTGTTGGGCTTCCTCCACTGCGAGTTTCGGTCATCAGCAGGAGGGCAGCCCAGTGTCTGTGACTGGTGGCATCCATTTTGTGATGCCAGGGCTCTTCAGGATTGCACCGTGTTTCCACAGTAGGTACATGTCTATCCCTCTAGAAGGGTGGAATGCTACCCCCGCCGCCAGGACTGGCGGGGGGGTAGTATTCCAAGATGTTTGACACCAAACACGACATGTTTTGATGCAGCCATACCAAAGTTAGCATTCTACCGCGAGGATATAATGCACTTTAAGAGTATATGGTTTAACCGCATCCACAAACAGCACCAGAGAATGGACTCTGAGAGCTGCAGAGGGGCCCTGCTCAGGCAGAGGCACCCCCTCACATAGAAGCCAAGCACCCTGCCCTCAGGATTGATAGGGCCTGCCTTAGGGGTGACTGATAGGTTTATATGTGTGTGTTGGAGAGATATAGGGAACCTATATCTCAGTGAGGAGTGCTAGCACCACCTCACCCAGGCTGCAGTAGCAGGCCTGTGGTGTCAGATTTAGTCTGCTTCCCAGGGGTGGCTTCAGCCCCTGGTAGGCCTGTGAAGTACCTATGCCCTTGGCACCTAAGGTACCATATACTAGGGACTCATAAGGCACCACAGTATCCAATCACTAGTGCACCTAGAGTGCACTCCAAATCGTTTAGAGAGAACAGAGAGGCTGGGGCCCTGATTGGCAGGGATCCAGCCTGACTATAGCCAGAAACCAGTGTAACATCAGAAAAAAGTGGGGGCAACATAAGAGGCAGATCCTACTCTCCTACACAACCCCCCCCAAACGCAGGGACACTAAACTAACCTTGACCAGTTGAGTCTTCGTGTTCAAAGTGGAAATACCTTGAGAGTCCATCTGCATTGGCATGTTGGGTCCCAGGCCTATGTTCCACTGTATAGTCCATCCCCTGTAGGGAAATGGACCACCTCAAAAGTTTTGGGTTTTCACCTTTCATCTGCTTAAGCCATAGGAGGAGCTTGTGGTCAGTCTGAACTATGAAGTGAGTGCCAAACAAGTATGGCCTCAGCTTCTTCAGGGCCAACACCACAGCAAAGTCCTCCCTCTCTATAGCTGACCAACGTTTCTCTCTAGGGGTCAGCCTTCTGCTAATGAAAGCTACTGGCTGGTCTTGACCTTCATCATTCAGTTGAGACAGTACAGCTCCCACACCCAGCTCAGAAGCATCTGTTTGGACAATGAACTTTTTGGTGTAGTCTGGACTCTGTAAGATGGGGGCAGTGCACATGGCCTGCTTTAGGTCTTCAAATGCCTTTTGACAGCTAGCTGTCCACTGAACCTTTTTTGGCATTTTCTTTGAGGTCAGATCATTCAAGGGGGTCACTATAGATCCATATCCCTTGACAAACCTCCTATAGTACCCAGTCAGGCCTAAGAAGGCTCTCACCTGTGTCTGGGTGGTTGGAGCAACCCATTCCATTATGGTTTGGATTTTGCTCTGTAAAGGTTGAACCTGGCCTCCACCCACAAGGTGGCCTAGGTACACAACCTGACTCTGCCCTATCTGGCACTTGGTGGCCTTGATAGTGAGGCCTGCTTTCTGCAGAGCCTCCAAAACATTCCTGAGGTGGACTAGGTGATCCTGCCAGGAGGAACTAAAGACAGCAATATCATCTAGATAAGCTGAGCAATAAGTTTCCATCCCTGCCAGAACTTTATTCACCAACCTCTGAAAAGTGGCAGATGCATTTTTCAATCCAAACGGCATCACCACAAAGTGGTAGTGCCCACCAGGGGTCGGAAATGCTGTTTTGGCTTTTGCATCATCAGTTAATCTGATCTGCCAGTAGCCAGCTGTTAGGTCAAATGTGCTTAGATACTTGGCTGAGGCCAAAGTATCAATCAGCTCATCTGCCCTTGGTATGGGATAGGCATCAGTCCTAGTGACTGCATTGAGGCCTCTGTAGTCTACACAAAACCTCATTTCTTTCTTACCATCCTGGGTATGAGGCTTGGGTACCAGGACTACTGGGCTAGCCCAAGGGCTATCTGAAGGCTTAATTACACCTAACGCCAACATTTTCTGGACTTCAGTCCTGATACAGTCCCTGACATGGTCAGGTTGCCTGTAGATTTTATTCTTGACAGGCAGACTGTCTCCAGTGTCCACCTCATGGGTGCAACAGGTAGTCTGACTAGGGGTCAGGCTAAACATATGTCTAAACTGTTGCAGAACTTGTCTGCACTCAGTTTGCTGATGGTCAGTGAGGCTGCTTGCCAAAGCAACACCATCTACTGACCCATCATCAGGGTTCTGAGAGAGCAGGTCAGGGAGAGGGTCACTCTCCTCCTCCTGGTCCTCATCAGTTGCCATGAGTAAGCCCATGTCAGCCCTGTCAACATATGGCTTTAATCTGTTGACATGGAGCACCCTCAGGGGGCTCCTGGGAGTTCCAAGATTCACCAGATAGGTGACTTCTCCCTTCTGTTCAACTATTGTATGGGGGCCAATCCACTTGTCCTGGAGGGCTGCTGGGGCCACAGGCTCCAACACCCACACTTTCTGTCCTGGCTGGTATACAGTCAGTACAGCCTTTTGGTCATGCCAAGCTTTTTGTAATTCTTGGCTGGCCTCCAGGTTTTTGGTTGCCTTTTTCATGTACTCAGCCATTTGGGAGCGGAGACCAAGTACATAGTCCATCACATCTTGTTTGGGGGGCTTGAGAGGTAACTCCCAGCCCTCTTTTACCAAACACAGTGGACCTCTCTCAGGATGCCCAAACAGAAGCTCAAATGGGCTGTAACCAACCCCCTTCTGTGGAACTTCTCTGTATGCAAATAGCAGGCAAGGAAGAAGAAGGTCCCATTTCCGCCTAAGCTTCTCTGGGAGTCCTTTAATCATTCCCTTCAGGGTTTTGTTGAAACGTTCAACCAACCCATTGCAATGTGGGTGATAGGGAGTGGTGAACTTATAAGTTACACCACACTCCTTCCACATTGCTTTTAGATAAACTGACATGAAGTTAGTACCTCTGTCAGAGATGACCTCCTTTGGGAAACCCACTCTGGAGAAAACTCCAATGAGGGCTCTTGCCACCACAGGGGCTGTGGTGGTCCTCAGGGGAATTGCCTCTGGGTACCTGGTGGCATGATCCACTACCACCAGGATAAATCTGTGCCCAGATGCAGTTTGAGGGTCAAGGGGACCAACAATGTCAATCCCTACCCTTTCAAAGGGTACCCCCACCACAGGTAGTGGTATCAGGGGGCCTTTGTTGTGCCACCTGCCTTACCACTGGCTTGGCAAGTGACACAGGAGCGACAAAACTCCTTTGTGTCCTCTGACATATGTGGCCAATGAAAATGTGGAACAAGCCTGTCCCAGGTCTTGTTTTGGCCCAACTGACCTGCTAAAGGGATATCATGTGCTAAGGTCAAGAGGAACCCCCTAAACTTCTGAGGTATTACCAACCTCCTGGTGGCTCCAGGGGCTGGGTCTCTACTCTCAGAATATAGGAGTCCCTCATCCCAATAAACTTTATGGGACCCACTAGCACTCCCAGCAGCCTCCGCAGCAGCCTGCTGTCTGAGGGGGTTCAAGAGAGGGGCAGCACTGTTGCTCCTTACTCAGATCTTCCCTAGAAGGGCCCCCTGTCTCCAAGAACTCAACCTGATCAGGCTCAAGTCCCTCTGGGGCAGTTCCTTCTTCAGGATCTGCTTCACCTCCCTCTGGAGGGGAATCTGTGATCTGAGACAGAGGGGAAGGCACTGCCTTTACCCTACTGCTCCTCCTCTTGGGAAGCATTTGGTCCATTGTTCCAGGATCCAGAGCTGGTTCAGTGTTATGCTTTCTTGCTTGTGACCTGGTCACAGCAAATACCTCTGCAGGGATGCCCAACATCTCAGCATGAGTCCATAACTCTACTTCAGACCAGGCTGAAGTCTCTAGATAATTGCCCAACAGACATTCTACAGGGAGGTCTGCACTGACTACAACCTTCTTGAGGCCAGTTACCCCTCCCCAGGAGAAATTCACAACTGCCAGACTATGGTTGGTCCTGACATTGCTCGCATTGGTCACCTGGTACATTTCGCCCAGGATGATCTGGTTAGGGTCCACAAGATCCTCTGCCACCATGGTGATACTAGCACCTGTGTCCCTAAATGCCAAAGCCTGTTTGCCATTTATTACAGGCTGCTGTTTGTATTTGCCCAGATTACTGGGGCTTACTAGGAAGGACATGTCAATGTCTCCATCACAAATCAGCATTGCCTGAGTGGGTACTCTGACTAGGTCAGAGTCCACTTCAGAACCCAGGGTCAACCCTACTAAACCCTTAGTCTGTGTACCACCTCCACCAGTAGCTGAGCTAGGGGGAACAGTTGCCTTAGGGGCAGGAGTGGGGGTGGTTTGGTCTTTGGACTTGTTACAATCAGAAGTCCAGTGCCCTTTCTGTTTACAGAATTTGCACCAGGGCTTCTTTTGGCCTTTTCCCTTGTTGGATTGTGACTCCCCACCAGATGCAGATTTTTGGGGCCCTTGTGAAGACTTCTGGTCTTTTGACTTATCCCCACCTTTCTCAGAGCCCTTAGGATCTTGCTTCTTGGTGTCACTCCCTTGGTTCTGGGGTTTCTGCCTCACCCTGGTTCTGACCCATTTGTCTGCCTTCTTTCCCAATTCTTGGGGAGAGGTCAGATCAGAGTCCACCAGGTACTGATGCAACAACTGGTTCTGGCAATTATTAAGGATCTGTTCTCTCATTATCAGATTATACAATCCTTTGAAATCAGTAACCCTACTGCCAACTAGCCAACCCTCCAGAGCCTTGGTTGCACAATCAACAAAGTCAGTCCAGTCCTGAGTCTGTGCCTTCTGGGTGTCTCTGAACTTCAACCTGTACTGCTCAGTGGTTAAGCCAAACCCATCTATTAGTGCACTCTTCAGGACTTCATAATCATCAGCATCCTCTTCTCTAACAGTGAGGAGCTTGTCTCTACCTTTATCTGAAAAGGAGAGCCACAAGATTGCTGCCCACTGCTTTTGGGGGACCTGCTGTACTCTACAGGCCCTCTCCATAGCAGTTATCCACTTGTGGATATCATCCCCACTCTGGTAGGGAGGAACAACCTTGCTCAGGTTCCTATGGTCTGGAATATATTCCCTGCCTCTAGGGACACTGTTGCTGCCACCAAGGGGTTCTAACCCCGCTCTACTAGAAGCTCTCTGGATCTCCAGGGCTTCCCTATCCAGTGCCAACTGCTTGGTTCTGAGGGCAACTCGTGCTTCCTCATACTGGAGTAGTTTGCACATTCTTTCAGAGGAGGTCTCTCTTATGGGAAAGTATGAGTTCCTCTGATGGACAAATTCTCTGCCAGAGTGATAGGAGTGGTCAGATTCCCTGGAAGGGGACCTGTGCCTCTCATCCACTCTGTCAGTTCTCTTAGGGAGAATTCCTCTGTCCTTTTCAGGCCCTTTGGAGCCTGGCCCTTCAATCACAGAGTCCTGGTCATTCTGATTTTCATCATCTGACCCAGACACTGTAATTGACCCACCCCCTGATTCAGACCGATTAGCTCCTAGAGCCAATCTAAGATCATCTGCTGTCAGCAGATCTATCAGGTGTAGTGTGGAGGTACTCAGTCCTAGCTTCAGGTGTCTTTCAACACACATGGCTCTCAAGTCAGAGAAAGCCATGTCCTTATACTGAGGCTGGGTGGACCCACTGGCTCCACCTTTTAAGGACATTCTAGTGTTGTGCAGTGTTGTACTACCTACACTAGTTTGTGGCCTACTGATCCTAGCTTGAGCTGTAGAAAGGGTGTGCTATCCCTTGGCACACAGCTCTAAGTTCAGTAGAACTTATTGATACTAAGCTTGACTTTATATGTACCTTAAGTACCTATAGTGGTTTTCAGTTAGTAATTCAAATAGAGATTTTCTGGTAAAACAATAGCAAGCTGGAATCCCACACGCTGCCACCAATGTGAGAAGTTGGCCTGGTATATGCTGTTCACTAATTAAAGTGGGCACCTTGCACCAGTACAATTCGACTCTTATGGTAGATAGGTTTAAGACAACCTTTATAGAAAGCTATCCTAGTGGTAGCTGTGGAGAGCAGCCTTCAGGCTAAGTCTTGAAGGAATGTAAAGCAGCTTGTTTTACCACACAATCTCTTGAATCACCAAATGAAAAGACACCACACAGGTATATATATCAAATATATATGTATTTATTAATAAACAACTCTCTACTAATCTCTTTATGAGATTAGAAGTCAGGAACATATGTACAAGTCAATTGTTATCAAAATAAGTTAGCACAGTAAATATCACAATCTTATCTTGGCTAGACCGGGGTCTAGAGCACATAGAATCGAGGGACCCCCAGAGAACCACCCAGGTAGTTGTAGGAGACCCACAGGGGACGGACGCGGTGTTCAGACACTAGTGCGAGTCCTGTACGAGTCTATGTAAGCGGACGCGATTGAGTTATCAATGTTACAGGCCCCTGGCGTGTTCGAGGCGAACACACCGATCGGTCAGTACGAGTCGAAGGACGCGGATACTGGTAGATTTACTAGGGAGTTGGACGCGGTGTGTCTAACACAGCCGCGAACCCTGTACGAGTCAGTGCGAGAATCGCACGGGGAAAATAAGAGTTTTAGGATACTTCTGGTGAACCTACAAGCAAGTCACTTACAGGGTAAGTAGTTCTAGGGCCCACACCCACAGGAGCACCGTAGTGCTGGAGTTACCTCACCCAGGGAAGCCGGGTGCACAGGTGTCCTTTGGTGTCGGGTCGCGGCGTCGTTTTCAATGGCGAACAAAGAAGACTTGCTGCTTGTGATGATTTGAAGAAGTGTCCGGTGGAATCCAAGCCTGGATTCGGTGGAAGGATGACCTGACAGCAGAGGGGACAGTGTTCAAAGTCACTTGGCAGTGACTCGGGGCAAGGAAGATGAATGCCCACCGTCGTCGCAGGATTCAGGTTGTTCACGGTTGCCTTGACTCTTCAGCCACGAGGTCCAGGAGGTGTCGACGACGACCAGGAGCTAGATTCGGCGTGTCCCACGATGTCTGCAGCTTACTGTGGTGTCGGCAACTCGATTGGAGCCACCAAGCCTTGGTAACAACAAGTCTCGTGGAAGATGTGAAAAGGCAATGGCGCAGACCAGCAAGGTTTGAGGGACTCACCCAGCAAGGGTAAGTCAGGGCAGGCCTGGAGCAACCAGGGGAGCCCTTTGGTTTGTTGCAAAAGTCTTCAGGGGACCCACGAGCCGGCTGGCAAGGGATCACAAAGACGCCTCGGTTGGATTCACTCAACAGGGGCCCACGGTCACTCAGGACGGTGTAGGCCGCTGATCTTCGGAGGGATTTCTGCTGGAGGCTGGGACCACACGTGGTCCAAAGCACAGGTTCTTAGAACGTTGTGGAGGGGTTGCACTCGACAATAGTGCATGGTACCCAGGGGTCGCGGTTCCTCGTCACTCGTGGGGTCCACTTGCCTCAGCTTCGCTGGAGACTCACGATGGCCTTGGAGAAGTCAGGAAATTTACTTTTTGGGCTGCAGGGACTTCGGACTCCGGCGGGAGCGGCGTAGTTTGCGACCGTCGTTTGTAGTTTTTGGTGCCTGCCAAGCAGGGGAGTCACTCCTTGACTCCAAGGGAGATTCTTCTGTCTTCCAAAGGTAGTGGAACGTCGAAGGGCCAGGATTCTTCTTCAGAGCGTCGTCCAGGGATATCTAACTTACAAGTTCAAGGGTTCCCTATCTTATACTGTAAAGAAGGGAGGGACTAGCTCTATGACCCCACCTATGGGAGGGTCAGGGGAGTGGGTGGCTACACCCACTTCCCTTTGTCCAGTTTTGCGTCAGAGCAGGGGCAGGTAGCCCCTGAGCAGGTTTGAACTGGCATATGCACAGAGGAGCCTTCTGCTCCCCCAGTGCAGGACTTCAAAGCACTCTAAGAGTGCACCCGCCCAGCCCCAATACACTAAACCCTGTCTGGGAGGTGGTTACACCTCCCTGTGACAGGATACCTTTTGTTGGGCTTCCTCCACTGCGAGTTTCGGTCATCAGCAGGAGGGCAGCCCAGTGACTGTGACTGGTGGCATCCATTTTGTGATGCCAGGGCTCTTCAGGATTGCACCGTGTTTCCACAGTAGGTACATGTCTATCCCTCTAGAAGGGTGGAATGCTACCCCCACTGCCAGGACTGGCGGGGGGGGGTAGTATTCCAAGATGTTTGACACCAAACACGACATGTTTTGATGCAGCCATACCAAAGTTAGCATTCTACCGCGAGGATATAATGCACTTTAAGAGTATATGGTTTAACCGCATCCACAAACAGCACCAGAGAATGGACTCTGAGAGCTGCAGAGGGGCCCTGCTCAGGCAGAGGCACCCCCTCACATAGAAGCCAAGCACCCTGCCCTCAGGATTGATAGGGCCTGCCTTAGGGGTGACTGATAGGTTTATGTGTGTGTGTTGGAGAGATATAGGGAACCTATATCTCAGTGAGGAGTGCTAGCACCACCTCACCCAGGCTGCAGTAGCAGGCCTGTGGTGTCAGATTTAGTCTGCTTCCCAGGGGTGGCATAATACATGCTTCAGCCCCTGGTATGCCTGTGAAGTACCTATGCCCTTGGCACCTAAGGTACCATATACTAGGGACTCATAAGGCACCACAGTATCCAATCACTAGTGCACCTAGAGTGCACTCCTAATCGTTTAGAGAGAACAGAGAGGCTGGGGCCCTGATTGGCAGGGATCCAGCCTGACTATAGCCAGAAACCAGTGTAACATCAGAAAAAAAGTGGGGGCAACATAAGAGGCAGATCCTACTCTCCTACACATTGCAAATGCTTGTATTCCTCAGTCTTCAATAGAGGGACCCAACTCGCTTCTACCCTTTCCGACACAAAAATGAAAGAAGCCCCTGGGGCAGTAGGAGTCGCCATCAGCCCAATAACAAGTGCAGTTGTACGAATTCACGTAGAGTTTACTTTTCTGACTTCGAGAAAGAGTAAATGGATATAGAAGGCTGGACTGCAACACTCTGCAGGTAAGAGGATGTAATATCCGATATCTGCTTAGGATGAAGTATCGAAAAGGCTTCTGGGATTTCATGATATCTACATGCACAGAAGACAGATTCTGTCTGACCTACTTGTTTAAATACCTAATAGGATTGAGTCAGTGATGCTCTGCTCAAACAGGCTGCAATGAAGACTAAAGGACTGTGAAAACCCAGGTGCTGGCAGACTTGCTAATGAAGGCATTGCCATGGCAAAGCGAAAGCGTCCCAAATATCAATGGAAAACGTGGAGCAGCTGTGGTATCCAATGCAAGACCCTTATGATGGCCTTGAAGCTGCATTTACAATCGGACAGTTAGATCTGAGAAGAGACGAGAAGCGCCATCAACCACTTCAAGCCGCTAGACCTGAGGGTTCTTCAGGAGGGTGTAGAATCTGGAAGAGCTCCTGCATAAACAATGCCTGACTAAAGTCACTCGCATCCGAGTCTCATCTTCCTCCTTACCTGCCTCGACATCCTCCCTCCAGTAGTCACACACTACTGCCAACAAACACTACAGGCACATGATAGCACCTTCTGATAAACACTCACCACCACTCCTCACCAACTAGAGACTGCGTCCAGTTCCCTCTTGGCAGACACTACTACCAATGTTATCCGAGTCTCGTCTTCCTCCTTGCATCCCTCCTCATCCTCCCTCCAGTAGTCACACACTACTGCCAACAAACACTACAGGCACATGATAGCTCTTATGGATAAACACTCACCACCACTCCTCACCAACTAGAGACTGCGTCCAGTTCCCTCTTGGCAGACACCACTACCAATGTTCAACTGGCTTGGAGTCCCTGGTGAGTAATGGACGAGAGATGGGTTATGCCCAACTGCTCACCCTGACACTTCCTCCACCATTAGTGTCAGCCCAGAATCCTGCAGAGATCTGCATTCGTCAGCAACAGAAACAGGCAGGACAATAAAGAAGAGAACTTTGCTTCCGGCTTTGAACACAAGGAGGAGAAGGGTCTATTCCTTCCTTTGACTAAAGAGTATCAGCTCTGGTTCAGGGAAAGGAAACAAATCTTCCTTTCCATTCATGCTTGGGGCATACTATCGGGGCGTCGGCCAAACAGGGGTTCAGACTCCAGCTCCCATTTTTCACCCTTTCAGCCAACCTACGCTTGCCCAAACTTCACAAACCTATTACCAAAATCCCAACGGTCTTGGAACAAGGTGCTAAAGAGCAGGTGCCAGTTTCACCTGTGATTCTGAGCTTCTAGACTACTATTTAGTGATCTACAACAGGAACGGGCACATGTGCACGACTACCAACATCCAAAGATTTCAGCTTCTCTAAAATAGTCAACCCAGCCTAAGTCTGTTATTCAAAAGGGGAATCGCTTATTACCATAACAGCTCACCAGAATAGGATGGCGTCTTCCAGAGTGACATGTGACTTCCTCACAGGCTGTTTTTGTGGTTTGCGGACTTGGGTAGTCTCTTATGAACCACTATCCTTACCAAGGTGAGGCCAACCATACTTCTACTCTAGGACTTTCTATTCTAGGACACTTTTGATATGAACCACTATCTTTACCAAGGCAACTCGTTGATGAAAGCATCATTCATTTAGGACACTTTCTATCCCATCAATGAGCAATGCTTCTGCTGTTCCACCTTGCTTAATTTTTTTACAAGCCCAAATCATCTGTGATCCAAGTTCATCTCTACATATTCATCAGAGTAATATATATCCAGGTTCTCCTCTGTTACACCATGATATCTCCTTTTCGTTCACAAACCTAACGTCTGGCTGTCACTCTGTTTCCGAACGCCCTAGGTCTCCCTTCACAGCTGGTGGTTTCTAAAGGAAATGTCTGAACTTCCTCTTCTGCAGCTGAAGCAACCGACGCAGCCAAAGTCACCGAGAGACTCATCAACGGCCAGCTGACCACCTTCATCGAAGAGAACGCCATCCTCGACTCCTCACAGTCCAGATTTCGCAGCAACCACAGCACCGAGACCGCCCTCCTCGCCGCCACCGATGACATCCGCATGCTATTCGACCAGGGCCACACCGCTGCTCCTAATAGACCTCTCCGCAGCCTTCGACACCGTCCCACCTCACTCTGGTTGCCAGACTCCACGACGCTGGTATACGTGGAACCGCCCTCGACTGGATTTGCTCCTTTCTCTCCAAGAGAACCCAAAGGATCAGACTCCCTTCCTTCCTCTCCGAACCTACAGAGATCAAATGTGGAGTACCCCAAGGCTCCTCGCTCAGCCCCACACTCTTCAACATCTACATGGCCCCCCTCGCCGCCATCGTCAGACAGCATGCGCTCAGCATAGTATCTTACGCCGACGACACCCAGCTCATCCTCTCTCTCACGAAGAACCCTGAAGACACCAGACTCAGCTTCCAAGAAGGAATGAAAGACGTCGCAGCCTGGATGAGCAACAGCTGCCTAAAACTGAACTCGGAGAAGACAGAGGTCCTTGTCCTGGGACCCTCCCCCGCCATGTGGGACAGCTCTTGGTGGCCCCCTGTCCTTGGAAGCCCGCCCACCCACCCTGACGGACCACGCCCGGAAGCTCGGCAACATTCTAGACTCCTTCCTCACCCTGACCCACCAGATCAACGCTGTCACCTCCGCCTGCTTCAACACCCTCTGCATCCTCCGCAAGACCTTAAAGTGGATCCCCCCGAATGCAGAAAGACCGTCACCCACGCACTCATAACCAGCAGACTAGACTACGGTAACGCCCTCTATGCCGGAATAAACAAGACCCTGCTACACAAGCTCCAAACCATCCAGAACACCGCAGCCAGACTCGTCCTCGGAACCCCCAGACACGAGCACATGACCCAGCACCTACGAGACCTCCACTGGCTCCCCGTCGAGAAGAGAGTAACCTTCAAGCTACTCACCCACGCCTACAAATCCCTCCACAACATCGGACCCAAATACCTCAACGAAAGAGTGTCCTTCCACATACTCAAAAGGAACCTCCGCTCCGCCGACCTCGCTCTGGCAGAGACCCCATGCATCCGCAGAACCAGAGCAGGTGGAAGAGCCTTCTCCTACGTCGCAGCAAAGGCCTGGAACGAGCTCCCAGTCAACATCAGACGCTACCCTACTCTGCACACCTTCAGGAAGAGCCTCAAGACCTGGCTCTCCGACTGATCCGGAGCTGCACCCCCTCCCCCCAGCGCCTTGAGACCCACACAGGTGAGTAGCGCGCTTTATAAACCCCTGATTGATTGATTGATTGATTGATTGATTGAGAAAGCAGTGGTACTGAAGAAAGAAAGGGAAGTTCCATGTGCATAGCTACAGCTTTACTGCTGAAGCAGCTCAGATGCTTCAGAACTTGTAAAAAAACAGACTGGGGCTGGGGAATGCAAAACATTTAATTAACAGGTGCCCAAGGATTCAGCAGGATATGGCCAAGACATTCACATGTAGGCTTGTCTTGTACACAATTTGTTTCCTAAAAGGTTCCTTGACATTTATAAGCATCTCTCTAGAAGGTTCCTGAGGTGGGAACACTTACCTGATTCTGCCTTGATATGTCCCCAGTGTCACTTTGGATGGACCCTTGTTGGCCAAGACTAGAGCGGCTCGCTTGCATCTTAGAAAGCCTACCTCTTAAACTCATGACGATTCCATCTCCATGGCTTGAATAAACCATATATCAGTGGTGGTCACAAACACCAGGCATTTTAAACAGTCGGAGGCACACTGCCAACTCTCAGCCTTATGCAAACCACTTCCAGGAGAGGTAAAACAATTGTAATGAACAGAGAAAGACGTAACAATTTCAGAGGACCAGGAGGGGTAGCTTGTATAATCTGTGCAGGGTATAAACAAACTGGTACAAAGTCCCAGTTCAATCTCCATCTGAGTTCCTGTGGTGAGTAACAAGCGGTGGCTAGATAGAATTCAGCAGGGGACTAGTTACTGTTCCAACGAATCTTCAACATCATCAGGGCCGAACTGGCCGTAGCACGCACTGGGCGTTTTACCGGTGCGATAGGGCTGGTTTCTGTTCCCAATCCGGCTGTGAACCTCTCCGCAGACAGTGGGACTACTGGCACTGAGCATGGATTGGCTTCCCCTTGAAGGTCCCCCAGGAGGTCCCCCAGAGGGCCAAACTTGAGGGACCTGTACCTCAGAAACACTTTGTTGTTTTTTGCATGGTGGGCCCCTCCCCAGGATATAGCCATTGGGACTTAGAGTTCGGGCAGTTATGTCATAAAATGACAGTACCTACAAGGGCTAGAAAGATGGTTCGAATGACGCCAGAATCAATGCAGCCAGCCACAGCCCGAGGGGCTGCTGTAAGACCTACGATGAAAGAGACATACTTCTGTGTCCCTTGATGGTTACAAAAGGGGGTGTAAGGGTCCCACAAAGTGAGGGTCCACTGAGTGAGTCACAGAGATGCAATCACAGTACAAACGTGCTGCTATTTCTCTGAAAGGTCCCAGACTCTCTGGCAAAGTAGATGTCTCTGTGCATTTGGGCTTAATGTTTCTTGGGTTGCTTACACCCTAGAGACAACCTCAAAGGAGGCCTGCAGATGAGGAGGTCTTGCTCCTGTCCTTTTAGGAAGGGCCAGTACAACTGGACCCCAGGCAGCAGAGCCACCTTTCCTGCTGATTCAGGGCTTCCTACAGGGCCCTCTTCTGTGCTACCTTTTCATCTGATTCACGGCTTCCTCCAGGGCCCTCTGCTGTGCTACCTCTCCAGCTGATTCAGGGCTTCCTCCAGGGCCCTCTGCTGTGCTACCTTTTCAGGTGATTCACGGCTTCCTCCAGGGCCCTCTGCTGTGCTACCTTTTCAGGTGATTCAGGGCTTCCTCCAGGGCCCTCTGCTGTGCTACCTTTTCAGGTGATTCAGAGCTCCCTCCAGGGCCCTCTGCTGTGCTACCTTTCCAGAGGATTCAGGGCTTCTTCCAGGGCCCTCTACTGTGCTACCTCTCCACCTGATTCAGGGCTTCCTCCGAGGCCCTCTGCTGTGCTACCTTTCCAGCTGATTCAGGGCTTCCTCCAGGGCCCTCTGCTGTGCTACCTTTTCGGCTGATTCAGGGCTTCCTCCAGGGCCCTCAGCTGTGCTACCTTTTCAGATGATTCACGGCTTCCTCCAGGGCCCTCTGCTGTGCTACCTCTCCAGCTGATTCACGGCTTCCTCCAGGGCCCTCTGCTGTGCTACCTCTCCAGCTGATTCAGGGCTTCTTCCAGGGCCCTCTGCTGTGTTACCTCTCCAGCTGATTCATGGCTTCCTCCAGGGCCCTCTGCTGTGCTACCTCTCCAGCTGATTCAGGGCTTCTTCCAGGGCCCTCTGCTGTGCTACCTTTCCGGCTGATTCAGTGCTTCCTCCAGGGCCATCAGTTGTGCTACCTTTTCGGCTGATTCAGGGCTTCCTCCAGGTCCCTCAGCTGTAATACCTCTCCAGCTAATGCAGGGCTTCCTCCAGGGCCCTCTGCTGTGCTACCTCTCCACCTGATTCAGGGCTTCCTCCAGGGCCCTCTGCTGTGCTACCTTTTCAGGTGATTCAGGGCTTCCTCCAGGGCCCTCTGCTGTGCTACCTTTCCAGCTGATTCAGGGCTTCCTCCAGGGCCCTCAGCTGTGCTACCTTTTCGGCTGATTCAGGGCTTCCTCCAGGTCCCTCAGCTGCAATACATTTCCAGCTGATTCAGGGCTTCCTCCAGGGCCCTCTGCTGTGCTACCTTTTTAGCTGATTCAGGGCTTCCTCCAGGGCCCTCTGCTGTGCTACCTTTTCAGCTGATTCAGGGCTTCCTTCAGGGCCCTCTGCTGTGCTACCTTTTCCGGTGATTCAGGGCTTCCTCCAGGGCCCTCTGCTGTGCTACCTTTTCAGGTGATTCAGGGCTTCCTCCAGGGCCCTCTGCTGTGCTACCTTTTCAGCTGATTCAGGGCTTCCTCCAGGGCCCTCTGCTGTGCTACCTTTTCAGGTGATTCAGGGCTTCCTCCAGGGCTCTCTGCTGTGCTACCTTTTCAGGTGATTCAGGGCTTCCTCCAGGGCCCTCTGCTGTGCTACCTTTTCAGGTGATTCAGGGCTTCCTCCAGGGCCCTCTGCTGTGCTACCTTTTCAGGTGATTCACGGCTTCCTCCAGGGCCCTCTGCTGTGCTACCTCTCCAGCTGATTCAGGGCTTCTTCCAGGGCCCTCTGCTGTGCTACCTTTTCAGGTGATTCACAGCTTCCTCCAGGGCCCTCTGCTGTGCTACCTTTTCAGGTGATTCACGGCTTCCTCCAGGGCCCTCTGCTGTTCCTTCAAGGAGTAAATAGCACCTCTAGGTTCCGGCTCATTGTCGGACGCTCCTCTGTGTTACTTCAGCAGAGCTTTGAGGAGGCCAGATGAATAGAGCACAGTTGATAAGGAGGCCCAACAATTATCGAAAAATTGGGGTGCTGGCAGGAGCCAGGTCCAAGGAATCTGAGGTGCCAAGCACAGCAAGCATTGGCAAAGCCAGTAAGTTCGATGCTTGTACTGCATGCTGCTGGTTTTGCTCATGTTGGTGACTGAATGAACATAAAAGCATCTGAAAAATCCATGCTACAGAAAATATAGTAGCCTATTTCATTCCTATAACATCTGCTTTTCGGGTGATTTTGTCAGTGCTCATCCCCAGTGCCTACAGACTACTCAAGACTGTATAACCGGTCATCAGGGCTTCACATGGAAGTGGAAGGACACGTCCGACCAGCCAATAGAAAAACATTAAGAGTGAAGTACTACTTTGGACTGAACCAAGATGTGACTGATAATGTATCAGGTCAATGGCTGAAGGTTCTGGGCCAAAATAAGATAATGCCTGAAGGAGGCGGCACAAAGTCCCTTAAAGTAATTACAGGATACAATAGGTTTGCTATAAATGCCCCAAGGGCCATACATGTCAAACCTAAAAATCAAAACACGGCTAAGCAGAGTAGAGAATATCTTCCCGGTCTTTCTTCAAAAAGGAAGTGTGAGCATGAGCTCCAACTGGTTACAGGAAATGTGGATTACTGTGAAGGTATGACAGAGCAAAAAACAAGCATTGGCAAAGCCAATAGGTCTCACCCAAGGGCGATCTAATGGCTTTGCCATTCGGGTGGGGCTGGAGAACGGGAAGGTTGATGTTAGTTACCAGGACGGGAAAAACAGTCACTATGCACGGAAGAACCGTGAAAGCGCCCTTTGTGACACCCCTCCTGCTACGGCAATCACACCCTGGTAACTGCCTGAGGATAATAGGCATAATGAGCACAACAACTGTACATGAGTAGGGATTGCATTACTGCGCAGGCTCCTGCTTTCTAGATGTGGGTGTAAGAGTAAAATTATCTCCAATATGACATTGCTACTTAGGGCCAGATTATGAGTCTGGCGGTTCAAGGACCTCCAGACTCGTGGTGGCGTGGTCCCTGTACCGGCGGTCTGACCGCCCCATTAAGACTTGGGTGGTCGGACCGCCATGGGACCGCCGCAGCCCCCAGGGAACCTCCAGTCCTGAGTCCGCAGTATGCTTGGCGGGACCGCCACCCATTTTTAGAGGCACCGCCGTGGGAACACCAAAAACCAGCCTGCCTGACAGGAGGAACTCCTAATCATGCGGGCGGCCCGACCACAGCTTTGGTGCAGCGCAAGCGCGGTGGTAGTGTACCCCTGCTCCCGCTGCACCAAAAGTCGTAATCGGGCCCTTAGTCTGTGTTTCTCATATATTTCTTTTTCAATTTGTTGAAAGAGGGTCAGCCTGACTCTGAATATCCGCTCTCGTCTCCGCCTCCTTCTCCGCTGGATAGCCAGTACTGAGCATCCTCAGTGCAATGAAGTAAAGGGCAGCCATTGTGGTAATCCCTGATGCATTCTGGGCCAGTTTATATACTCTCCATCCATTTACCACCTGTTTCAAATTCATACTAAATTGCATGTGCAAAACCTCAATTTTGTGACCATTCGCTGTTTGCAAATGTGAAGAACATACCGTTTGCAAGTCGCAAATAGGAATTTCCTATTTGTGATTCGGTATTTGCATTCGCTATATTTATCGACTCACAAAATAGTTGCATCGCTATTTGGGGTTTGCAGTTGACTTTTGTACATCGCTGACAGCCATTTTTGCGGTCGCAAACCCCTTTGCGACCATTTTGACAGTCGCACATTTTTCGTACATGTGGCCCAAGGCCATGCAGCATCTCTGAATGCTCTTAGGGTGGTGGTTATAGGTGCTGTACCTGGGTGTGGGGCAGAATAACTACATGGCACTTGCTCCTTTCTTACACCATGCTTTTTCAGTGTTTTGCTTGGCTGGTACGATTTGGTGTTTGTCTTTTCATATGGGATCGGAGTTTCTGCCTGTTAGTGTTGAAAGCATAATAATAGCAGAAATAGGTTTACATACCAGCAGGGTTAGCTCAGCTCTTTGTCCTTCCACATTTGGTAAAACCAGTGTAATCAAATGTACTGTACAATTTAGAACCGTTACTCTGCATTTTATTCTCCTCGCTTGGTAAAGTTTGTGTTCTGCATTGGACTTCTGCCACCTCCAGAGTGTGTGAGTGCCTTGTCTCCAGAGTGTGTGAGTGCCTTGTCTCCTCAATGTGCCTAGGGCTGTCACAGTGGCCCCTTTTGGTAGTGAGCATAGGGTCAGTGACTGTCCTCACTGGGGGGACGATGAGGGGGTGAGGCCCCAGGCTGAGAGGTCGGTGGAAGTATAGATGTGTATGAGCACATATGCAAGTTATCTAATTAGGTTTGAGTGTGTCCAAGGGTGTGTTATGCCAAGTAAAGGGACCTCTGTTATCAGTGGAAGCAAAACCTGCAAGTGGGGAACTGGGTGATGTTTAGTCGTGAAGTTATGCACCAGACAGGCCTGTAAATTTGATAACTGCTAAATGAGGCCTGGGCAACTCCATTCATTAATAAACCATAGTAACCAGATGTCACACTAGGGGATGCATACCCCTGAGACTTAAGAGCGTGTGATGCATGACAATATTGATTTTTTTTAACTTTGTAATTGATGTGGCCTCATGTACACACTGATGTAGCCTGACCCTTGGCACTCATGCATTAATGCTTCCTACGGGTCAGCCTGCTTGCGCTTACTGACATCACTTTTCTGGGAGTGAAGACACATGTGAAACCCGCCCTAAGGATGCAATGGTGGCTCCACAGTGTGTAGATAACAGTAGTTTTAAATTCTTCCCTAGAACGATGTGCTTTAGTCCGAGTATGTGAACAAAAAGATTCAGATACACAGATGTAAGAAGGCCTGGTCCTACCGGGAGAAGAATCATCTAAGAGGAAGAATGGCCCAGAGCACCTCTCAGGGAGAATGTTTGTAAAGTGGACTCTTTCGACCAATCTGCTGCTTTAAGGATATCTTCCAGATGGCCTGCTGAAATAAAGGCTTTAAAGGCCATAGCTCCTCTGACTGAATGGGCGCAGAATAAGGTAATGTCCATGATCCATCTATCCCACCAGGCCAAAGTAGGAGACATGGGGCATAAGGTTTCTTGAACGATATCAGCAGTTTGGTGTACTGCTGAAGGACAAAAAGCAGCAGTTTGGGATTTATAACAATGAAGGCAAGAGACCACACACAACTTCTTAGTTTCATGGAAAGAAGGGTAAAGAATTGCGGATGAATTTGTCTTTGTACGTCTAGTAAGATATAAAGTTACCCCCTGTGGAGGAAATGATTTATTATCAACATCAAGTACCTTAACATCAGAAACAAACACAAGAGCATTGTTAATTTTGCCAACATTTGTTTCAAAGAAAGGAATTCATTATGAGGCCAAGAAAGAAAGAGATCCAACACCACCTTTACATCCCAAAGAGATGAAGATTTCTGTTTTGGGGGAATTTTTAGTCTGATTAATTTTAGAGCTCTACATATTAAAAAATGATTACTTATTGGTTCTCCTTTCACGAAGACATGTCCTGCAGAAATAGCTGAGCAGTAAGAATTGATTGATCTATAGGCTTTCCTTACCACAAAAAGGGTAACAAGGAAATTGACTATGTCTACAGGAGATGCAGATATGGGATTCATCTCTCTCCACACACCAGCTCACCCAGGAAGCCCAGGCGTATTTATAACCGGATTGAGTGGAAGGAGCCAGGAATCGTTGATAACTGACAATGCGTCTGACGAAAGTCCGAGACATGCCAGGCTGACCTGAAATCTTCCAGGTCATCAGATGCAATTGTCCTATAATAATCAAATCATGAGGATGACCTTGAGGGTTCAAGAGTAAATTGGGAAACGTGGGAATCATTCTTGGAAGTTCCGTAGAGAGTTCTAGAAGTTGAGGGAACCACACTTGCGAGGGCCTGAAGGGAGCTACTATTATTATTGTGGCCCAGTCCTTCCTGACATGAAGGAGTGTTTGAAGAATCATTGAAAAAGGAAGAAAGGCGTATCCTTGGAGAGAGTCCCAGGGTTGGAGAAAAGCATCCACTGGTCGCTAGCTGAATAATCGAGGAAGCTTGTGGTTGAGGCAAGATGCACATAGATCTACTGTTAGGGGGCCCCAAAGATGGAGAATCTTGTGGAAAACCTGGGGATGAAGGGACCAATCACTGTTGTCTACTAGGAATCTGGAACCCCAATCCACCACTGAATTGGAGAGGCCTGGAATGTACTCTGCTTTGACAGAAATTCCTCTCTCTAAGCAATAGTGCCAAAAATCTTTGACAAGACCTGCCAGACCCTTGGACTTTACTCCGCCCAGTTTGTTTATGTAACGGAGATGTTGTCTATCCGCTAAAGAATACATCAATTTACTTTTGACAGACGTAGGCTTTTTACAGCAAAGGAAACTGCAAGCAGCTCTAAGCAGTTTATATGATATTGCATTCCTTCTGGGGACCATTTTCCTCCTGTTACAACATTTCCGCATCATGCTCCCCAGCCTGATCTGCTGGCGTCGGATTCTAACGTGATACCTGGGACCTGGCCAAAAATGGATCTTTCATTCCAGGCCTCCATTTGGACGAGCCACCACTCCAACTTCTCCCGTGCCTCTGCGGAAAGTGAAACTAACGCTGAGTAAGGGAGGACCTTTTGAAGATGACAAGCCTTTGGCGTTGGAGCGCTCGATAATGAAGAGGAGCAGGAAAAATTGCTTGAATGGATGTCGAAGAAGGCCCACAATTCTCTCCAGTCTGCGGAGAGAAAGTTTATTTAGTTTTAGAACAGAACAAATCTCTTTCTTGATAACTTTGATCTTCTTTAGAGGAAGAAAGAGAGCTGATTTCTTGGAATCTACTAAGAAACTTAAGAACTGAATTGTCTGAGACGGAATTAGAATTGATTTATTTTGATTTATTACAAACCCTACATTCTGGAGGAGAGATACTGCCCAAAGTGTCTGAGTTTGTAATAATTTCCTGGAGTTGGCCATTATTAACATTTAAAACAACATGACCTATCTCTATTTGCACGGGGTCGTTCTCTACCCCGTTTGAAACCGCCTCTGTAGTTGTTCCTTTTCTGTGGATAGAAAGGAGCATATCCTGGGTTTTCACAGAATTCAGGTGTGTGCCCACCCCTGGTCACATAAAAAAGAAGGTATGTGTGGGGGCGTGGCCGAGTAGGCGACCAAGATAGCCGCCTAACCCGAGAGCTCTGTAACCATCGCAGCGATTAACTCGCCCGACCGCTCTATACTGCGAGTTATGACTCTTTAATCTCTACGGCAGTTGCCATAAACCCAACATGCAGCGAGACCCCCAACAGCGGAGACTGGATGTGCCCGTGGGGCTGAGATCTGTGCACCGCACCTCCGAACCTGACGCGGCCCTCGGAGGCCCCGAGTCGACAGGGGACTCGGGTGAGCCTGAGGGCGGGGCCCGGAGTGCGCTAGCGCGGCATGAAGCAGATCCTGACGGTCCCGCCTGCCCGGACAGCGGAGGTCGCCATGCCCTTGCTTCACCAAATGCTGACGCTGAAGGCTTTACTTACACCTCCTCACGCCTGCTGATCTCCCGCAGCAGAGCAGGGACGACGAGACGCACCAGTGAAGCGGTAAGAGATCACGCCGGGAACGGAACAACATCTGCGCCGGCTCCAGTGCCCTGCACAGCACGTACGCCACATAATCTGTTGGCTTCCTCGTGACGCCAGTAATGGGGATAATCACTTACCGGAGCAACTGAGAACGACCCCCTGGGTCCCCTCTCCCTGCTTGTCCTGCCACATGTGCACGCGCGCTCTCGCCTGCCATATTTAACGGATCCTACGGCCTGCCGTGCAGTCGGTGCCTCTGCCTGTATACTCCCCGTCTCGTGGAGGGAATCCAGCGGTAGCCATTTCCTTCCAGTGAAGATACTGGCTTGATACTTGTCTGACACGGCTCCTTAGACCGCCACGTGGCCTCACGGCCTGTCTAAACTGTGCACAGCCTGTTAACCAGCGGGGCATTACTCCCCCCCCCCGATCGGTATCCCCGGTAGGGGCTGCATAGATATAATGGGCCGCTCCGACCCCAAGCAACGTCAGCTTAATTTCGAGACCCCACGCAGGGAGGACAATGAGGGGTCTGCCGACCAGGACCAAGTCCAGATGGATGGTGCTGCGGCCATCATGGTAGAACTGAAAGCGGGCTTCCAATCCATCAGACTTGACGGGGCAGAACACCGGATCTCAGAAATTTAGGACAGCCAACCAATGATCCACAAGCGCTTGGACAAGGCGGAGGGCATTCTGAAGCAACTGGCAACAAAAGCTGAGGATTTAGAAGCGCGTTCGCGCAGAAACAATCTACATGTCACCGGTATTGCGGAATCCACTAATACTGGCCCGATGCCCAAATTTATCGAATCTCTCCTCATGGACCTATTTGGCAAGGATGCATTTTCCACTACATTTATCGTCGAGCGGGCACACCGCTCCTTGGGACCCCCTCCCCCTCCGGGAGCGACCCCTAGAATTATCGTCGCCAGGCTCCTAAATTACGCTGACAGGGACACTGCACTTCGGCTCTCAAGAGAGAAGGGGACGCTCTCCTATCAGGGTTCCACCATTTCACCCCACTAGTACAGGATGCCAGGCGTAAATATACTGATGTGAAGCGCATGCTCCAAAAGGCGAATATTAAGTACGCCATGCTATACCCGGCACGTCTTAAGGTGCAGATTGGAAATAAGACACACATTTTCGATACTCCAGATGCAGTAACCAAATTTTGGAAAAATCATCCACAACTGCCACAGCTGCAGGATGAGGACTGATGGCCCCGCGGGAGGTTCTTCTTGTTGGAAATGATTACATTCCCAGTGTGCGATGATCGACCGCGTTTGCGTGCGGATTACTATCTTCATACACTTAGCGACATTATGGACCCGTGCCGTGAATTTGCTCATTGCGTTCTTGCATCATTTGATCAACATGGGGTCCCGGAACCCTTGGACAAACTCCTTTATTGCCAGGTCGGGCGACACCACCTGCTTGCTAGTGACCACCTGTTCAAACGATGGTTCTATGGAGTGTTGCCTTCCCCCCCCCTCCTTTTTTCCCTTCCCTCCCCCTTTCTGTTTCCCTGATATTATTGCTATTTTTATGGGGATTCACCGGGTGCAGTTTCTTTGTGTATCCGATGGGGGTGGGTGAGGGATCTGTTAAGGGTAATTTGTTTTCTTGTTTATGGTTCGATATCAGTTGTTTTTTTATCAGGAATATATCTTTATGCGTAGCAAGTCATGGTGTGACCCGCTTTACATACAGGTCTTTCATGAGCGCTGGATCAACTCATAGAACGAACATGCAGCTGCGATGTTGATCATGGAATATGCGGGGACTCTCTTGCCCCAAAAAGAGTAGACAGATAATGGCTTATTTAACGCACCACTCCATTCAACTTGCCTTCCTGCAAGAAACCCATTACGCGACCTTACCATCCCACGGATTTTCGGCATCATGGGGGCAGAACCGTTTTTTTTCCAGTTACAGCACTTACTCCTGTGGAGTATGCATATTAATACATTGCTCTCTCCCCTTCCGTACTATATTGGTTATATCTGACCCAGGTGGTAGATTTCTACTAGTGCAGGGAACTTTAGGAGTGGCACCTGTCCTATTGATCAGTGTCTACGCACCTAATATTGACATGTCCGACTTTTTTCCCACGATCGCTTCACACATAGACCGTATGCAGGTAGACACCATAATATTTGGGGGGATTCAATCTCACACTTGATCCTACTACAGATACTACCGGTCCTGGCCGGATAACGAAACCACAGGCTACTAAGGACCTTCTCTCTCTTCTACAGGCATCGCTGCTCGCTGACCCCTGGTGTATTAATTACCCCAGCGACCGCAATTACTCTTTTTATTCGGCCCCACACGGCACCTGGTCCAGAATCGACCATAGGTACCTTACACCTCAGCTCCTTCTGAATGTACAAAAGCTGGAATATTTACCCCGTACCATATCCGATCATTCCCCGGTTTTACTTGATTTGGAATTCCCCTCAATGCCTACCCAGCAACCTCTGTGGAGGTTCACGGCTAATGCTTTTCTGGATGAAGTATTCCGTGGGGAGGTTGGGGACGCTATCACAGAATATTTCCAACTCAACGATGGCTCGGTCCAATCTCAATTGACACTGTGGGACGCATTTAAGGCCTTTATTCGAGGTGTTTGCATCTCAAATCATGCAAGTGCTGAAATCTATTAGAGGGGAATTGGAAGCTATCGAGAAGCGATTGAAGGAGATCGACACAGCAATGCAGGACGCCCCGACGCCGGGGTTGCTCAGAGACCGATCCCAGCTCTTGACTGATTTCACTGACGCAGCTGCCCGGGAGGTCAAATTTCTGGGCAAATATGCCCGAGCCAGGGTCTATGGGGAGGGTGAGAGGCCGGGAAGAACTCTTGCTCGTCTCATTCAGCCCCAGTACCAATCCACGTACATAACTCACTTAATCGCAGACTCGGGGGACACACTAACTGGCATCGCAGATGTTACTACAACCTTTCTTGATTATTATACCACGCTATATCAAACACGTCATCTGCCTACGGGCCAAGCTCTGGCTGACTATTTACGCGAAATCGCCATGGTCTGGCTTGAAAAAGGACAGCAGGACTTACTTGTCTCCCCTATCGATGCGGGCGAACTCAAGCAGGCTATCAAAGATCTGGCCAGTTGCCGTGCCCCGGGATCCGACAGGCTCTCGGGAGACTTTTATAAAGCCTATCAGCACGAACTTACTCCGTACCTCCTTGAAGTATATGATGCAGCCCTGCAAAGTGGCTCACGTTCGCCCACAATGCGGGAAGCGATTATTACACTTCTGCTTAAACCAGACAAACCCCCCAATAAATGTTTTCTTACCGGCCGCTGTCACTACTTAACCATGATTACAAGATTCTGGCTAAAGTCCTGGCTACTAGATTAGCGTTGCTGGTCAACACTGTTCTATGCCCCTTTCAGGCGGGATTCATTCCTGGTTGATCAACCACACTTAACCTCCGCACAGTCTTCTCGGTTCTAAACCAAATGGAGCCCACCTTACCGGTGACAGCAGTCATGTTGGATGCCGAGAAGGCTTTTGATTCTTTAGAGTGGAACTTTCTGTACGCGGTCGTGACGAAGCTGGGTATACCAGTGTTTTTTTTTAAACTTGTCCAGTTGCTATATTCTAATCCCACGGCGCGACTGAGGGTGAATGGCATACTCACACCCTCCTTTTCTTTAACTAGGGGAACTAGTTAAAGAAATGGTGGCCCGCGCCCTTATTTTGTCTCGCATTGACTATGCCAACGCCCTGTACATTGGCATTCCAGGCTACCTGCTAAAAAAACTACAAACAATACAGAATGCAGCCGCCAGACTTCTGTTGAACATCTCAGGAAGGTCAAGCGTTAGACAGCATCTGCGTGATCTGCATTGGCTCCCTGTGGTCCATAGAGTGCAATTTAAAGCTCTCACTCTGGCTCACAGAGCCCTGCATGGACTAGGGCCGACGTACCTCAGGAAGCGTTTTGCCTTATATGCCCCCAGCCGATCTCTGCGCTCAGCCACACATCGACGGGCGGTGGTCCCCGCTTTCGCAGGATGCGTCTGGGGGTCACTCCCTCTCCGTTAAAGCAGCGGTAGCATGGAACTCCCTTCCCGTGGAACTGCGGAACACTCAGGACCCTAGGCTCTTCAAAAAACAATTAAAAACCCTTCTTTTTAATCTGCCCATCTAAATCTCAGCTTCACACTGCTACGGTCACTTCCTGCGCCGGGACACTCTTGAGTATCTGTGCGCGTTATAAGTGTATTATAACATAACATTATAACATAACTAGGCAGGGGTGCCCAGTCTCGCCATTGCTCTTCATAATAGCTATGGACCCCCTGGCCAGGCACATTCAGGAACGACATCTGCATCGCGGATTACAACTGCATACTGGCCCACTTATCGCATCGTTTTACGCGGATGATGTGATGCTCTTTGTCCGCCACCCCACTGAGAACTTACCCCCCCTGTGGTCCGCTTCGGTGTCTATTCAGGTCTAGTTATCAACTGGCCCTTATCCGAAATATTCCCATTGACCCCCCGGCACTGTCCCGCATGATATGGAATTTCCCCTAAAGTGGTGCTCCAACCCGCCTAAATACCTGGGTATCTATCTACATTGCCAGGCAACGGAAGTCATCCGCTTAAATTACGGCCCAGCGATAACTCGGCTCGAGACACAAGTCAATAAATGGACGAAACTCCCGCTTTCCATGGCAGGCAGGATCGCTATCATTAAAATGGTAGTGCTACCCCGCTTCTTGTATCTTTTTTAAAACATTCCCATTCCGTTAGCCATTTTTTTCACTATGCTTCGATTCCTCTTGATAAGACTAGTGTGGGCGGATAAGCAGCCAAGGATAAATTGGGACACTTTGACCATGCCATTTGAACGGGGAGGATTTGGTGTCCCGGACTTCTATTTATATTACCTTGTCGCCCAAATCCACTTCATATATTATTGGTTTCATCCTGATGCCCGCCTTCAATATCTCAAGCCCGATGGCTCCCAGGTGCACCCCCAGTCATTCTCCACATTACTACCCCAAGGCCTGCCACGCTGCCCGACGGAAATTCAAACCGTCCCCACGACATGCTGGGCATGGACGAAGTTACGCAAATACCTAAAATACACAACACTATATTCCCCACGCTTGCCATTGGCAGACAACCCTTGGATATCCCCTGCGACTGAAGCACTCACCAAAAGGACACCAACAGCGCATAGGCTGGCTACACTGGGTGACCTGTTTCAGGACTCTAAACCGTGCTCGACCGCTGCCCTGAGCACGGGGGGACCTGCGACACATATGGACAGATTCTTGCTCCACAGAACACGTAGCTCTCTCTTGAAGGCCCTCCCGGACCCCACAGCTGGACCAGCTGATTTTCCTCCACTTACGCTCCTCATTATTTCCCTTGACAGTACACATTTAGTATCTCGTCTGTATCATTCATCACTAATACTTTGACCTTCGGTGGGCGTTAAGGTGCGTACATCCTGGGAACGGGATCTGGGTGTCACCATAACTGACGACATGTGGAAATATTGTTTTGCCCAACTGCGCTATATTTCAGGAAATTACAGGCACAAACAGCTACATTTTAAGTACCTCCACAGGGCCTATATTACCCCCCCAGCTACTTGCGAAGATGGGCCCCACAGTCTCCAGCATCTGTATGCGCTGTGGTGCACCTGTAGCAGACTTCATGCATTTGGCATGGCTGTGTCCATCTGTCTATGTATATTGGGAAGACATTTTCCGACTGCTATCCAATATGGTGGAGCATCCCCTACACCCCTCCCCCCTGATGGCCCTTCTGGGATATGTAAAACCTTTGAAGAGGAGTATTAGAAGGTTTGTTGCGATGGCTTTACTGATAGCTAAACGCCAGGTATCATTACAGTTGGGCAGGCAACAATCCCTATTGGTGAAAACATGGCTCACAGACCTCACCTACTGTGACACAATGTGTGATACATATGACACACTTTTACCTGTAACGTCGCGACCCCGCGACATTTGGCAACCACTGAAAAACTATTTACCGTCCCACACTATTGATTCCTGATTGGCCGAATTACACATGTACACCATTAGCTGGTCTGTTCTATATAATAGCCGCTCTTAATGTACATTTTATAATGGGCTCCTTGTTGGAAATCGCGCCTCTGTATTGACATTAATGACTTGATTGTAATTGTTGCAATTGCTACTTGCTATTTGTTACTGCTCTCTTTTTGCCTGATTGAAAAGAAGAATATACTCCTTGTATTAGTTTTATTTATTTTTTCTTTTATTGCTGGTTATTGTGTGATTGTATTTGAGACGTCTCCATTCAACATGCTGGTGGCGACTGGCATGTGCCAGGTCTCACCACTACTTCGTTCACCTATATGCTTGGTTGTAATGTCTTTAAAAATCTCAATAAAAACAATAAAAAAAAAAAAAAAGAAGGTATGTATGAGCTCTGTTGAGAATTGCCAGAGAAGCGAGCTCTTCCTTGTCCGGCTCTGTGAAAAACATGAGGGGTAAAGGCTCCTTTGAGGATTTGTTGTGCTTTGTCCAGAGAGGTGAAGGTTTGTACATAGGCAAATATGTCCTTGACGAAGTGATCACCAAAGAGATGCTCTTCAGCTTCAGAACCAAGTCCCTTCTGTTAAATGTCCGTCAGCTTAGGGTCTATTCTCATTAGGATAGTTTTTCTCCTCTCCGCTGATAGAGCAGCATTGGCATTGCCCACGAGACAGATAGCACGTTGGCTTCAACCTCTGAGAATAGGCAAATTGACAGGAGTGCCTGTAAGCGCAGCATCTTCTGATATTTCTAAAATTTGAGTCAAAGTATCCAGGATATCTAATAATTTATCCTGGCAGTGCCTAAGAGCTTTATCAATTCCTATTTTGGAATCTTTACCTTTTTTAGAAAAGAAGGCGACCATAGTTGGGTCAATGTCTGGAGTCGATGCCAATTTATGAGGGAGAATAGGTCTGGGACACACTGCAAGCAGTCTATTACGATTTAATTTTCCATAGGCTTTCGAATCCAGAGAGCAAGGAAGGCAGTGATAAGAGCAGAAGGGATCCATTCGCCTGATCTGGGGTGAGTAATTATGTCTGGGTCAAAATATGGGCCCACTGAATCCAGGAGGACCTCAGACAGGGGTGAGGAAACATTGTCTGGGACCTGTGGCAGGATTAGATCAACTGAATTATCATCATTTGTATCATTAGGATTGGCAGAGTAAGAATAGTGATTCTCCTAATTAAATGACAATAGAATCTGAATTTCATTAAAGACACGAAGGCTAACATTATGCATTATTTCTTTAATGCAAACTCCACATAGCCACTTAAAAGTCATACTTCATAAAGAAAACTGTTCCACAACAGAACCTTCAAGGCATATAATAGGCCCATGCACATCACAGTCTGCCTCTTTGAAATGCGCTGAGAAATTCTCTTTCCATGTTAAAACGAATGTAAAAACAATTCCCAAGGACGACTGAAGAACATCAGATGACTGTGATGGAGCAAGGACTCGAACATGAGACTTGCTTGGAAGCAATCCTCTCGTTTAAACTCGTTAACGAATTACTAACAACGTGTTTCGAATTACTAACAATGTATTTTGTGATTAATAATATGCATTTACTTCATACGCGGGAAAGAATGAAGCTTGCCTAGGTGTTTACTAACTGCAATAACATAAACGTAGGACTAAAATGCATTCTAACACGGGACCTTTACTGCGCATGCGTCTACTGCATCTACGTAGTATGACGAAGTAACGCTTGGAGGGAAATTCTGGAGCTTGCGCAAAGAGCTATAAAATGGCCGCTTGAAAGCTCACATGCATGGTACCTGCTTGCTGTAAATAGAAAATACGTTTTTTATACTAATGCAAATGCAGAAAGGGAAATAATAAATAGTATGGTTTAGAGTAGAGGTTGGTGGTATACAGTGAAATCATTTATTTTTGAGAATAACATTTCTCCTTTTGACTTTATTATTAGTACGTATTTGGGCCTGTCAAACTTGTCTGAGTCGAGCAGACTGACGTGGTGCAATGCATGCGCGCTGGTGTGGAAGTTCGGACAGATGACTAAGGACTTGTCGCGCGTCCAAGGTCGGCGGAGATGTGCCCTGGGAACATGAGGGTGAAGAGTTCATTTGAAGGAACTGTATTCAGAAAGTTGATACATTTGTATTAATAAAGTTCAAAGATGTATGGGAAAGGAAGGGCGGAATAAAAGTTTGAAGGGCGGAGTTTGGAAACAATGGTTTAAAGAAATAAATGAAGTATAAGCATGGTGTGATGATCATCCCCCCTCGCCTGTCCAATCAGAAGTTAGTATTCTGTAAAAATGAAACATTAATGGGTGGTACATGGTAATAGAAAGGTATAATTGAAGTAGTTTAGTCAGTTAGTTAAGCTAAGCTTGCTGGGAGCGGAAGCAGCTGAAACAATTCGGAGCTTGGGGTGCTGTCGGTGCTGGGGTGGTGCTGATGCTCTGAAATTGATGATGAAGAAATCGAATGCAGAACCATCTACTTAATCTGGGTGGGTTAGAAAGAAGATCACGGAAGAACCACGAGGAGGAAGAGAGTGTCAGAGAGGGGTGCAACGTAGTCGTCGGTATCTAGAGAGGTGAAGTATCCTGTCCTGAAGTCTTTGTCTCCTGATCTGTCCTGGGGACCCTTACCAGATCTTTGGCCAGGGGTTGGTCTTCACACCATACTTGGTAATTATAACTCATTGTTTTGATAAATGTTCTTCTCTCTCTATCCTCTTCTTTCTGAGCATAGTTATTGTGTGGATCTGAATTGTTAATGTCTATTGAATTTGATTGAATTCGGCACTCTTGCGAATGAGGGTGTTTGTACTGAAACGCTTTTTGAGATGGTTCACAACAAATTAATTTAGATAAAGGTTTTAAAACTTATCGAGTCTGTCATTATTTTATTTTGATCAAGAAATGTATAATAAGTTATGTTAATTGTCACCATCAACTAGTTCCACCTAACTGGTCCATTGACCAGAGGAAAGAACTGTTTGATCAGTGAAAGGTTTAGTTAGGGAAGAAAATTACTAGATCTTGAGGTATGAAATTTATAAAACTATAAAAAGTTTCCAGCGGTCTACTTGGTGATTAATGAGAGAGAGTTATATGCGCCCAGGTGAGTATATGGTAGTGGAGTATCTAGTACGCCGCTGGATCAGTTTTCTGGTAGCAGAGCTATGGTTGTTAGTGACTAGTTTGGTGATAAGTATAGATTATTGATTTTTGATTTATGTTTTAACAAAAAGAGTTAGTGTCCTGTTTTTATGTTGTATGGAAAATTTCCGGGGAATGAATAGCGGGTGGCGATAGAAACCACACTGCAGTGAGGTTACTCGTCCGTTGGAATAACACTGAGGAGCTAGGGAAAGCTAGCAGTGTTAAAGTAGGGACTATTTTTCTGTGTAAAAGTAAGAGTGATTGATAACAAAGAGTTCGCTAGTGAAACTTTAGGCGTTATATCACATAGTAAGGGTAACCCTAAAGGAGTAGGAGGTTCTTTTAAGCTAGATTGATAGCAAAAGGAGTTCGCTGGTGAAACATCGGTCTCGAAATTCCGTTACGGGTGACACCAGAGGAGTAGCAGGTTCTCTGGAGCTTAGGTGAAGAGTAAGCGGAAGGTTTTACTCGCAGTGAAAAGAAATAAACTATCCTTTGATTTAGTGGAACAGACAGAGTAGCGAATGTTTTTACGTCGTTCTTAATAAAGAAATTTAAGGAGAATATCGAGAAATAGAGTTTCGTATTACCTTGCAAAGGGAGGGTCAGTTGCCGGAGTGGTACTGACGTCACTGTGAGCCGCGCTGGGATTGGTAGATACAGCGTGCATGTGACCGGAGAAGCTTTGTAAAGGAGGGGTGAGAAATCGCCGGAGTGGTACTGATGTCACAGAGAGCCGCGCTGGGATTGGTAGACACCGTGGGTGTGTGACAGGAGCAGCCTTGTAAAGGAGGGGTCAGTAGAAAGGAGTAGAACTGACGTCAGGAAAAGGCCGCGCTGGCATTGGTCAGAGTACGAGTGTAAACCTGATTTTATTGGATAATCAGTTAGAAGCCGCGCTAGAATTGGTGAAGAGAAGATTGTATGCGGGATTTTGATTTGACAGTAAGTGCAAGACGTACAGGAAGGAAATTTCAAGGGTTTGCAGAATACAATTTCCTATACTGATCCTCAAGAATGTATGGAGAGAAAAGAAAGATGTAATTTTTTAAGAATTTCTTTGTAAAGGATACGCCTGTGTTGACTAGAGAGGGAATTCCTATTCCACCACCGAAGACACCAGCATCTTTCATGATGATGGAGAGAGGATATCATACTTGCGTGTGGTTGGAAAACTGGACAGATTACACGAAGGATGATGGTGTGTTAGCGTTTCCTAAAGATGGTACGTTTAATGGAAGGATTCTTCAGAATTTGAGATTAAAAATGAATGAGTTAGAACCTAGACCTAGGTTAACTCAATATGAAGCTTTGGAAGAATGGGAGACTGAGTCATATGAACGAGAGACATGCAGAGGTGGAAGATATAGAGGATTTTTCCCGAGACACTTGCATGAGTCACGAGAAGGGCAGATGAAACAATGGAGGAGAGCTATGGTATCAGAAGGGTTATATCCAGTGATGATGGTTGAGGAACAATCTGGAGGAAAGTGCAAGGAGAAAATAAAACATTTGAACACAGCAGGATATGGTGAATCAGATGATGAGTTACTGGAGGATATTTTAATTAAAAATCCACCACCGTATCAAGAAGCAGCTAGTAAGTTTGTCCCAAGTGCGCCAGTAATGGGAATACCATTAACTCCACAGATTTTACATGAGACATCATACAACAGAGTGTTGCAAGATAATGAAAGAGAAGCTTTGAATAAAACTAGGGAAGAGCTAGTTCAAAGGATAAGTCAATTGAATTTAAATACTGAAGCTTTAACAGTACCAGTAACCATTGGTCAAGTAATCCCATTATATGGGGATAATAAAGTTTCCCAGAAATCACAACTTGTGACAGTTCCATTAAATAGTCCTAGAAAAGAGATAGTAATTACAGATGATCAGGTAAGCGAAAGTGAGTCAGTTATTTCATTAATGGATCTCCCTATTGTGGAACCTCACGCGGAAACTCCAAAGAGAGTTACGCCTATGAATTTGAGAGAAAGAAGACCTTTAGTTCCGGTTGGAACTACAAGCACATCGGTAGTCACCTCTGAAGAAATAGAAAGGTGGGCTCAGGAAAGAGATAATCAGAACCCAAAACCAAAGCTTTTAGATATCAGCAGATTAAAAGTGGAATTGGAAGAGATGATGACCGGATGTGTAGGTACAGAAAGATTAAATGTTTACAATGATGAGGAATTATTGTTTTTATGTAAGAGTATAACTAGGAGAGCAAGAATATTTTATGAGAGAATAACTGAAGTTGCTTCGGAGATTGGAATAGACATAGGGAAATCAAAATTGTTACAGCAACCCTATCGAGTGGATTTTACTGATAAAGATTTAGAAAGTGTAAATGCTTCGGGAAAAAGGCTGCAGATAAAAGAATTAATGAACATTTTGCGAAAGTGGGGAAAGATTTATGGACAGAATGTAAGATTACAATTGATTGGCCTAATGAGGAGTATCCTAGAGATGCAAAAACAGGAGCACCTTCGGAAGAGGTGATGAAAAAGTATTACCAAGTGATTACGTATCTGAAAGGGAAAATACCTCCTAAAGAAACAGATTGGGTAAAAATAGATAGAACAACTCAGGAACCAAATGAGTCTGTACATGCGTATTATGAACGGTTATTACAGGTGTTTAAGCAGTATAGTGGTTTCGAGAATATTGGGGACAAAGATATGGGACATTTTGTGTATCGGTTTGTATATGGATTGAAACCAGAAATTAGTCAGATGATACAGCAGCACATGTTGCGTTGGCAAAGCAAGACAGTGGATGAGATTCTAAAGTACGCAAAATATTGCGGAGATGACATTGAAGCCAGGCGTAGGAAACTAAAGGAGAAAATGATGTGGGCACAAGTAAAATTGGCAGAGCAACAGGAAGAGAAAGCAAATTATCAAAGTAATAATCAAGTGAAAGAACAGAGTCAGAATAATCAAGGAGCGAATGGTAATACATTTAAGGGACAAATGGAGAGAGAAGAAGCAAAAAAGAAGTTTCCTTGCATTGCGTGCGGAAAGTTTGGACATTGGAAGAACGAGTGTAAGAGTATTCAGAATAATAAGAATAATAATGGGCCAAATCAAAATTTAATCCCACAGATACAGAATGAAGTACTCATGAATCAGCAGCAACAGGCAGTTACTCCACAATATCAGGTGCCACCAGCTCCTATGCCAAATTTTGTGAACCATCAAAGTTTCAGTGCGAACACCGGATTTCAAGGAGAAAGTGGTAAGAATAACAGAACAATTGCACAATATTTTTTACAGAATGGTGAAGAACATTCAGATACCGCACAATGACTGTGACTGAGGGGGGAGGAAGAGGAGTGCGTGCTTGGCGCATCCTTGCCGTTAGATCAGTCAGGTCCATTCGTTGATGGGAGAGTAGGAGGTAAAGACATTACTTTTCTATTGGATACTGGTACTACCAGGTCTACTGTGAGAACAGCAGACATCCCAAACCTACCCCTCTTGGGAGAGACAATCCAAGTAGTAGGCGTGTCTAACCAACAGATTAGAACGCCTATCACAAAGCCAATGGAGGTGCACATTGGAAACTTCAAAGAAATGCATCGATTTGTAGTATGCAATTCCAGTCCCATGAATCTGTTGGGGAGAGATCTTTTGTGCAAGATGAATTGCACAATCTATTGTACACCGGATGGTCTTGCTTTCCAAACTCCCGATGAGGATGTTGTCTATAAAATGATGCTGATCAAACAGGGAACAGAAGTAGATGAAATGTTTTCATTAATAACTGAGAATGAATTGCCAGAAGAATTAAGAATGACAGTTAATCCAGAGGCGTGGGATTCTACAGGAAAAGACATTGGGCTAATGAAGAATGTAGACCCAGTTAAAGTGACAGTGAAAGAAGGTGCAGTGTAGCCAAATACCCGACAGTACAAAATGAGTCCAAAAGTAAAAGCAGGAATTATTCCAGAAATTGAACAAATGATTAAACAAGGTATTTTAAAAGAGGTGATGGGTAGTCCCTGTAATTCGCCAGTAATGGGACTGAAAAAGCCTAGCGGAAAGTACAGAATAGTGCAAGACCTACAGAAAATAAATAAAATTGTAATTCCTTGTTGTCCAATTGTACCAAATCCAGCAGTGATCCTTTATCAGATACTGTGGAATGCAGGATGGTTTACAGTAATTGATTTATGTCAAGCATTCTTTTCTATTCCTTTACACCCAGCCAGCCAGTATCTTTTTACGTTTAAGTTTGAAGATCTTATTTATGCATGGTGTCGTGTTCCTCAAGGGTACAAAGAGAGTCCTTCAATTTTCAATCAGATTTTGAAAAAGTGGCTGGAATCGTTGATCATGCCTGGAAATTCTGTGCTGGTTCAGTACATTGATGACATATTGGTGGCATCTACAACACGAGAAGATTGTGTCACAGATACAATTGCATTACTGAACCATTTGGCTGAAGGAGGACACAAAGTGTCTCCGGAAAAATTACAATTCTGTCGACAAGAAGTAAGATATTTAGGGCATAAAATAGAAAGAGGAGTTAGAAAAGTGACACCGGAAAGAATAAAAATAATCAAAGAAATCCAATTGCCACAGACTCAGATAGAAATGAGAATGTTTCTGGGAGTGGTTGGATATTGTAGGCAATGGATTAATGGTTTTTCTATGTTAGCAAATCCATTAATACAGATGATCCGGAAACGAGCAAAAGATCTAATTGATTGGAATGATGACTGCCTAGAGGCATTTGTGAAATTAAGAAATTGTTTGTGTGAGGCTCCTGCCTTGGGCATGCCTGATTATTCAAAAGATTTTGCTTTGTTCTGTTGTGAAAGAGAAAATTGTGCACTTTCAGTTTTAACACAGAGACATGGATTGAGTCGACGTCCAGTGGCATATTTTTCAGCCACATTGGACCCAGTAGCTTCAGCATTGCCTGGCTGCTTAAAAGCAGTAGCTGCTACTTGTGTGAGTCTGGAGCAAAGTGAGTCAATAGTGATGGGACATCCAGTGAAATTCTTTGTTCCACACTCAGTCGAAATTCTTTTAACAAGAACAAGAACACAGCATCTTACCCCTAGCCGTTTGACAAAGTACGAAAGAGTGATTTTGGGAGCTGAGAATGTGACTGTAATAAGATGTACGATTCTGAACCCAGCCACTCTATTGCCAGACCCCTGCGATGAAGAAGTGAAAGTTGAAAGTGATCATGATTGCTTGGACGTGACTGAGTTATGCACGAAGCCCCACCCAGATATAAAAGAGACACCTTTGAAAGAGGCTGATCATGAGTTATTTGTAGATGGCTCTTGCCTTAGGACACCAGAAGGAGGTCTAAGTGCTGCATATGCTGTTTGTAAAATTTCGGGGGTAATTGAAGCATCCTGTTTACCTGGGGTCAAGTCTGCACAAGTAGCTGAACTGATTGCCTTAACCATGGCATGTAAAAAGGGGAAAAATTGGAGAGTAACCATATTTACGGATAGCCAATATGGTTTTGGGATTGTGCATGACTTTGGCCAGCTTTGGATGCAAAGGGGATTTCTGACTTCCTCAGGATCTCCTATCAGAATTAGTAAAAATGTAAAGGATTTATTGGAAGCAATACAATTGCCAAAAGAGATAGCAGTTGTAAAACGCGCTGCACATCAGTCAGGAAATGACTATGTGACTGCTGGCAATAATTATGCTGACCAAGTGGTGAAATACTGTGCTAAAAATGCAGTAGCCATACATAGAAAAATTGAAACGGGTGAAACCAGATGCCAACTTATGTACTTCTCAGTACCAGAAACATGGGATGAGATTAGACAATTGCAGGAAGAAGTTGAGGAAAAGGAAAAGGAAATCTGGATAAAGGCAGCCTGTACCAAAAGACCACATGATGAGGTATGGGTATATCTAGATGGAAGACCAGTCATGTCAAATTGTTTGCTTTCAAAAATGGCGAGAGTATACCATGGAGCAACACACATAGGGAGAGATTCAATGATCAGGCTATTCAGACAGAGTTGGTATAATCCAAAGTTCAGGGTAGTCGCAGAGAGCCTTTGCCAAAGATGCTTAACCTGTCAACAGCAGAACCCAGGTAGGAAGACAGTGGTAAGCTGGGGGAAAATCGGAAAAGCAGAAGGACCCTTCACCAGATTACAGTTAGATTTCATTGAATTACCTCCATGCAATGGATTGAAATATGTACTTGTCATGGTATGCCGTTTCTCAAGATGGGTGGAGGCCTACCCTACTTGAAGAAATGACAGTCTTACAGTTGCAAAATTGTTGTTGAGGGAGTTAGTGCCACGATTTGGTTTTCCGGTCACTTTGGAATCAGATAGAGGTCCTCATTTTAATAATGAAATAGTTCGATTAATCTGTGCTGCGTTTAACATTGAACAAAAACTGCACTGTGCTTATCGTCCAGAGGCTTCTGGAGTTGTTGAGCAAATGAATGGCACAATCAAGTCAAGATTGGGAAAGGTGTGTGCATCCACAAAGCTGAAATGGCCAGATGCATTACCTCTTGTATTGATGGGTCTCAGACGTATTCCAGACAGAAAAACAGGAATGAGTCCACATGAGGTTCTCGTGGGAAGAGCCATGAGACAGGCATTTATTCCTGGAAATAAACTAATGAGTATAACTGATGATCTGGTATTGGACTATTGCAAAGGATTGGCTGAAATGATGCGTTCTGTCTCTCGCCAGGTTGGAGAAGACGCAGTTGAAAGACAGCCAGACCAAGTGCATGATTTGAATCCTGGAGATTGGGTGCTGGTAAAGAAACACACAAGAAAGTTGTGCCTAGCACCAAGGTGGGACACACCGCGGCAAGTCATACTAGTCACTACCACAGCAGTGAAGTGTGCAGGTTTTCCCAATTGGATTCATGCCAGCCATACCAGAAGAGTTCCGAACCCATCAGATCAACAAGAGCCACCACTGACTGAGCAGGCTGAAGCGTCAGGAGTTGTAGACTGTGAAATTGAAGAATCTAGAGTGATAGATTCTGAAAGACAACCATATGATGAACAGCCCGAGATAAGTCAGGAAGAATGGATCCCAGTGATTGAAATAATTGATGATGTTGTTGAAACCAGAAGAAGAACAGAACTGAAAAAACAGGAAAGTAGTCAGGAAGAGACAGGGGAAGAAGAACACACTCAGGTAAAAACAGAAAGTTACACAAACAAACCTGAGGAGGGAAAAATAGAAGAACACGTTCAGGCAGAAGAAGAAAAGTTTGAATTGAGACCTGAACAGGGCCAGATAGAGTTAGAAGAACAAGTTCAGGCAGAAGAAGAAAGGTTTGAACTAAGTCATGAACAAGGTCAGATAGAATTAGAAGAACAAGCTCAGGAAGAAGTAGAACAAAATACAGTAGAACCTGAGCAGGAGGTAGCAAGAGAAGGTACAAGCACAGAAAATGGAGAAACAGAACAGATTGTGCCTAAGATAAATGAAATAAAAAGAACTTTACAAGGAGATAAAGAAGGTGAAAACGCAGTACAAATCAAAAGAGTCAGAAAGGGAGACAATTGGCCAACTGGAGTAAAGAAACTAAAATATCATTTGAGAAAATCTGAAAAGAAACCAGAGCAAGTGAACGAAATCACAAGTCAAACAAAACCTAAACAAACCTTAGCAAAAATAACTCGAAGAAGTCCAAGGTTGAGAAATTTAAACAGAAGATACAAGGCTCCAGAGTGGACCTACGTCATTCTCGAAGAATTTGAGTCCCTGGATTTGTCTGATGAGACAGAAGAAGTTCATATTGCACAAATTGATGAAAGCAAATTGAAACCTCCTTAAGAACAAAAAGGAAGGCTAAGAATGTAAAGAGAAAAAGATAAGAGAAAAGGAATTTTCTCAGGAACAAAATGGCAGATGTTGAAGTTATCGGAAAACCACAATGTGGATTAAAAAGAAAGTGTTTTAGATTTTGTTTTTGTAGTACTTTATTAGCAGCATTAGGATGGTTATTCCTAACAGTAGGAGTACCTTTTATAATGAAGACAAGTGACAAAAATAACACAGATACTAATGTTAAGGTGGATAGAATAAGAGAAACCAAAATAGAAATAGGGATAGAAGATGAAGCAAACTATCATAATGAATCAGACTATAATACGTCCTCTAATGTGTTTATTAAGTTGTTATTTCAATATGTTAGTATTATGGAGATTAATAACTGCTACGTGTGTATGAAGTTACCCTCATCAGTATCAGAAGAAATGACTTATCACCATATACCCTTAACCTATGGTGTGTCATGTAATATCTTATCAAGTTTATTTTATGCTAGAGAGACTTCAGTATTTTTATTCTGATTTAGATGTAGTATTTTCTGAATTACCCATTAGAAGGAATATGAATCCAGTAGTTAGTAGTAAAAATGCAGTTTTTGGGTGATTTTTTCATAACAATGAGTTCAATAGATTTAGTTCAAGCACGTAGAGACAATCTAACATGTATTTTAAGAAAAGAAGAAAAAGATTTTTTGAATTTAGTAGAAGAAAGGAGACAGGATTTAATGAGGAAGGCAACTACACAGAAAACCCATGTACCTCCATGGGTTGGGAAGGAGGGAATCTACGCTAGTGGCAAGGCTCATGCTGTGATGTCCCTGGACTTTGTAAAAAGGGGAAAATTATGCCTCCATAGGTTAAAGACAGATTATAACAATAATTACATTGGTTCCAGTGAATGTGAACATAACTTCCTAATATTAGGAGGATGGGGACTAAAGGGGGAACTGATCCTGTGTTTCCAGGAGTGTATTACGTTTGTGGGAGCAATGCCTATTATAGGTTACCTGCAAGATGGTACGTAAGCTGTTATTTTGGAATAGTTTTTCCAACAATGTATCATGTAGATAAAATCAGTGGAACCAATGGGAATTCTAATGGACTAACACGTAAAATAAGGGCTAGTTTTTCTGAAATTGTAGGAGACATTTTTAGTGCACTGATACCCTCAGTTGGAGTCATTCTAAATTCACAGAAAATTTGTAAGTTATCAACCATAGTTGATCGTCTTTCTACAGACACTGCAGGAGGATTTTTAATGATTAACACGGAAATGGTTGCAATTAGATCTATGGTATTGCAGAATCGTCTTGCTCTTGATATATTGTTAGCAAAAGAAGGTGGAGTCTGTGGCATGTTGAAAGTTCAACATTGCTGCACTTATATTCCGGACAAGAGCAGAGAAATTAAAGGATACGTTGAAAACATTACGGGAATGCATAAAGATTTGACCCAACTGGAGGTTGACAGTGTGTGAGGAAGACTAACAAAAAGTATAACATCAATAGGGAAATGGTTTGTTGATTTTGGAAGAAGCTTTTTTGGTCAAATAATAATACCATTAGTTATGATAATAATGGTAGTAGTGTTAGTAATAATCACATATAAAGGTTGTAAAAAAGGTACGAAAGAAAAGGTACACTTAGAGAGAAAGGCAAAGGGACAGACACGAAAGAGAAAATATGATGAAATACGTTTGGAAGAACTGAAGGGCAGGATATATAAGAAGATGCGAGATTTAAAAGGAAACGAAATTGTTGATGGAAGTTGGGAGGACAATAGAGAAAACTGAGAAGTATTAAAGTTGGTATCTGGGATGGATGGGAAATTTTGTGATGGCTTAATATGCCATCAGAGAGGGGATTGATGGAGCAAGTACTCGAACATAAGACTTGCTCGGAAGCAATCCTCTCGTTTAAACTCATTAACGAATTACTAACAACGTGTTTCGAATTACTCACAATGTATTTTGTGATTAATAATACGCATTTACTTCATACGCGGGAAAGAATGAAACTTGCTTACGTGTTTACTAACTGCAATAACATAAACGTAGGACTAAAATGCATTCTAACACGGGATCTTTACTGCGCATGCGTCTACTGCATCTATGTAGTATGACGAAGTAACGTTTGGAGGGAAATTCTGGCGCTTGCGCAAAGAGCTATAAAATGGCCGCTTGAAAGCTCACATGCATGGCACCTGCTTGCTGTAATCAGAAAATACGTTTTTTATACTAATACAAATGCAGAAAGGGAAATAATAAATAGTACGGGTTAGAGTAGAGGTTGGTGGTATACAGTGAAATCATTTATTTTTGAGAATAACATTTCTCCTTTTGACTTTATTATTAGTGCGTATTTGGGCCTGTCAAACTTGTCTGAGTCGAGCAGACTGACTTGGTGCAACGCATGCGCCCTGGTGTGGAAGTTCGGACAGATGACTAAGGACTTGTCACGCGTCCATGGTCGGCGGAAATGTGCCCTGGGAACATGAGGGTGAAGAGTTCATTTGAAGGAACTGTATTCAGAAAGTTGATACATTTGTAATAACAAAGTTTAAAGATGTATGGGAAAGGAAGGGAGGAATAAAAGTTTGAAGGGAGGAGTTTGGAAACAATGGTTTAAAGAAATAAATGAAGTATAAGCATGGTGTGATGATCATCCCCCCCTCGCCTGTCCAATCAGAAGTTAGTATTCTGTAAAAATGAGACATTAATGGGTGGTACATGGTAATAGAAAGGTATAATTGAAGTAGTTTAGTCAGTTAGTTAAGCTAAGCTTGTTGGGAGCGGAAGCAGCTGAAACAATTCGGAGCTCGGGATGCAGTCGGTGCTGGGGTGGTGCTGATGCTCTGAAATTGATGATGAAGAAATCGAATGCAGAACCATCTACTTAATCTGGGTGGGTTAGAAAGAAGATCGCGGAAGAACCACGAGGAGGAAGAGAGTGTCAGAGAGAGGTGTGACGTAGTCGTCGGTATCTAGAGAGGTGAAGTATCCTGTCCTGATTCCTGTCCTGAAGTCTTTGTCTCCTGATCTGTCCTGGGGACCCTTACCAGCCCTTTGGCCAGGGGGTTGGTCTTCACACCATACTTGGTAATTATAACTCATCGTTTTGCTAAATGTTCTTCTCTCTCTATCCTCTTCTTTCTGAGCATAGTTATTGTGTGGATCTGAATTGTTAATGTCTATTGAATTTGATTGAATTCGGCACTCTTGCGAATGAGGGTGTTTGTACTGAAACGCTTTTTGAGATGGTTCACAACAAATTAATTTAGATAAAGGTTTTAAAACTTATCGAGTCTGTCATTATTTTATTTTTATCAAGAAATGTATAATAAGTTATGTTAATTGTCACCATCAACTAGTTCCACCTAACTGGTCCATTGACCAGAGGAAAGAACTGTTTGATCAGTGAAAGGTTTAGTTAGGGAAGAAAATAACTAGATCTTGAGGTATGAAATTTATAAAACTATAAAAAGTTTCCAGCGGTCTACTTGGTGATTAATGAGAGAGAGTTATATGGGCCCAGGTGCCTATATGATAGTGGAGTATCTGTTACTAGTACACCGCTGGATCAATTGAGGTCTCAAAGGATAACAAGGATACAGCAAAACTCCAAAGATGACAACAGTCCTCAAAAAAGAGAAGGCAATCTGGAAATGAACTACTGGACATTATCTCAAAACAAAAGACGACGTTAGTGCTCCATCTCGCCACAATTATTTATTTATTTTTGACAGTCATTCAGTATTTTTAACAAGAGATAATAAGGATTGCAGAACAAAGTATTCCATATAACATTGATTAGTAGATCATAAACTCTACACCCAAACGTAAAATATGTTCTCATAATAAACACAAAATTAATTCCACTACTTATCCCCGCCCCCCCCTTTTTTTTAGATTTGATCCACCAACACCTCAAAAGGAATGTGGGGGGTGGGATAATGTTAGCCTCCATGTCTTTAATGAAATTCAGATTATCTTGTCATTTAATTAGGAGAATCGCCCTGAGGCTACCATTATGCATGTTGGTAGTCCTGCAAAATCACATCTGACATGTGTTCGATTGGTTTACAGTAATGTTTTGCAACGGTAGTAGAATTAGACCAATCAGCGGCCTTAAGAATGTCCTCAAGTCTGCTGCCCTTCCAAAAGGATTGGCTAGCAATAGCTCCTCTCATAGAATCAGCCTGAAATCTCTGTAGGTCAAAACCCGCTGATTGCACGGTCCATTAAACCCATCTCACAATTGTAGCAGATGTCACAGCTTTAAAGGGTTTCACAAAGGAGATTTGGAGTTGTTCTGTACCATTGGGTCGAAGTTCCCTCGTTCTTGAATCATACTCTTTCTTGCAATTAACAACACACAATTGCTTGCACGAATCATATTTTGGGTAAAATATAGACTCAGACATTGTTTTAGTTCTTTTAATCAACTCAAAGTTTACCCCAAAGGTGTTATGAACTCTGTTACTTACCTCTAAAGCTCTAATATCTGATACCCTGTGACAGGATATTAAACAGAGCAAGGAAGCAAGTTTCATCGAAAGTCTCTTGAGATCCAAGTATTTATTCCTTGGCCACGAAGAAAAAAGTTTCAAGACTAAATTAACATCCCAAAGCTTTTCATACTTAAATTTAGAAGGTCTCCTTAGCCTAATAAATTAAGAACTCTACAGACCATAACATTTTTACCAACAGACCTTTCGTTGATCAGAGCATGCCTAGCCGAAATGGCTGACCTATAGCAATTAATTGTTCTATAGTTTAGGCCCTTATCAAATTGTTCCACCAAAAAGTTCACTACCTCAACAATAGGGGCCTCCAGGGGATCCATGTCCCTTTCCAAGCCCCAACATACCCATGTACACCAAATTCCTTTGTATCTACTGTGGGTTCCCGAGGCCCAGGACTATTCCAGGAGTTCCTCAGCTCTTCCTGAAAGGCCTGACATTTCCCTAGATCTCCTGATACTCTCCAGGCAAGTACCTGCCAGAACTAGAGGGTGTTGTTCTCCATCCTCATCTCTTAGAAGGTCCTGCTCGGCAGGAAGAAATAAGGGAATGTCACAAGCTAATTCTAGCGTCATCAGAAACCATGCCTCGGATAGCCAAAAAGGAGTTATCAGCACAAGTGAGCATCTTTCCTGTCTGACTTTCTGAAACATTCTCTGAATCATTGCAAAGGGTCAAAACGTGTAAGCTTGAGTTCCCTTCCAGACTTGCAGAAAAGCGTTCATACACAGAGCACCTGGGTCTGGCATCCAGCTGAAGTACCTCTCCAGCTGAAATGTCAGCCTGCTTGCAAAGGGATCTCATTTTAGAGGACCACATACTTGGGACAAGCCTCTGAAGTAAAACTCGTTCAGCTTGCAGTCGCTCTAATCCTTTATGAACCTCCAGTTCTAGTCCCCCAATACATTTGTATCCCCGGGAAGATAATCTGCTCTCAGGCTAATGCTATGCTCCAGACAAAACTTCCAAAGTCTCTTTGCTAAATCTGAAAGGTCTGAGGATCTTGAACCCCCCAATCAGTTTATGCGTGCCACGGCAGAAACCTTGTTGATTTTTAGAAGAATGGCTCTGCCTTGCAAACGGTGTTTGAAGCTCATTAGAGCGTAAGGTCCTGCCGTCAATCCCAGACAATTTATGTGGCGAGAATGCCTGTTCATGTCCCTCAGATTTATTACGGGTCTCCATCCCTTGTCCTTTTCTTCTACAAGAAAAAGTGTGCTTTCGAAAACATTATATTCTAAGGCTACCTCCACTATTGCACCTTTCTGTAGCATCGAATTCACTTCCTCCACTACTTTCTCCTCGTCTAAATGAAGAACTAGGCTTCTTGGGAAAAAGGATTGATGGGGAGTCTCTAGAAATTCGATCCTGAATCCCCGGACTGTTTCTAAAATCCCTGAATCCTAAGTAATTGTTTCCCAAGCCTGGAAAAAGAGCCTGAGACGACCTCCCCACTCTTTCCAGGAAAGAAGAAACAAGAGGAATCTTTGTACTCACTCTGGAAACTGGTTGAATCTTGACCACAAGACCTGGATCCTCTTGCAGGGTAGGGACGTCCTCTCTGCGGGTAGAAGGAAGTTGAGGCATTGGACTGAAAGCCTCTTCTGAATCCTCGTTGCCTAAATTGGGGCCTTTGAAAGGCCCCTTCTGCCGGCACGGCCGAAAACCTCCACAGTTAAACACCCTTCTCATGCTGGATTGAGCCTTGTCGAGGGCCTTGAAAGTAGCCACATATTACTTAGAGACTTGATCATATCCCCCCGAATTGGAGGCCCCAAGGATTGACTGAGGGTTCCTGCTCAGCCAGCTCTCCCAGTTTAGGATTTACCTTGGTTGAATGACTCTACGCCGTTCTGCATTCAGGCCAGCATTGGCGTTGCCCAAAAGAACTAATGCCCTCTGGCTTCAGCCCCGGTGAAGTTCAATATCTACACGGGTCTGACTGATGTAAGCTTCCACTGCTAGATCTATTATTCTAGCGGGGGTACCTAACATATCAAGAAGTCGACCTTGACATGCTTTATGGGACCTCTCCAGACCTTTTCTAGGATTCCTGCCAAGTTTGAAGAGATATGTGATAAGCTCTGGACCGAGATTGGGTGTTAGACATACTTTTTTGTGGATCATGGGTCTTGAGCATTCCGCGCTGAGAATATTACGAGCCTCCTTTTCCAGAGGGTTTCGAATCCATCTCCTGATGAACTTAGCCATGTGATCCAGAGGCCACCACTCGGCATTTCTGGGTGGCTGATATTGTTAGGGGAAAACACCTCTTGCTCCAGAAGGTCCTTCACTATCCTCTTGGAGGGAGATGGGATTTCATCCTCTGTAAGGAGGTCATCCATATCTACATCCCCTTGTTCAAGGTCAAAGATATATTCATCTAGTGGCCCCTCTCTTGGAAGTTCCTCATCTCTCATGTCAGGATCTTGTGGGCACATCTGAGCATCTGAGAGGAGTGTGACCCTTTGGACACAATTCATGTTTGTGCCACGTCGGGCACCCAATGTCTTTGAGATGCTTGGACCTCTTGATTTCGTTGGGATGCTTGGACCTCCTGATTTTGTTGAGGGGCTTAGACATCCTGATTCCAGTGAGGTGCTTGGACCTCGTAGGGAAGAAGACTTCTTCACATGTTTAATCTTTTTAGCTCTCTTTCCCCATTTAACACCCCGTCGGAGTCTGACCCAGACGCTGAACCATAATCATCCTCATCATCAGAAGCTGCCGGTCTCTTATTGTTCAATACCTGCTCTAGGGTCTCACATACGCAGGAGCGCATCTCTCGCTGTATTATTCTTTTAATCAGGACCTCATTAAATTGCGTCTGTGAAATTTCAGAGGTCTCAATCTCCTGATCAGACAAAACTGTAGCTGGAGTTTTATTAGTATATTTATAAAATTAATAATACTTTGCTTTATAAGGGGGAGATAGATAACCTTCCTCTTAATAATCAAGATTAAGATTTTAAACCTAGTTAACCCCAAAACCAAGGTTTTAGATTTGACTAACACCCTGGCAAACCTAAGGCTCCTCAGGAACACTAAAGTAACCTATCTTTAGTTAAATGAAGGAAGGAGAGAGTAACTATCTGACTAGAAAGGCCCCCAAACTAGAAACAAATAAACTGCTCTGAGGCTAAAAAAGTTGTGCGTAAGACAGCTGATAGAGGAGGCACTGCAAATGTCAACTGTTATCCTGATGTCACAGTGTCTCTCCCTCAATCAGCTGTCTGCTATTTAGAACTATATGGTTGACAAGTGCTGGGCAAATGGATCCGTAGCCATTGCCAGCACTTTCCTCTAATTATGATGGCCCGACGCATTCTGCGTAAGGGACGCGTCGGGTAAAATGTTGCCACCAGCCAACTAGTTATTAAATTAGGCCTAACGTGTTATAGCCAAGGAACGCGTCGGGACTCAGCCCTCGGCACGGAGGAGGCACGGGCTCCCCGCTGGGAGCAGCATCCGTACCAAAAAATGAACAGGAGGGTCCAGTCGCGGCGACACTGTCTCCTTACCAGGACCAGCCTCCCTGTCGGGCACCGGAAAGCATAAGCCTTGCAGGACCATGCGGGGAGGGATTTCCCCAAGAAATGAGCCCAGTACAATGAGGGCTCAGAGTGGCGAATGAGGGACTGAGTCTTTAGAAGAGCAGCAGAAACAAGCGTGTGGAAAAACAAATTAATAGAAAGAACACGCAACAACAGTACAGAATCATAACGAGGATTAAAGAACAAGGTACTTATCTGTGTGGAGTTGCATTTAAAAAAGGCAGACTGTGATGTGCATGGGCCTATTATATCCGTATTCACAATAGAGAGTGAGAGAAGCAGATCAGTTGCAGTCTCCCTGGTACAATCGCATCACAAAAAAGCAACTGCTGTTGTCTGTATATCCCTCGGGATGTCTAGGCTGTAAGAAAGAAAGAGAAAAAAGAAAGAAAGAAGGGGAGGAGGAACGAGTGGAAGTGGTACTGCAGAGTTTACTTCCCCTCCAAAAAGTTCTTTGGTTGGGATATTCAAAGATATTGGAGAAGACGCCTCACTCACTTATCGTGACATGCTTCATCATAGGCGTCTTTCCACACCCAGGTAAGATGGCACTACCTGGGCGGACTCAACCAAAGCTGTTATGGGAGTTCTTATATAAAGCATAAAACTGGCTATGCAGGGAACCAGATGAGTGAAGTTAAAAATACCTCCAGGTATACCCAAACAGTGCGTTTATTCGGTGGGTACCTGGGTATAGGATAAAAGCGTGAATGGGGTTGTGTCTGAATTAATTGATTCAGTTATACCCTCTTCAAAATGCCAACATGTTTCGGCCTGCAACGTGAGCCCACATGGGTCTGGGGCCTTCTTCAGGGCAGGATAATCTACTCTTCAAAAAATCCCTGCTCTAAATCCTGCACGCATTCCATGCAAAGAAAATGAGGCCTAATGCGCTCACCTGTGTATTCTGTTTGTTCAGTAGTATTTCTACAACAAGGGAAACAAAAAAGAAATAATTATAGTGGGACCCTACATATAATCTAAGTTTAGACAAATTGCTTCCACCATGGTTCTTCCATCCTTTTACTCAAATACTTTTGTTATCCCAAAAATTCCATGATGACTAGTGTCAAAATTCCTCTGTACTATGACTATACTATTTTATAGTGATCTCCGTGAAATTAAAAACCATGATGTTGAACTGGCACCCTACAAGTAGTCTATTGTGAACTATAGGAAAAAGTGTTTAACCGGAGACAGAATCTACCTGGTTTTTTATGCCATTCGTATTCCAGAAAGTGAAAGACTCTCCGATTTTACTGTGTATCAGGTGTGACCACACTCATGCCAATAGAATCTTATTTTTCAGTTTCATTTATGCTTACCTACTGCGGTATGCTAAATAACACCATGCGGGTCAGGGGGTTGGTGCTGTCTTTTAGTCACACACTGTGAAGGGAAATAGAACATATCTCGTCTGACATCAGAAATAGGTCCTGGCCAATCTCTCTGAGCATGTTCACATTTTAACTATGTAGTGTTATCCCCTCCACAGTACTCTATGGTTGAGAATTATCTCTTATTGCCCTCCCAGAAAATTGTAGTTGGTACCTCATGTTTCATTTGCACTTTCCCCTTCATCTTGGTGTTTGACTCTTTTCAAAAAACAACAGCCCGGGTTTTTTAACCTAGTTTTTTCACACCACTCGTGTCCCGTACTCTCAACTGTATATTATTAACATTTACTACATAGTTAGTATCTTAGCGATTGTTAGTCTTCTCAGATTGCGCATTGGATATACTCAAACAACCATTGGTGCGAGCCCGTCATTATCGCCTTTGTGCCATTCGAAATCTCATTTCTGGTCTAATGTCGTGATTTCGTTCACACGCCCTTGATCGTGCTGCCCCGCCTCCATACTTCTCATACATACGACTTACTTCGTCAAAGATCAGTCACCGCTCGGGTACCTGTCTGTATCGCCCTGCCCGCCTCTGAGTGTCGTGTTGGGGGCGCGGTACTCTATGAACCTGCGGTGTTCTATTGGTGAAGTCATCACTCCCCGCGAGCGTCTTAGTAAACAATGCCTGCCGGGACATGTAGTTTGCTCATTTGTTTATGGGGTCGTTTTTGATCGCGTGTTTGCCGATGAGATTATTTTTTCTTTTTATGCCCAATTAAAACCTTTGTTAGTTCTATGTGTATCCCCGAGCAATATTACATTTTAACACACACATTATTAAACTCTTTCCAGTGTATAAAACCCTTTCGTCGGACCTAGATTATTCCGAATGATCGATCACTTGAATCAAATTTGTTTGAGAAAAGCCAACAGCCCAGGACTGGGTTCAAAGGGTGCCCAGTTTTCATTTGTTATATAAAAGAGTGTTTAATATATATAAAGGCGATCACCTGTTGTGGGGGCATGACGGAGTAGAGTCAATTCTTATGGGCATGTAAAGAATTTGCGCACTCTAAATCTTATGCCATAATGATTTTATATATAAAGATTTCGAGGCTTCTCCTTTCTGTTGAGTGTTATCACACGTGGTGTCCAGGTTCTTACCGAGCCAGAGAGTCATTCGCTTTTCCTCTCATGTATATGCCCCTATGATCAGAAATGACTGTTTCCGAACAATAAAGTTTTTGTTCAAACAATTTATCCAGTGAACCTTATAGCCGAGTGCTGAATACAGTGGGTACTCAACTTTCCTTTCATGTGTGTTATAGTGTTGGATATGTATAGTACTATTCATTTATTCTTGGGGATATGTCAGGAGGGGCCGGGTCTGCTCGGCATGTGTCCATAGTGGTATGTATTTATCATAGGTTGTTTCTAACTGTGTTGAGTCAGTGCTCCCTTCATCATTGTATTGTTATCCCCGTTCGGTATTTGAGAGTGCTTATGTCTACAGGATGAACATCCTGAGTAAGGGAATAAACTTCTCAGCTGGGGATTTATCATTCAATCGACCTCGTACTTATGGTCTATCTGTGATCTGTTAACATTGTCCATGGTATGTCTTCATTCAGTCCATTGACTGAGCTGGAAAGGCGTGATGGAGCAGGAGAAACGAAATTTTTTGTACCCCTTTGAAATTAATGACCCCACAACCATTAATGATACTAACCGTTTGAAAAGCATGAACTAATCAACAAATATACACTTTCTAGTAGACATTACACGTGGGAAAATGCTAAATGATGCAAAATCTAATTTATTCACAAATGTGACGTATAATAACATTAGTATTGTAATTTGCATAACAAGTAGAGTGAATTGCATGATTTGTGTTGCGTAATAGAATTGTATTGTGGCAAAGAATGCAGATGGTAAGTAAAATGGCTTTAAATGTCGCTTCTGCTAGGTAATATCTAACACGGGTCTTTAGAATGGCGGGTGGTAAACAGAAAGGCTTATTTTCCATATTTTAATTTCTATTGTGTTTGTTCTTATATTAGTTCCGTTCGGGCCTGCTAGGCCATGCTTCTAAAATGGCCGCTGGTAAGGACGAGATCGCGTGCGTTGAACAAGATGGCCCCCACACAGCCTCAGTACGAATGCTCCAGTCACGTGTATGCGGCCTGTGCTTGGAGTGAGAGATGTCAAGGCCAATCTGACCTGCAACAAGGAGCGTGCCAAGTATTCAGCATATATGCCTGGGAACGGATGGAAAGGACAAGCGACAGGGGATGAACTAATGTGTGACCATCAAAGATTGTTGCAAAATGGATTAACAAATTGGACTACTTTTTGGACACCATGGCCATGATACTTATTGTGTGCTTTATTGTCCCCAAACCGGTTCGAACAAGGAGGGCGATGAGGTGACCATCACCACCCCTCCAATGGACCAATTAGCATGATTCTTGCCCCTAAAGATTGCAACTTTTGAATGTAGTGAGCCAGAGAATAGGGTATAAGAGAGTCTGCTCTGACGTTGTGAAAAAACGTGCTTTTTATTTTTCAACCTTGATGCTGCGAGAGACTCTGTCATTTTGGACTTTGAACTTTGACTAGGGAAGGAACGAGATCGTTGCGGGAATTCTGCCCGGGAGGTGCGTCCGAGGAGGTTAGCGGGACAGTCAGTCAGTTTGGGAGTCCTATCCTATGATCTGCGGTTCATCTTCTTTTGGTGAACCATTCTTGTCATCGCCCCATGGCCGAGGGTAACCCATAATTTCTCACTTTTCCTAAAAACCTTTCTTAATATGTTTATTGATATTTATAAATGTTTTGCTTAATAAAGAATTTTACTTATTTGCTTGAAGAATTTTAGATAAAATTATATTCTAACTCTAAAATGAGTCTGTGGCTCCTTAAAACAAAGTTTATGATTTAATAAATGTTAAAGGTTAGAATTGTGATTGAGCTGGTCTAAATCACCATCAACTGATTCTACTAGTTGGTCTATCGACCGAATAGCGGAGTACCTTGATGTTTAGAACCGACAGGATTCGAAGTCAATGTATATAATGTATAGGTTATAATTCTGTAATTTTAATAAGGTATCCCGCTTGTCCAGCAGCTCATTCTCCTTAGTATTTAATCCAGAAATTGAATGAATGCATGTATGAGGTGTCATGGGCCCCACCGACATAAGTTGTGTGTAGGTGTATTTCCTGGATTGGTGTCATAAGGAGAAATTTATATTAGCCACGCTGGATCAGATTTCTTGGTAGCAGTTATGTTTTCTATAGATTAGTTTGGTGATTATTGGTTATTGATTTTTCGTGTCTAACACTCTATGTTGAGTTTATATTATGTTATGTATAAGTCGAAATTTTGAAGCTTCCGGGAAGTAGGAAGTGGACACGTGTGGCAAGAGAAGTCACACGGAAATGTGCATTGTCTGATTTCAAAATTGGTGATAACACAGGACTGTGGTATGTTAGGGAAATTTCACGTATGAATTGCATTTGAGTGAAATAGCATCAGGTTTTCTTGTGAAACTCTGGCCTTAATTCTCAGGAGCAGTGTAGTCTCCACATGTGTTTTATCCCCAGAGACACGGGTTCACCCCTTGCTTGAGAGAAGGGTAAGGTAGAGAGAAGTGCTACACTTATCGAACGAAACAGTATTCTTGTAAGTCAGAATAAACTATCTCTTTTGTTTAGCGAAACAGACAATGGTAATGTGTTTTACGTTGTAACTAATCGATTTTGTCGAAAAGAGAAGCTAAGAAAACTGCCGATAATTTTTGTAAAGGAGGGGTCAGTAGAAGCAGGAGTAGAACTGACGTCAACAAAAACCGCGCTGGTATTGGCCAGTTGCGGAAGAACGAAGAGCTTCAGAATTGGTGTGTTAGTGTGAGATGCGCTGGGATAGGTTAGGGGGAGAGTGACGTAAAGCTTTCTGATTGGTGCGTTGGTGTGAGACGCGCTGGGATAGGTCCGAATAGCCGAGCAGTAGAAAGAACAGAGTGGTGAAGAATTGCGTGTATTTGTTTTGGGAAAAAGAACAGTAAAATATGGCTTATTATGAGTATGGTAGAGAGAAACCGTCATGGTTTGCGAAGCTTAAAAAATTATTTAAGAAGGTTGTGACGAGAGAAGGAGAAGTACTTCCTCCGCCGAAAACGCCAGCATCTCATATCATGTTGAAATATGGCTATCATACTTGCATTTGGTTGGAAAATTGAACGAAGTGTACTAAAGACGATGGAGTATTGGCATTTCCAGAAAATGGATCATTTAGCACAGCAGTACTTCGAAATTTGAGAGAAAAGATGATGAAACTTGAACCGAGACCTAGACCGACACAGTTCGAAGCCTTAGGTGAATGGGAAGATGAGATGTATGAAAGGGAAAGACACAGAGGTGCAAAGAATTATAGTTTAGTTCATGGAAGAGTATGGGGTTTGAATCATGAAGACAGGATGAGACGATGGCGGTATGCTACCATGACGGATGGCTTGTTTCCTGTCAGAACAGTTGAAGAATTTACAGGAAGAAAGTGTACAGAGAAAAAGAAGCATGCAGTAACAGAGAGATATGGGTATGGAGGGAGCGACGTTGAGGATGAGTTGCTGGAGGATATTTTAAATAAAAGACCCCCTCCGTATCAACAGGATTCTGCGGTGGTGACACCAAATGCACCGCCAATGAGAACTGTAATAAATCAAAGCCCTGAACAAATGTCGGAAATAAATAGTCCATTTAATAAACTAGAAACACCACAGACTGTGAAACATGATAATGGTAATACAGCTCAATTAGCCAGAACCACAAGGGAGTTGACTGAAAAGATAAGAGAATTGACAAAGAATATGGAAGCTGTGACTGTGCCAGTAACTATATGGCCAGTAATCCCAGTATTTGAAAATCAAAAGATAGATGAACATTCCTTAACAATTCCATTAAATTCCAGTATGCAAAAAGTAAGAGAAGGGATAATTCCAGAAAATAGAGAGAAAGAAGATTCTGTTGGTCCATTTCGGTCAAGTCCACTTGCAAATTTGACAGTTAATGAGAGTCTGATAAATAGGATTCCTATAGGAGCCGAGTCAGCAACTGAAACCCCAGAAAGAAGTGCAAGTTGGGCAGAAGTACCGCAACAGCCGCAGGTAGTTACCCAACAGTGTCAGGTGCCGCAACCACCTCTTCCGAAAAGTGTAAATCCTCAAACATACAGTACAGAGGCAGGATTCTACGGAGGAGAGCAGGTAACAAAATTGCCGCGCGCAGTTGCAATTTCGCAGTATTGGTTACGGCAGGATGGAGATGAATCGGATGAAAGCTTATGACAGTGCCTAGGAGAGGAAGAAGAGTGCGTGCTTGGCGCAACTCTAGAGGTAGATCAGTCAGGTCCATTTGTGGATGGAAAAGTGAATGGTGTAAATGTTACATTCCTTGTGGACACTGGTGCTACCCGTTCTACTGTTAGATCAGTGGAAATTCCAAAACTTCCTCTCTCAGGAGAATCTATCCCAGTTGTAGGTGTTTCAAACAGGCAGATTAAAACCCCTCTTACAAAACCAATAGAGGTGGAAATTAGACCATTCAAAGAGATGCATCGCTTCGTGGTGTGTGATTGTAGTCCTGTAAATTTATTGGGACGCGATCTGCTTTGCAAAATGAATTGTACCATCTATTGTACCCCAGATGGTATTGCTTTCCAGACTCCAGATGAGGATGTTCTGTATAAAATGACAATGGCAGAACTAGAACCAGGAGCGAATGATATGTTTCCTGTGTTTGATGCGGAGAAAAGCCCTACTGAATTGAAAGGAATAGTAAGGCCTGATGTATGGGATTTCACAGGTGAAGATATTGGACTAATGAGAGAAGTTGATCCTGTAAAAATTACTGTAAAAGAAGTAACAAATTACCCAAACACCCCGCAGTACAAACTGACGCAGAAATTATTGAAGGGAAGGAACAGAGGTGCAGAAAGAGGCAAGAGAGAGGGGTGCAGTAAGAGGGAAGAGGAGTGTGAAAGAGGCACAAGCGGTGCAGAAAGAAGCAACAGAGGTGCAGAAAGAAGCAAGAGAGGTACAGAAAGAGGGAACAGGGGTGGAGAAAGAGACAAGAGAAGTGCAGAAAGAAGCACCAGAGATGCAGAAAGGGGTAAGAGGGGTGGAGAAAGAAGCAAGAGAGGTGCAGAAAGAAACAAAAGAAGTGCAGAAAGAAGGAACAGAGGTGCAGAGAGAGGCAAGAGGGGTGCAGAAAGAGGGAAAGGGGTGCAGAAAGAGGCACAAGGGGTGCAGAAAGAAGCAACAGAGGTGCAGAAAGAAGCAACAGAGGTGCAGAACTAGGGAAGAGGGGTGCAGAAAGAGGCAAGATAAGTGCAGAAAGAAGCAAGGGAGGTACAGAAAGACAAAAGAAGTACAGAAATAAGTAACAGAGGTGCAGAAAGAGGCAAGAGGGGTGCATAAAGAGGGCAGAGGGATGCAGAAAGAAGCACGAGTGGTGCAGAAAGAAGCAAGAGAGGTGCAGAAAGAAGCAAGAGAGGTGCAGAAAGAGGCAAAAGGGGTGTTAAAAGATGGAAGGGGTGCAGAAAGAAGGAACAGAGGTGCAGAAAGAAGCAACAGGGGTGCGGGAAAAGGGGTGGAGAAAGAGGCAAGGGGTACAGAAAGAAGCAAGAGAGCTGCAGAAAGAAACAAAAGAAGTGCATAAAGAAGTAACAGATGTGCAGAAAGAGGGAAGAAGGGTGCAGAAAAACAAAAGAAGTGCAGAAAGAAGGAACAGAGGTGCAGAAAGAGGCAAGGACGGTGTAGTAAGAGGGAAGAGGGGTGTGAAAGAGGCACGAGGGGTACAGAAAGAAGCAAGAGATGTGCAGAAAGAAGCAACAGAGATGCAGAAAGAGGGAACAGGGGTGGAGAAAGAGACAAGAGAAGTGCAGAAAGAAGCAACAGAGATGCAGAAAGGGGTAAGAGGGGTGGAGAAAGAAGCAAGAGACGTGCAGAAAGAAACAAAAGAAGTACAGAAAAAGGAAGAGGTGCAGAAAGAAGCAACAGATATGCAGAAAGAGTGAACAGGGGTGGAGAAAGACAAGAGAAGTGCAGAAAGAAGCAACAGAGATGCAGAAAGGGGTAAGAGGGGTGGAGAAAGAAGCAAGAGAGGTGCAGAAAGAAACAAAAGAAGTACAGAAAGAAGGAACAGAGGTGCAGAAAGAGGGAAAAGGGGTACAGAAAGAGGCACAAGGGATGCAGAAAGAAGCAAGAGAAGTGCAGAAAGAAGCAACAGAGATGCAGAAAGAGGGAAGAGGGGTGCAGAAAGAGGCAAGAGAAGTGCAGAAAGAAGCAACAGAGATGCAGAAAGGGGGAAGAGGGGTGGAGAAAGAGGCAAGAGGGGTGCAGAAAGAAGTGAGCGGTACAGAAACAAAAGAAGTGCAGAAAGAAGGAACAGAGGTGCAGAAAGAGGAAGGAGGGGTGCAGAAAGAGGGAAAAGGGGTACAGAAAGAGGCACAAGGGATGCAGAAAGAAGCAAGAGGTGCAGAAAGAAGCAAGAGAAGTGCAGAAAGAAGCAACCGGTGCAGAAAGAGGGATGAGGGGTGGAGAAAGAGGCAATAGGGAAGCAGAAAGAAGCAAGAGACGTGCACAAAGAGGCAAGAGGGGTGCAGAAAGAAGCAAGAGGTGCAGAAAGCAACAAAAGAAGTGCAGAAAAAAGAAACAGAGGTGCAGAAAGAGGCAAGAGGGGTGCAAAAAGAGGGAACAGGGGTGCAGAAAGAAGCACGAGTGGTGCAGAAAGAAGCAAGAGAGGTGCAGAAAAAAGCAATAGGAGTGCAGAAAGAAGCAACAAAGGTGCAGAAAGAGGCAAGAGGGGTGCAGAAAGAAGCACAAGGGGTGCAGAAAGAAGCAAGAGATGTGCAGAAAGAAACAAAAGAAGTGCAAAAAGAAACAACAGGGGTGCAGAAAGAGGGAAAATGGGTGGAGAAAGAGGCAAGGGGTGCAGAAAGTAGGAAGAGAGCTGCAGAAAGAATCAAAAGAAGTGCAGAAAGAAGGAACAGAGGTGCAGAAAGAGGGAAGAGGGGTGCAGAAAGAGGCAAAAGTGGTACAGAAAGAAGCAAGAGAGGTGCAGAAAGAGGGAACAGGGGTGGAGAAAGAGACAAGAGAAACGCTGAAAGAAGCAACAGAGATGCAGAAAGGGGTAAGAGGGGTAGAGAAAGAAGCAAGAGAGGTGCAGAAAGAAACAAAAGTGCAGAAAGAAGAAACAGAGGTGCAGAGAGAGGCAAGAGGGGTGCAGAACGAGGCATGAGGGGTGCAGAATGAAGCAAGAGGGGTGCAGAATGAAGCAAGAGAAGTGTAGAAAGAAGCAACAGTGGTGCGGGAAGAGGGGTGCAGAAAGAGGCAGAAGTGTAGAAAGAAGCAACAGAGATGCAGAAAGGGGGAAGAGGGGTGGAGAAAGAGGCAAGAGGGAAGCAGAAAGAAGCAAGAGAGCTGCAGAAAGAAACAAAAGAAGTGCAGAAAGAAGGAACAGAGGTGCTGAAAGAGGGAAGAGGGGTGCAGAAAGAGGCAAAAGGGGTGCAGAAAGAAGCAAAAGGGGTGCAGAAAGAAGCAAGAGAGGTTCAGAAAGAGGGAACAGGGGTGGAGAAAGAGACAAGAGAAACGCTGAAAGAAGCAACAGAGATGCAGAAAGGGGTAAGAGGGGTAGAGAAAGAAGCGAGAGGTGCAGATAGAAACAAAAGAAGTGCAGAAAGAAGAAACAGGTGCAGAGAGAGGCAAGAGGGGTGCAGAACGAGGCACGAGGGGTGCAGAATGAAGCAAGAGGGGTGCAGAATGAAGCCAGAGAAGTGTAGAAAGAAGCAACAGTGGTGCGGAAAGAGGGAAGAGGGGTGCAGAAAGAGGCAAGAGAAGTGTAGAAAGAAGCAACAGAGATGCAGAAAGGGGGAAGAGGGGTGGAGAAAGAGGCAAGAGGGAAGCAGAAAGAAGCAAGAGAGCTGCAGAAAGAAACAAAAGAAGTGCAGAAAGAAGGAACAGAGGTGCTGAAAGAGGGAAGAGGGGTGCAGAAAGAGGCAAAAGGGGTGCAGAAAGAAGCAAAAGGGGTGCAGAAAGAAGCAAAAGGGGTGCAGAAAGAAGCAAGAGAGGTTCAGAAAGAAACAAAAGAAGTGCAGAAAGAAGGAACAGAGGTGCAGAAAGAGGCAAGAGAGAGGGTTACAGTAAGAGGGAAGAGGGGTGTGAAAGAGGCACAAGCGGTGCAGAAAGAAGCAACAGAGGTGCAGAAAGAAGCAACAGAGGTACAGAAAGAGGAAACAGGGGTGGAGAAAGAGACCAGAGAAGTGCAGAAAGAAGCAACAGAGATGCAGAAAGGGGTAAGAGGGGTGGAGAAAGAAGCAAGAGCGGTGCTGAAAGAAACAAAAGAAGTGCAGAAAGAAGGAACAGAGGTGCAGCGAGAGGCAAGAGGGTGCAGAAAGAGGGAAAAGGGGTGCAGAAATAGGCACAAGGGGTGCAGAAAGAAGCAAGAGAAGTGCAGAAAGAAGCAACAGAGGTGCAGAACTAGGGAAGAGGGGTGCAGAAAGAGGCAAGATAAGTGCAGAAAGAAGCAAGGGAGGTACAGAAAGAAACAAAAGAAGTGCAGAAATAAGTAACAGAGGTGCAGAAAGAGGCAAGAGGGGTGCATAAAGAGGGCAGAGGGATGCAGAAAGAAGCACAAGTGGTGCAGAAAGAAGCAAGAGAGGTGCAGAAAGAGGGAAGGGGTGGTGAAAGAGGCAAGGGGTACAGAAAGAAGCAAGAGAGCTGCAGAAAGAAACAAAAGAAGTGCATAAAGAAGTAACAGATGTGCAGAAAGAGGGAAGAAGGGTGCAGAAAAACAAAAGAAGTGCAGAAAGAAGGAACAGAGGTGCAGAAAGAGGCAAGGACGGTGTAGTAAGAGGGAAGAGGGGTGTGAAAGAGGCACGAGGGGTACAGAAAGAAGCAAGAGATGTGCAGAAAGAAGCAACAGAGATGCAGAAAGAGGGAACAGGGGTGGAGAAAGAGACAAGAGAAGTGCAGAAAGAAGCAACAGAGATGCAGAAAGGGGTAAGAGGGGTGGAGAAAGAAGCAAGAGACGTGCAGAAAGAAACAAAAGAAGTACAGAAAAAAGGAAGAGGTGCAGAAAGAAGCAACAGATATGCAGAAAGAGTGAACAGGGGTGGAGAGACAAGAGAAGTGCAGAAAGAAGCAACAGAGATGCAGAAAGGGGTAAGAGGGGTGGAGAAAGAAGCAAGAGAGGTGCAGAAAGAAACAAAAGAAGTACAGAAAGAAGGAACAGAGGTGCAGAAAGAGGGAAAAGGGGTACAGAAAGAGGCACAAGGGATGCAGAAAGAAGCAAGAGAAGTGCAGAAAGAAGCAACAGAGATGCAGAAAGAGGGAAGAGGGGTGCAGAAAGAGGCAAGAGAAGTGCAGAAAGAAGCAACAGAGATGCAGAAAGGGGGAAGAGGGGTGGAGAAAGAGGCAAGAGGGGTGCAGAAAGAAGTGAGCGGTACAGAAACAAAAGAAGTGCAGAAAGAAGGAACAGAGGTGCAGAAAGAGGCAGGAGGGGTGCAGAAAGAGGGAAAAGGGGTACAGAAAGAGGCACAAGGGATGCAGAAAGAAGCAAGAGGTGCAGAAAGAAGCAAGAGAAGTGCAGAAAGAAGCAACCGGTGCAGAAAGAGGGATGAGGGGTGGAGAAAGAGGCAATAGGGAAGCAGAAAGAAGCAAGAGACGTGCACAAAGAGGCAAGAGGGGTGCAGAAAGAAGCAAGAGGTGCAGAAAGCAACAAAAGAAGTGCAGAAAAAAGAAACAGAGGTGCAGAAAGAGGCAAGAGGGGTGCAAAAAGAGGGAACAGGGGTGCAGAAAGAAGCACGAGTGGGCAGAAAGAAGCAAGAGAGGTGCAGAAAAAAGCAATAGGAGTGCAGAAAGAAGCAACAAAGGTGCAGAAAGAGGCAAGAGGGGTGCAGAAAGAAGCACAAGGGGTGCAGAAAGAAGCAAGAGATGTGCAGAAAGAAACAAAAGAAGTGCAAAAGAAACAACAGGGGTGCAGAAAGAGGGAAAATGGGTGGAGAAAGAGGCAAGGGGTGCAGAAAGTAGGAAGAGAGCTGCAGAAAGAATCAAAAGAAGTGCAGAAAGAAGGAACAGAGGTGCAGAAAGAGGGAAGAGGGGTGCAGAAAGAGGCAAAAGTGGTACAGAAAGAAGCAAGAGAGGTGCAGAAAGAGGGAACAGGGGTGGAGAAAGAGACAAGAGAAACGCTGAAAGAAGCAACAGAGATGCAGAAAGGGGTAAGAGGGGTAGAGAAAGAAGCAAGAGAGGTGCAGAAAGAAACAAAAGTGCAGAAAGAAGAAACAGAGGTGCAGAGAGAGGCAAGAGGGGTGCAGAACGAGGCATGAGGGGTGCAGAATGAAGCAAGAGGGGTGCAGAATGAAGCAAGAGAAGTGTAGAAAGAAGCAACAGTGGTGCGGAAAGAGGGAAGAGGGGTGCAGAAAGAGGCAGAAGTGTAGAAAGAAGCAACAGAGATGCAGAAAGGGGGAAGAGGGGTGGAGAAAGAGGCAAGAGGGAAGCAGAAAGAAGCAAGAGAGCTGCAGAAAGAAACAAAAGAAGTGCAGAAAGAAGGAACAGAGGTGCTGAAAGAGGGAAGAGGGGTGCAGAAAGAGGCAAAAGGGGTGCAGAAAGAAGCAAAAGGGGTGCAGAAAGAAGCAAGAGAGGTTCAGAAAGAAACAAAAGAAGTGCAGAAAGAAGGAACAGAGGTGCAGAAAGAGGCAAGAGAGAGGGGTGCAGTAAGAGGGAAGAGGGGTGTGAAAGAGGCACAAGCGGTGCAGAAAGAAGCAACAGAGGTGCATAAAGAAGCAACAGAGGTACAGAAAGAGGGAACAGGGGTGGAGAAAGAGACAAGAGAAGTGCAGAAAGAAGCAACAGAGATGCAGAAAGGGGTGAGGGGTGGAGAAAGAAGCAAGAGAGGTGCAGAAAGAAACAAAAGAAGTGCAGAAAGAAGGAACAGAGGTGCAGCGAGAGGCAAGAGGGTGCAGAAAGAGGGAAAAGGGGTGCAGAAATAGGCACAAGGGGTGCAGAAAGAAGCAAGAGAAGTGCAGAAAGAAGCAATAGAGGTGCAGAACTAGGGAAGAGGGGTGCAGAAAGAGGCAAGATAAGTGCAGAAAGAAGCAAGGGAGGTACAGAAAGAAACAAAAGAAGTGCAGAAATAAGTAACAGAGGTGCAGAAAGAGGCAAGAGGGGTGCATAAAGAGGGCAGAGGGATGCATAAAGAAGCAAGAGAGGTGCAGAAAGAAGCAAGAGAGGTGCAGAAAGAGGCAAGAGGGGTGTTAAAAGATGGAAGGGGGTGCAGAAAGAAGGAACAGAGGTGCAGAAAGAAGCAACAGGGGTGCAGAAAGAGGGAAGGGGTGGAGAAAGAGGCAAGGGGTACAGAAAGAAGCAAGAGAGCTGCAGAAAGAAACAAAAGAAGTGCAGAAAGAAGGAACATAGGTGCAGAAAGAGGCAAGGACGGTGTAGTAAGAGGGAAGAGGGGTGTGAAAGAGGCACGAGGGGTACAGAAAGAAGCAAGAGATGTGCAGAAAGAAGCAACAGAGATGCAGAAAGAGGGAACAGGGGTGGAGAAAGAGACAAGAGAAGTGCAGAAAGAAGCAACAGAGATGCAGAAAGGGGTAAGAGGGGTGGAGAAAGAAGCAAGAGACGTGCAGAAAGAAACAAAAGAAGGACAGAAAAAAGGAAGAGGTGCAGAAAGAAGCAACAGATATGCAGAAAGAGGGAACAGGGGTGGAGAAAGACAAGAGAAGTGCAGAAAGAAGCAACAGAGATGCAGAAAGCGGTAAGAGGGGTGGAGAAAGAAGCAAGAGAGGTGCAGAAAGAAACAAAAGAAGTACAGAAAGAAGGAACAGAGGTGCAGAGAGAGGCAGGAGGGGTGCAGAAAGAGGGAAAAGGGGTACAGAAAGAGGCACGAGGGATGCAGAAAGAAGCAAGAGAAGTGCAGAAAGAAGCAACAGAGATGCAGAAAGAGGGAAGAGGGGTGCAGAAAGAGGCAAGAGAAGTGCAGAAAGAAGCAACAGAGATGCAGAAAGGGGGCAGAGGGGTGGAGAAAGAGGCAAGAGGGGTGCAGAAAGAAGTGAGCGGTACAGAAACAAAAGAAGTGCAGAAAGAAGGAACAGAGGTGCAGAAAGAAGCAACAGAGGTGCAGAACTAGGGAAGAGGGGTGCAGAAAGAGGCAAGATAAGTGCAGAAAGAAGCAAGGGAGGTACAGAAATAAACAAAAGAAGTGCAGAAATAAGTAACAGGTGCAGAAAGAGGCAAGAGGGGTGCATAAAGAGGGCAGAGGGATGCAGAAAGAAGCACAAGTGGTGCAGAAAGAAGCAAGAGAGGTGCAGAAAGAAGCAAGAGAGGTGCAGAAAGGGGCAAGAGGGGTGTTAAAAGATGGAAGGGGTGCAGAAAGAAGGAACAGAGGTGCAGAAAGAAGCAACAGGGGTACAGAAAGAGGGAAGGGGTGGAGAAAGAGGCAAGGGGTACAGAAAGAAGCAAGAGAGCTGCAGAAAGAAACAAAAGAAGTGCATAAAGAAGTAACAGATGTGCAGAAAGAGGGAAGAAGGGTGCAGAAAAACAAAAGAAGTGCAGAAAGAAGGAACAGAGGTGCAGAAAGAGGCAAGGACGTTGTAGTAAGAGGGAAGAGGGGTGTGAAAGAGGCACGAGGGGTACAGAAAGAAGCAAGAGTGTGCAGAAAGAAGCAACAGAGATGCAGAAAGAGGGAACAGGGGTGGATAAAGAGACAAGAGAAGTGCAGAAAGAAGCAACAGAGATGCAGAAAGGGGTAAGAGGGGTGGAGAAAGAAGCAAGAGACGTGCAGAAAGAAACAAAAGAAGTACAGAAAAAGGAAGAGTTGCAGAAAGAAGCAACAGATATGCAGAAAGAGGGAACAGGGATGGAGAAAGAGACAAGAGAAGTGCAGAAAGAAGCAACAGAGATGCAGAAAGGGGTAAGAGGGGTGGAGAAAGAAGCAAGAGAGGTGCAGAAAGAAACAAAAGAAGTACAGAAAGAAGGAACAGAGGTGCAGAGAGAGGCAGGAGGGGTGCAGAAAGAGGGAAAAGGGGTACAGAAAGAGGCACGAGGGATGCAGAAAGAAGCAAGAGAAGTGCAGAAAGAAGCAACAGAGATGCAGAAAGAGGGAAGAGGGGTGCAGAAAGAGGCAAGAGAAGTGCAGAAAGAAGCAACAGAGATGCAGAAAGGGGGAAGAGGGGTGGAGAAAGAGGCAAGAGGGGTGCAGAAAGAAGTGAGCGGTACAGAAACAAAAGAAGTGCAGAAAGAAGGAACAGAGGTGCAGAAAGAGGCAGGAGGAGTGCAGGAAGAGGGGTGCAGAAAGAGGCACAAGGGGTGCAGAAAGAAGGAAGAGAGGTACTGAAAGAAGTAAGAGAAGTGCAGAAAGAAGGAACAGAGGTGCTGAAAGAGGCAGGAGGGGTGCAGAAAGAGGGAACAATGGTGCAGAAAGAGGCATGAGGGGTGCAGAAAGAAGCAAGTGAGGTGCAGAAAGAGGCAACAGAGGTGCAGAAAGAGGCAAGAGAGGTGCAGAAAAGGAAAGAAAGGTGCAGAAAGAAGCAACAGAAATGCAGAAAGAGTTAAGAGAGGCGCAGAGAGAAGCAAGAGTGGTTTGCACACCATTAGTACCAATTTAACACCCACAATTAGCAATAAGTAACAGGTGACCATTCTAGGTTTGCAAAGGGCCTTCCACCACGCTGTAACACTTGTCGCTGCATTTTTGGTAACGTTTGAGCTAGAAACAAGGATTTTTTTTGTTCAAATCTGCAGATTAGGCAGCAGATGATGGATTATGTGGCTAATGTGGGAAATGTATAATTGTGCGAAAGTCGGTGCAGCCAAACAGTCGCATAATTCCAGTGGCCCTGCTCATACCTCTGACTAGGTCTAGAAGTGCTCCTCAGTGGTTCCTTCTTTTTTTGTGTCATTGAGTTCATTGTTTAGCTTCTATGGAAATGAGGAAGACTAAACCTGAGGTTACCACTCCACAACACAGACTACCATACCACATAATTGCTCTCCATAACACATAATCCCACACTACATAATTCCTATACACTAAATACCACATACTTTCTATCCACATAATTTCACTGTACAACATACCACATAATTCCACTACACACAACGTACATCCACTCCAAAAAACATTAGTAAAAAACTTTTACATTTACAACGCCAATAGCTCTAACTCTCGCAAATGCGATACCTATTACATTGCAAATGCTTCTTTAACTAGAAGTTGTGTTTGCAGAGTGGTGGAGAAAGGGTGCTGGGCCTCCGACCAGCGCTCAGGAATACCACTGGGTAGGACTTACAGGAGGTACCAGGAGGACTTCTTGGCCCCCAAAGTCCCTCAGGAGTAAAGTGGACTTCATCCCCCAACCCGTAGTGTGCCAGGAGGCGCGTTTGCAGAGTGGTGGAGAAAGGGGAGCGTGGCCTCTGAAGACTTCTTAGCAATCCCACTGTGTGGGACTTACTGGAGGTAACAGGAGGGGTTGTTGGCCCCCAAGGGAAACCTTGGGGGCCAACCACCCCTCCTATTATCTCCAGTAAGTCCCACACAGCAGCATTGGTAAGTTCTCATAGCAGGCCATGCCCCCTTTGCCACCAGTCTGAAAACGCGCTCCCTGGCGCGCTCTTGGATGGGGATTGAAGTCCCCTTGCCTCCTGAGGGTCCATAGGGGCCAACTAGCACACCTGATACCTCCAGTAAGCCCCAGATAGTGGGATTGCTGAGAGGTGGACACAGGCCATGCCCCCTTTCTCCACCACTCTGCAAACATGCCTCCTGGTGCACTCTTGGTTGGGAGATGAAGCCCCCATGCCTCCTGAGGGTCCCTGGGGACCAACTAGCTCTCCTGTTATCTCTAGTAAGCCCCACACAGCTGGATTGCTGAGAGTGCTCCGAGGCCACGCCCCCTTTTTACAACACTCTGCAAACGCATCTCCTGGCGCACTGCTGCTCGGGGGATGAAGTCCACTTTAGTCCTGAGGTCCTCAGGGCACAAGAGGACCTCATTGCCCCACCAGCGGTGCGCCAAGAGGCGCATTTGAAGAGTGGTGTAAAAAGGGGCGTGGCCTCCAACCACCTCTCAGCAATCTCACTGTGTGGGGCCTACTGGAGGTACCTGGTGGGCTAGTTGGCCCGTAAGGACCCTTAGGATTCAAGGGGACTTAATCCCCCAACCCAGAATGCACCAGGAGGCACGTTTGCAGAGTGGTGCAGGGAGGGGGCGGGGCCTCCGGCGAGATGCCGGCTTCTCTTTTTTTTTTATTGTTTGAAGGGGGGCTGTGTGGCCCCCCTTCTCTTAATTTTTTGGGCCCTGGTGTCCCCATCCCCCAGGGCCTGAGCCATTTATTTATTTTTTGAAAACGGGAAGGGGCCGCGTGGCCCCCCTCCCGAGGCCGATTTCGGCCCCGGGGACCCCAATCCCCAGGGGCACGGCCAATTTTTAATCAAAAATTTAAAAAATCTAAATTTAAAGGAGGGGGACCGCGCGGCCCCCCTCCTGAGGTCTTTTTCAGCCCCGGGGACCCCATCCCCTGGGGCTTTGCCTCTTTTATTATTTTTTCATTTTGAGGGAGGGGGGCCATGTGGCCCCCCTTCCCTGGGCCACTTTTGGCCCCGGGGACCCCATCTCCAGGGCCTGGCCTCACGTTGGGGACCGCAGGGGAAGCCCCAATGCCCCCGCGGTCCCAGCTGGCAAACATGCAGCTCCCCTTGTCCAAAAGCAATTCTGCCTTGCTTCATGGAAGCGAGAGCAGGTTTCCTGCTCTCGCTTCCATGAAGCGAAGCAGAAGTTTGCAATGACAGGGCGGGAGTAGTGCTCCCAGCTTTGCCATTGCAAACTGCAATGTCCCGGGGGTGGGCACCCCGGGACATTGCTGGAGCCGGCCATCGAAGGGTCCTGGAGGGGGGCCACGTGGCCCCCTCCCTTAGTGTTCAAAGCCCCAGGGAGGTTGTGGTCCCCGGGGCTTGGGGGGGCCACGAGGCCCCCCGCCCCTAATAAATTGAATCACAGGGGAGGTGGTGGTCCCCGGGGCAGTGTGGGGGGACTCGAGCCCCCCACACATTTTTAAAGCTAGCCCAGGGGAGGTGGTGGTCCCCAGGGCTGCGGGGGGGCCTACCCGCATTTAAACATTGAATCGCCGGAGAGGTGGCATCCCCCGGAGCTTAGGGGGCCCGCGAGGCCCCCCCACCCATTATTGTGCAATGCCTCGGGGAGGTGGTGGTCCCTGGGGCAGCGTGGATGGCAGGAGCCCCCTCACGCATTTTATAAAAATAAAAGCCCCATGGAGGTGGCGGTCCCCGGGGGTGCGGGGACCCGCGCGGCCCCCGCATATATGTACAACATTGGCCCCGGGACCTGGCCCACCCATTTTTTTTTTTTTTTTTTAGGCGGGATTCGCAGATCCTACGCGAATCCCGCCGAATGTTTTTTAAAAAGAATGCCTTTTCTGGCCGCATTTAAACATTGAAGCCCCGGGGAGGTGGAGTCCCCCGGAGCTTAGGGGGGCCCGCGAGGCCCCCTCCACCCATTATTGTGCAATGCCCCGGGGAGGTGGTGATCCCCGGGGCAGCGTGGCGTGATGTAATATGTGAGGTCATAAGCAATGCTTTGCGGCGGTGAAAGTTATAGTTAACTCAGGTAACTATAACAGCTGAATTTCTCTGGTTTTGTACGAGTGAAATGTCAGCCAAACTATAATGTCCCTGTAACCTTTGTTTTTTTAGTGACTTTCTATGGTTTTTTTAATTCTATTCGCTAACTATAACGTCCCTGTAACCTTTGCTTTTTAAGTGAATATATATATATATATATATATATATATATATATATATATATATATATATATATATATATATATATATATAGTCCTTTAGTGAAGTAAATGGATTTTTTTGCCTTTTGGTTTTCTTTGGTAGCTCCTTGGTTATATCTTTTCTGATATAATTTTTCCTGTTATTTTCTCTGATTTCGTTTTGAGGGGTCTCCCTTTGCATTTAGGGTTCAGAACTTTTCTCTTGTTTTCCAAGTTCTTGTGGTTTGTTAATGAGTTGGTATTATATATTCAATCATAATAGAATGATTTAGCATTGTATTAATTTGGCAGTGGATCTAAAAGCCCATTCTGGGCGGAGTTATGTTCAATCTGTACAATTTCGAACAATGACCAAAATATGTGGTATGAACCTGTTTACAGCCATAGTCCATCCAGGGCAAGATGTAAATTAGTGAATTTATATATACACATGTATATATGTATAGTTAATCAGAAGTATTTAGCTGTATAGACATGCATTAATGATCGCAATTTGCATGTTCAAAGATGGCCGAAATGTTTTCTGTGTCCATAACAGTCCCTCATTTATTTTGATTGAATACGAACCACCAATGAACTGGTCATGTGTTGATTTAAATAACGCTGTCTCGGGCTGCCGTGTGATATTGACAAAGGCAGTCGCCGAAACGCGTCTTTTTGTGCTTGGTAAACCCGAATAAAATCTGGGTTAGCAGTTTCCCACGAGTGCTGTGCTTTGTGTACTCTGCAGCAGTAATATATATATATATATATATATATATATACATACAGCCTGAAGAATAACAAGGCAGTGGCACTAGCAGGCCTATATGGGAGTTCTTATTCAACTTCCAAATACCTCAACTTATATGTATATAATAATGTCTGTCCAACTGCCGCCGTCACAAAGGTGGGGACATCCGACTCACTTGAAGGGACTCTGGCCCAGCCACTGGTAGTACGCCTGGAGTGCTAGGATCGCCTCAAATGTTTTTCTTTCGTAAAGGAGTCAAGATTGGTAAAGGATACGGCAGGGTCAGACCTTGTAATCAATGCATCTACTGCAGGTCTTATGTACATGGATGACCATGTTTAATATCTGCCCACGGTCCCGACACAAGCATCTCCTGTGGGATGCCGGGTGTAATAGTATACCCTCTGAAGATTTACTGACCAAGGGGTGGATTAAAGTCCACGCACAGCACTTTTGTATTGAGTGGCAGGACCACTGTGCATAGCATCTTTAAGTTGCATGGATTTTTATAACTATTTTTGTGTTGTTTTAGATAAATACGATTTGGGCTAGTCCAGGTCGGTATAGGAAATGGGGGCCATGGAACCAGTGCCTCTCTTGCCGGTATTATGTTCTCAAAGGACCATGAAAAATATCTGCCAAGGTTTTTTAGAGTTCCTGATTAAAGGTCGGTTTAAAATCCACACATAGCACTTTTTGTTACACATTGCAGTGTGAAGCACCTTAAAGTTGTACGAATTTTTATACCCATTTTGGTGATGTTTAGCTTAATACGATTCAGCTTAGTTGCAATAAAGTAATAGTATTACGACTAGTGCAAAACTTTCCCCGAGAAGGGAATTCTAGAAGGCGAACGGTGACCGCAACCCAGCACCAGATGTACTTTGGGGTGGCTGCAACAAACTGGCCGCTCAAGAACTAGCGCCTTAAGGTCTGCCCAATCTATTAGGCGCTTGCACTTTTTCATAGCAGTAGGGCCTTGCTAGAATCTTGCATGATGCCCAAATGTTATCTTTTGATTAGTTTTAATGAATGTTTTCTTTAATGTATTTATATCTTGAAGTTGTTTATTTTTTTTAAATGTGTATATTTGTTATGTATATTGTGTGGCCTGTCTATGCCAGGCATACACAATAAATAAACTTTAACTTGAGTCACGTGACACAGCACAATATGTAATATTGTGACTGGGGTCACATGACAGCACAGTCTGTGGGATTACATGACACAGCAGAAAGTGATGTTCTGAAGGGTAATCATGTGACATATGTCATATTCTGAATGGAGTTACACAATCAAACACATTTAGATATTCTGAAGGGGCTCCCTTGACACATTGTATGATGTTCTTAAGGTCACATGACATCAGTGGGTGATATTAATGAATTCACATGACACAGTCTGATAGTCTGTAAAACGTCACATGACACATTCAGTGACATTCTGAATGGGATCACAAGAACCAGCAGAGTACACGATTTTCTGAATGAGGCCACATGACACAGTAGGTGATATTTTGAATAGGGTCACACGACACTGCAGTGTCTGTTAAATTGTAATAATAATATTACAAATTATGAATGATTTCCATCCATAAAGGACATATTTTTCAATATATTATAGGTGATATCACACACCGAGAGCAAAGCTAGTGAGTGGAAACTGATTTTTATCCATGAACACTGTATTTCACGTTTTGAATACAGGTATTTGGACCTCTGCAGTGATGGGAGCCTTCCTAATTGAGTCTCATCCACTATAATCTTTGTTACAATTGAGCTACTAGCTGTAATCTATAGCGCATAGACACCTACAGAGAGTGCATGTTACATGTGTGCTGCATGTGGGGTTAGGGTGCGCATGGAGTGTGTCTATTGTGATGTAATGTATGGGGACAGGACCCCATTTTGGATCCCCTATGTGTGAATAGTACATATGATAGAGGATGAGGGACCATGTCGGATAGGGAGGTAGATTGTGGAAACCTTCCTGAGGTCTTTGAAGCGGACCAGACTTCTGTAGAAGGAAAGGAATGAGGGAGACAAATGATGCTCAGAAAGACATTCGTTGCCCACTTCCTGAATCCTTCATCCCCAGAGGAGTTAATGCAGTTCTGTGCAGCAGCTGAGTGGGAAGGCCTCTCTTCTGAGCCTTTGCCTCAGATTCCCCTGTCACGGCACACACAGCTCCACTCTCTCTTCCTGCCAAGATTGAGTGACAAAGACTTTAACCTGACCAGTCTGTGCTAATAAATAAAATGTCAGAAAATGTCAGAACTTCCTGAAACCAGCTCCAGAGATGGAATTCTGGAATTGTCATCTATCAATCAATCAGGGGTTTATAAAGCGCGGCTACTCACCCGTGAGGGACTCCAGGCCCTGAGGGAGGGAAGGGGGGGCGGCTGATCCATCAGAGGCACTGGGCTTTAGTCGAAGAGCCAGGTCTTGAGGTCCTTCCTGAATTGGGTCAGCGACAGGGATTGCCTGAGGTGGAGGGGCAGGGTGTTCCAGGTCTTGGCGGCAAGGTAGGAAAGGATCTTCCTCCGGTTCTGGTTTTGTGGATCCGTGGTACGGTGGCCAGGGCCAGTTGGGTGGAGTGGAGGTTTCTGGTGGGTACGTGGAATGAGAGGCAGTGGTTCAGATATGCTGGTTCTGTATCGTGGAGGGCTTTGTAGGCGTGTGTGAGAAGCTTAAAAGTGATTCTTTTGTTGACTGGGAGCCAGTTGAGTTCTCAAAGGTGTTTGGTGATGTGACTGCGACGGGGGTATTGAGGACCAGTCTGGCTGTGGCATTTTGAATGTTCTTTGGTTTTCTGAGGAGTTTTTGGGTGACACCGGCATAGAGTGCGTTGCCGTAGTCGAGTCTGCTGCTGATTAGAGCATGGGTGACCGTCTTTCTGGATTCGGTGGGGATCCATCTGAATGTCTAACGAAGTAAGAGAAGCATGTGGAAGCAAGATGGGGATACTGCGTTGATCTGGCGGTGCATTGTGAGCGAGGAGTGGGGTTCCCAGTACGGCGGGCCACCAGGAGTAGTCCCAAGCTGAGGGGTTGGGTCCCAGGATGAGCACTTTGGTCTTGTCCGAGTTGAGTTTGAGGCAACTGTCTTTCATCCAAGAGGCAAAGGCCTTCATCCCGCTGTTTAAGTTGTTTCTGGCGGTTGTGGGTTCGTTTGTAAGGGAGAGGATCAGCTGGGTGTCGTCAGTGTAGGAGACGATGTTAAGTCCATGGTTCCTGTCAATGGCTGCGAGCTGAGCCATGTAGATGTTGAAGAGGGTCGGGCTTAGGGAATAGCCCTGTGGCACTCCGCAGCTGATCTCTGTGGGTTCAAAGAGGAACGTGGTAGTCTGACTCGCTGTGTTCGACCGGTGAGGAAGGAGTGGATCTAGTCCAGGGCCTTGTCGCGGATCTGTTGTCGAGGAGTCTTGTGATTAGGGTGCAGTTGGAGACGGTGTTGAAGGCGGCTGAGAGGAGGAAGTATGAACAGAAGGGATACTAGAAAAATGTTCTTCAGAAGAAGGAGGTATAAACAGAAGGATTACTACAAGAGTACCCTGAAGGAGTAGTTAAGAGCCGAAGAGGTACTAGAAGAGTGCCCTTCAGAGGTGGTACTGGCAGACGGGGTACCATAAGAGTGGCCTACAGGAGGAGGAGGTACAAGCAAAATGGGTACTACAAAAGTGCCCTGCAGGAGGAGGTACAAGCAGAAGGGGGATAAGAAGAGTGCCTTGGAGGAGGAGGAAGTATGTGCAGAAGGAGCACTACATAAGTGCATTTAAGTGGAAGTTATCTAGGAAATTAGATAATTGCTGCCCGGGAAGAACAAAGAACTGTGACCACCTCTGGTGCAGTTATAGACTTTCAAGGGATCTGCTTTAGAGGGGGACACCAGGTTCACAGCTGGCGAATTGAAAGTGTCCTCATAAGAAATAGGAAATAACCAGGGGTGGGCGGAATTTGCGTAGTCGCGCTACGCAAAGTTCCACGAAACGGCAAAAAATCTCCGCGGGCACGCGGAATTCCGCGTGCTCGCGGAATTTCTTCTTCCGCCCGTTGAGGTTTAAATTTTGTGACAGGAGCATCTTGCCAGAATGAATCCTGCCCTGTATATTTATCCATTTATCCATTTCTTTTTTGTTATGTGCCGAATGGAATTGCGGCTGCCCATATTCGACCTACACTGTGTGTGAGGTAATCCTGCAATGCTGCTAGGTGCATTGTACATGCGGACGTTTGCAAACTACAACAGCAAGCATTTGGTAACGACATCCCCTGTCTGAGCGGACTTCTGTCAAATGATCAGAGGTCGATGTGACTGCAGAAACTAGATTTAAAATATGTGTGCTTTAAGTTAAGCCCAGGGACAGATCGCCGAGAGACAACATGCGCGTTTTAAAAGCAGAATAAAGGCAATTTAGATACACTTACCCGGCAGCCAGCAGTCCACGGGTGCAAGGAGTTCAGAACACCTCCCTGGCAGGTCTGTAGGCGCGCCCCTACAGACATGTCTGTGAGTCTGCCTGCCTGTTTGTGCGCACACATGTGTGCCTGGGTCTTGTTTATTTGTGCCACACAGGGCAGCGGAGACGGGAATGTGCATATTTTATGAGTTGAGCAGGTCTGAATATGTGAAGGGATTCGCCGTCCCTAGCAGTAAAGGCTGTAAAAAGTGGGGTGTAGTACGTGCATAAAAAGGATGCCTGCATTTACATGAGGAGACGTGATTGTGTTCGGCAAGGTGCCTGCTCCCTCCGCTCAGGCTGGCAGCTGCTTTGCAATTCATAGCGCTGGTAATTTGCCGTTAGGGGCAAAACGTGAGAGAGAAACAATCAGAGAATTGGGGGAGGGGGAGAAATTTGGGCAAGCACTCGGCTAATTGACTCTGAAAGGAGAAATTTAAAAACGACAGATATGCAGTTTGCAGGACTGTGGCTTCTGATTCAAATGGGTGCATTATTAGGAATGTGGGCACGAGGCTGCCTGGGCACCGAGCCCCCCGCCTCAGCGCCCACCATGCTCCTGGTCACACCGGCGGAGTAATTTATGCCAGTTGTGGTTTTTTTGGCGGGGTGGAGAGTGTGCCAGTCCGAAGGGGCTGGGCATTGTTGGGCAGAGAAAAGACAGGGAGAGAGGGCTCGTTAGTTCCAGCCTGAAATTTAAAAAAACGCACAAGTTAATAACATCCCCGCATAATGATGAGGCGCTGCCGTCCCTTCTAAATAGGACTGTGCTCTGTAATGCGATTCATTTTGTTCCCACGGTGGGACTCGCTACACGAGTGGGTTTGTTTTTGTTTCAAATGGTGGTACTTCTGGCCCAGTGTGACGCATGATTTTGAGGGACGGAACGTGCTTGGAATTACTGGGGAAGGGGCAAGAAGTTTATTTTCTGTGTTATGATATGACGAGGGTTTGTAACGGGATGTTGAAAAGAACGGATTGAATCTGCGGCGTGCCGAAGTTTGCAGGCGGGCGCTGGCACCGCGTGCACTCCAGTGCCTGCTTGTAAGATCTCACGCCGGGTGCCCCGGTGCCCCTGGGTGTGTGATGAAAGATGCAGGTTTGCACACACCCAAAATGGGGACAATACTACGAATTTGAGCTTCAACTCGGGCACCTGCTTTATTTATATCTGTAAGTGCTTCCTGTTGAGGTTTAATTTTTGTGACAGGAGCATCGTGCCAGAATGAATCCTGCCCTGTGTATTTACCCAAGAAGATGCCACCGTTTTGTGCAATACCTCTACTGTACTCACCATCACCATGCCCACGAATTCCGTTCCGCTGCGGATCGCGGAATTTTCGGCAATTCCGCGTTCCGCGCGGAACGCGGAATTGCCGAAATTTTGCAAATTCCGCGAGCGGAACCGAATTTGCCGCCCAACCCTAGAAATAACCTAAGAGATTATGTAAACTATTAAAGAAATAATTGGGAAGCACTTTTGGTTCAGCATTTACAACCGTGAAACCTGTGTTGGCTGTAGGGGCTATATTGATTCACAGCAAATGACTACACATTGATGACCACTCTCAGAGGACCAGCATTTGTGATTTAATACTCTGTAACATCAGAGCTTTTAGAAAGAGCTGAACATAGGACTACTATAGTAATTCATGACCATCAATGATGTAAATGGCGTGTTTGGTTCGATATGATTCAGAATTTGTCAAAGATAAATATCTTTCTAATAAACACTGAATTTTTTATATATATAAAAAAAAGTATTATGTGTTATTCACATTTCTCTGAAATTCTACTATCTTTGAGGGTAATGCTCCCCACATCTACATATTGTCTATTGAAATTGTAAGTCAGTAGGATTACTGACTTAGTGGGTAGTAGCAAGCACATGACCACTATTATCAGATAACCCAAACAAGTCACGGGCTATCGTCCTAGACAGGTACAAGAGATTCATCAACAGGTGAGGAGTCATCTTCCTGTAATTACAAGAAAGGTCACAGTAGAGCATCCTAGAATGAGTCACAAGGTCATATCAACGTTGAGGGTCCATTATTCTAGCATCAGGCAAGAGTAGTCCTCTCTTGTAAGAAGGATGAGCCTCCCTTGGATTGTCGGTCTTACTTGTCCCATTTCATTTGTCAACACTGACACAAAACTATACACCAAACTTTTAGCTACGTGGATGATGGTAGGCACCCTCATCTAGTGCCCTTTACATGGAGCTATTTCTCAGGAAGCTTCTTTACTCTGAACCAATCAACCTATTTGATCAGAGCATCACTGTTAAAGTGACAGCATATGACCATGATAAGGAGGTTTATACCTCTAATCCATATTGGTGAGGAATTTGGTTGCCATTCAGGGCGTCAAGATCATCCAGTTATAAATAAAATTTTCTTTTGCTGCCGGGCAGCAGTTTGGGAGACATTTATGTTGCACACTCTGTAATATAATCAAGGGTTACCCAAAATATAAAATTGTCACTATTCTTCAAACTAAAGAGTTTCCTGTGGCAATCTCCATCTTCTTGTGGCTGTGAGCAGCAAGACTTAAACAAAGGAACAAAGGTGAAGCATTTAAAGAGCACCCGTACAATAGAAGAAATCCCCGAAACACTCAAGAAATCCAACACCAACTTATTAAAATAGACTGCATGCTTATGTTTTTTTTTAACACCACAACGAAAAAGATTCACCAGAGAGCTCTGGAGATACAGCAATTACAAGGTATAATAGATATACACTTATTACCTTAACCACGAACAAGCATTGGCGAATTTAACAAATTTGACACTTAGACACTTTTTCAAGAAAAACTTGGGTAAGTGGCAATGCAGTTACAATGCAGTTACTTAGGTGACCAATTCTGGCAAGGGAGCCAGTCAAGGAGACCAGCAAGATCCTCTGAACCAGTTACCTCCGAGGAAGAAGCAGTCTTTGGGCAGTTCCAGGCACTTTTATCCCTTTGCTATAAGGTCCTATGGAAGTGGTCCTGATGCAAGGGCTACAGTATGCTGAAGATGCTCAAGGATGCTGTGGATGCGATGCGATTGACGGGGGTCTTCCTGCGGCTACTCCTCATTTCATTAACTCAGTGAAGCGGGCCTGGCCAGAGAGGTCATCATTCCTTGAGGTCCTCTCGGTCCTGGCAGAAGCACACTCGCCACTGGGCTACCAGTCGGCCGGTATTGCGGATAAAGGCAAATCCTTCCCTGGGTGATAACTTGCCTTCTGGGTGACCAAGCTGCACTACGACGACTCTCCTGGGTCCAGCACACTCGGGTGCAACTTTGAGCATCAGATCCTGGTCACTCGTGCTGCATGACGACAGGAAATGGCGGCTTGAAAGTTTCGGCTACCAACTCGCCTCAGCAGGGTTCTTCAGCGGGTATGGCCCTGTGCTGGGAACAAGAGGTCAGCCAACTGACCCTTGAGGTCTCTTGCTTCAGCTGGGATAAGGAGTCTACTTCTCCGCGAGCAGGACACAGCAGGCACAACCCCTTCTCCTTTGCTACTGCAACAACAAAGTAATGGATGGAATGCTTGAATTAACCTCAGCCACAGGCAATTGCTCAGGACGCATCACAATCAATTGTTTTTCACCCATCATGCCACATCAGTTTGGACCCAGCCATATGCAAATCAGCCCTGACCCTGTGCCTCATGGCAACAGTCCAGCCCGAACTGTCAAGCCAGGTCCTTCCTGAACTGGAATATAAGCAACCTAGGACTGGTTTCGCCCTTGCTATGGGCTCATCAGCCAGGTATAGCTTGATCCCAGTAGCACAGTGGCCTCCTCCTTTGCTAGCCTCCATGTTCAGCAGGTGCAGTCCACACCTTTGCAGCCTTTCTTTGCAGGTCCTCCATGGAGCAGGGCAGTCTTCGTTTTTTTTCCTCCAGTCCGTCGAGATCTGGGTTCTGGGTGCCAGTGGTACCCTAGTTCTACTCAGAAAATGCCCTTAGGGAATGATGGGGTTGATCGGCAATGAGTTACCAGGTTCCCTCTCTCCTGATGACCACTTCCTGTGAAGTGTTGCATCTGGCTATGCCAGGATGTACCCTTCTGCCCACTTTGAACATGGCAGAACCACTCTTTTGGTGTCTAGACCTCTCTAGCCCAACCCAGAGTTGTGGCTACACGCCCCTGGAAAACTGGTTTGACAACTGGTTTCCCCTCTCCTTCCCGAGTGCAAGCCTGTCTACCTAAACAATATAGCAGCCCCACTCTCAAGTGTTCCCCATTTGCTCTTCAAAGGCAGCTTCACCTTTGAAGCTAGTCTTTTGGGCCAGCACATGTGTGGTTTTCTGCCAGGGAGAGGTAACATCTCTCTCGCGCAGGCTGCTATTGTCTTCTTTCCTGGTAATCGCTTGCACTTCTCACCAGGATGGAAGAAAGCTGCCTCAAAGAGAAACCCCATGTGCAGCCGTGGATGGGCACAGGGGATTCAGGGCAACAAAGTGGCAACTTTGTGGAAGTTGCACACTATAAAAAGTTACGCTAATTTTGACTTGGGCATCAAGTCGGGCTTAATATGAGTTGTTTGATACCTTACAGTATCAACTTTAGTGGTCCAAGTCAGGAGTTAGCAGTCTGCTACTCTGCGCTTACCAATATGGCTACTAGCCTTTTCCACAGTAAAAACGACAATGGTAGGCTTTTCCTGCTGGAACATGTACAACACTTGCTCCAATTGATTATGTACAGTACTCTGCATTAAGGGTCGCTAGACCTGCCTTAGGGATGAGTTATGTACATTACAAAGGAAGACTTGACTATGCCTTGACTTTAAAATGGCAAAGTAGAGTTAGCAGTTCGAAAATGCCCTTCTAGTCTGCAGTGGCAGGCTAGGAGCCATGTTTTTACCTCTGTCACACCCAGGGTGTCACAATCAGTGCTGAAGTCTCTAGGGTGGTCCTCCAACTTGCAGGCCCTGGGTACCCGAGTACCATATGCTAGGGACTTACATGAATCAATCAATCAGGATTTATAAAGCATGGTTAATCATCCGATAGGGTATCCAGACCCTTGCAGGTCCCAGAGGCATATTTGAACAGCCAGGTCTTGAGGGTCATTCGGAATTTTGGAAAAGATGTGATGGTCCGGTGTTGTGTAGGGAGGCTATTCCAGGTCTTTGCTGCAATGAGGGAGAAGGAGCGTAATCCACTTCTGCTTCCGTAGATGTGGGGATTATGGGCAAGTGAAAGGGAGGCGGAGCGCAGTCTTCTTGACAGTTGGTTGAAGTTCAGGCAGTGGTTAATGCAGGCAGGTCCTTGGTTGTGTAGAGCCTTGTGTGCGTGAGTCAGCAGCTTGAATTGGCATATCTGCTATATTAATGGGAGCCAGTGCAGTTGCCTGAGGTGGGGTGTGATGTGGGTTTGTAGGGGAAGGCCAAGGATGAGTGTGTCTGCGGCGTTCTGTAAGGTCTAAAGTCTCTGTAGGAGGTGTGCGGCAATTCCTACGTAGAGGGCGTTGCCGTAGTCCAGTTGGCTGGTGATGAGGGCCTGTGTCACGGTGCGTCTCGTGTGTAGGGGTAGCCACTTGAAGATCTTATGTATCACGCGCAGAGTGAGAAGCAGGCCGAAGAGACTGCACTGATCTGTGATTTCATGGTGAGATTGTTGTCAATGATGATTCCGAGGTTTCTGTTGTGGTCGGAGGGAGTGGGTGGGGGTCCTAGGTCTGATGGCCACCAGGAGTCGCTCAATGTGTTGCTGCTGTTGCCGAAGATCAGTACTTCCATCCTGTCTGTGTTTAGCTGCAGTAAGTTGTCCCTCATCCAGTCGGCAATGCTTGGCATGCATCTGTGGAAGTTGGTTCTGGTTGTGGTGGCATTGTCAGTGAGTGAGAGGATGAGTTGGATGTCGTCTGCATAGGAAATTATGCTGAGATCGTGGGATCTGAATATGTTGGCCAGCGGGCTAATATATGCGTTGAAGAGAGTGGGGCTGAGGGATGAGCCCTGAGGGACACAGCAAGTAATCGCCTTGGGTTCGGAGGTGAAAGGTGGATCCTCTGGGTTATTCCGGTGAGGATGGAGATGATCCATCTGAGCGTGTCCGCTTGAATGCCAATATGGTGGTATCTTTTGAACAGCATGTGGTGAGATACGATGTTGAAGGCTGCCAAGAGGTCGAGGAGAATCAGAGCTGCTGTTTCTCCTCTGTTGAGGAGCGTCTGAATGTCGTCAGTGGCTGCGATCAGGGCGGCTTTGGTGCTGTAATTGCTGCGGATCCCATATTGGGAGGCGTGGAGTACCTGGTTCTGTTCCAGGTGTGTCATGAGTTTCTTGCTGATGATTTAAGTACCTTCACTGGGAAAGGGAGCAGGGAGATTGGCCAGTAGTTTTTGAGTTTGCTGGGGTCGATGGAGGGTTTTTTGAGTAGTGGTCTGACTTTGTCGTGTTTCCAGGCGTTGGGAAATGTTGCAGTGGTGATAGCGGTGTTGAGCAGGGTGGTGGATTACCTGGCCTATTCCTGTGGTTTTCAAGGTTGAAGATGTGGGCAGGCATGGGTCTGTGGGATCTCCTGAGTGGATGGATTTCAGGGTGTAGGTGGTGTCCTGGGTGCAGAGGAGGTTCCAGCTGATCAGTTTGTGGTTCATGTCAGTTGCTGTGGTGGCGTATCTGTTGAGAAAGTCCTTAGGTGTGGGTTGGGGTTCGAAGTTTCTATATATGGTTGTGATCTTGCCGTGGAAGAAGTTGGCAAGGTTGTCGCACAGCTCCTGTGAGGGTGTGAAGTTGTTTTGCTGGCAGCCAGGTTGAAGAATTCCTTAACAATGTTGAAAAGTTCCTTAGTGTTGTTGGCGCTGGTTTTGATGCATGCGGCAAGGGCTGTCTTCTTTGTTGCGGTGGTAGAGGTTGAGGGAGGTCTTGAAGGCTACCCTGTTGGAGGTGTCCTTGCTAGCGTGCCAACTCTCCTCCAGCGGTTTGTTGTATTGTCTCGCTGTTCTGAGTTCTTGGGTGTACCAGCTGGTTGTTTTGGAGGATTTTCTCTGGATGTAAGTTAGCTCATGCCAATCAAACATCTACAGTTTAAGTTCAGGTCACAGGCAATGACTTCTGGTTAGCAGGCTTCAGTGCACTCTCCAGAGTCGAAAATCAGCATCATTAGTCCAAAAGCCTGGTGTTGACCATACAAAAACAGGCATTTTCTTACAACCACCATCAGTGATGTAACCAACAGAAGCAAAGCCCTCCTCAAGGCTGTCAAACCTTGAACCAATCCAGTCCCTGCATCAGTCAACAATTACAATGCCATCAAACTCCCCTTTACCAAGATCAACAAATCAGATCCAACATTGTTAGCCCAACTTCCAACCATTCCCCATTGACTTGCCACCAAATGGACCTCCTTCAATCCAGTCTTGTGCATGGATCACACCAATATCCCTTCATCCATCATCAAATGTGTCCAAGAAGAGGCCCGTAAAACCTTCCACCACATTTTCAACATCTCCCTCAGCCATGGAACACTCTCAGACACTATTAAGATCTTTCCACTGCGAAGGAAACCATCCCTGGGCCCAGGCGATCTCACCAACTTCTAACCTATTACCTAACTTCCACTAATAGGGACACTCATTAAGTAAGCTGTTGCCACACACTACAGGAGCACATCAGCAAGAATAATCCTCTACAGGACGACCAATCTGTCTTCAGTCCGTGCTGCAGCCCTGACACAGCCACTCTCCAAGAATTAGATGATGCCCTCCTCCTCAATGACGAGACCACCCTTGACCGCCTGGTCCTGGACCTCTCGGCAGCCTTCCACACAGACGACCAGCTGACTCTGATCAACACCCTGAAAAAAACATGTAATTTTCACACAGTCTTGAAATTGTTCACATCCTACCTCACGAACAAGATCACAGAGATGTCCTGTCTCCTAAGAAGTACCAAAGATCAGTCCTTTCTCCCATCATCTTTAACCTCTACAATGGTTCTCTTGGATCCATTCTTACAGGCAGCAGCATCAAGATCCATCAGTATGCAGATGATGCCCAACTCTACCTAAAACTATCCGCACTCAATGACATCCTCAAATCCTGCCCCAAACTCTTCCAGTTTTGGATGTCATCTAAAGTTAGACACCACAAAGACTGAATTCTTCCTGTATGGCAACAGCTCAAAAGAGCCCCAGATTTAAGCCGGACTCTCCAACGTAAACCTACCAGGGTTTACCCCCACCTTCGATTCAAGCCTCTCATTCAAGCAACACATTGCAAAGACCAAGGAAGCTTGGTTCCAACTCGCTCTTGAAGAAAGTGAATCTGTTTCTTCTGGAAGATGACTTCAGAACAAATGTACAAGGCCTCTCCAATGTGGGCAGAAGCAAGGCCCTGTTCCACTGTGTCCCCAGCGCCACCCTTGCACCCCTGAAAGGCAGCATACATGAAGCGGCACAGCTTGTTAAGGTCTTGAAGAATCATATTACCTTAAAAGACTTGCAGTGGCTTCCCCTTCCATCCCAGATCATCAAGAGCATTTGCAATACTTATATAGTGCTCAAAATCCAAGCTTACCTGCCAAATAAACTGGCCAGAACTAAGGGGCATTATTAGACTAGGAGCGTGGATATCACCAGACTGAAGACAAAACAACATAAGAAGGAAAAAAACAGAAGGTTTCATGCTCCCAGGAACTGGAACTGAATCCCTATTGATATGACATCAGCTCTAACTCTCCCACAATTCAGAAAAATGCTGAAGACACATCTCTTCAAGGAGCACCACCGCTAACCAGACAGCCCACCCCTGACCTTCCCCAAGAACTGTATCTTCCCAGGGGCCATGCCCCCGGTTAAGTGCTCTGCATCCCGGTTAAGTGCTCTGCATCCAGGTTAAGCGCTCTGCATCCAGACTGTAAGTACTGCCCATATATATTAAGGCTGTAAGTACCAATGAGAGATATCCAGACTGTAAATTCTGAATATGTTACATCTACATGCCAGTAACTGATTAACCATATCATGACCTTACAGGTGCCAGTCCCATGCAGGGTAGCTGAAATAACAGACAACCAAAGAAATTATCACAGTCTGTGACAGGAAAAAGACACAGGAAGAGTACAGGCCCCAACCCCAGTCAGGATCTGTGACAGAGAAAACAGAGAGCTAAAGTTAGAGCAAACACAAGCCCCATACCAGGTTTTCCACAGAGAACAGACAGTCACATCAGGAGAACAGGCACCAGCCTCATACAGGGTCTGTGAGAGAGAACAGACAGCAGGCACCATACAGAGTAGAAGACATGAAACAGGCAGCGAGAGCGAGTGAGCGCGGACATCAAAGTTGATTTAGCAAAGCAGTTTTATACAGTGCTACTTATCACCTGTGAGGGTATCTGGGGGGGGGGGTGAGGGGAGGGCTCTGCTTCGGGCTATCTGTTGGATAGCCAGGTTTTCAGCTTCTTCCTGAACTACTGATGAGTTGGTGCTGTTCAGAGTTGGAGAGGACGTCGTTCCAGTACTTTAAGGCCAAGTGAGAGAAGGCACGGCCTCCGCTTCTGAGGATGCGCGGAGTGTGGGCAATGTAGAGGGATGCGAAGCGTAGTTGTCTGGTGGGTTGGTGTAAGTTTACTCTGTGGTTGAAGTAGGTTTGGCAAGTGTTGTGGAGGGCTTTGCAGGTGTGGATCAGGAATTTGAACTGGCACCGTTTGTTAACATGCAGCCAGTGCAGCGCTTTGAGGTGGGGTGTTATGTGGGTTCGGTTTGGGAGGTCGAGGACGAGCCTTGCTGCTGCATTCTATATGGTCTGGAGCCTGTTTAGCAGTTGGGTAGTGATCCAGACATATAGGGTGCTGCCGTAGTCTAGGCAGCTGGTGACAAGGGCTTGGGTGATGGTGCTTCTACTGTCGATGGGGAACCAATTAAAAATTTTCATCAGCATGCGGAGGATGTGGAATCATGCCGAAGAGACGGCATTTACCTGTTTCCTAATTGTGAGCTTGCTGGTGAGTATGATGCCTAGGTTTTTAGTGTGTTCTGTGAGTGTGGTGCCGAGTTTGGTTGGCCACCAGGTGTCATTCCAGGGGGATGTGGTGCCTCCGAAGAGGAGTACCTCGGTTTTGTCGGTGTTTAGCTTGAGGCACTTGCTCTGTATCCAACTGGCGACGTTGGTCATGCAACTGTGGAATTTAGCTTTGGTGTCGGAGGGGTCTGAGGAGAGGGACAGGATGAGCTGAGTGTCATCAGTGTAGAATATGATGTTCATGTTGTGTGATCTGACCAGGGAGGCTAGAGGGGCCATATAGGTGATGAAGAGAGTTGGGCTTCAGGATGTTCCTTGGGAGATGCCGCAGATGTCCTTGGGTGCCGAGGAGTATGGTGAGAGGCGGATGCTCTGGGTTCTTCCTGAGAGAAAGGAAGCGATCCATTTGAAGACTTTCTCTTGGATACCCATCTGGTGGAGACTGTGTAGGAGGGTGTAGTGAGATACAGTGTCGAATGCTGCAAAGAGGTCGAGGAAGATGAGGGCAGCAGTCTCTCCCTTGTCCATGATGGCTCTTATGTCATCAGTGGCTGCGATGAGGGTTGTTTCTGTGCTGTGGTTAGTGCGGAATCCTGATTGAGAGGGGTCTAAGAGTTCGTTAGCTTCTAAATGGTAGGTTGGATGTTTATAGCTTTTTCCAGGACTTTGCCTGGAAAGGGGAGTAGTGAGATTGGTTGGTAGTTCTTGAGATCTTCCAGGTCTGCAGGGTATTTTTAGGAGGAATTTGACCTTTGCGTGCTTCCAGGCTGCTGGGAAGTATGCTGACGAGGTGGATGTGTTGAGGATGGTGGTGAACTCCTGATGAATTGAGTTGATTGCTAGGTTGAACATATGGTGTGGCAGGGGTCTCTGGGGGCTCCTGAGTGTATGGAGTGCATGATGGTGGCAGTGGTCTGTGTTGGGAGGGTATCCCATGTAGTGATTGTTGCGGTGTTGTGGTCTTTGTTGGTGGAGTGAGTGTTGATGCTGGAGACCATGATGGTGGCAGTGGTCTGTGTTGGGAGGGTGTCCCATGTAGTGATTGTTGATGTGTTGTGGTCTTTGTTGGTGGAGCGAGTGTTGATGCTGTCTAGAGGTGGTTGGAGGTCGAAGTGTTTGTAGATGGTAGCAATTTTGTTGTGAAAGAGCTCTGTGAGGGAGTCTCGGAGGTCCCGGGAGGGGGATTGGTGTTCTCTGTACCTGTGGGGTTGGAGAACTCCTTGATGATGCAGAAGAGTTCCTTGCTGTAGTTAGAGCTGGCTTCGAGGCGGAGTCTTTCTTGGCTTTTTTTAGTCAAGTGTGGTAGTTGTTTAATGCCAGTTTGAATCGCTCTTTGTTGGAGGGAGTCTTGCTGGTGCGCCAGATCCTTTCACATTTTTTACAGTAGCGTTTAGAGTTTAGGAGTTTGTGAACCAGTGGGCGTGTTGGGGGTCTGTTATCACTGGGGCAATGAATGGTGGCCAGCTGCTCTCGGAGCCCCCCCCGCCCCGAAACCGATGGTGTAAAACCTCGGCATAATGATGGGCAGTGATCTCACTTTCGAGTCCCATGTCACATCAGTGGCAGGGAAATGTTTTGGACTTCTGCGAGGCCTCAAACCAATACTGGGTCTCTTTGACTCCAAGACTCGTCAATTGATCATTCAATCATCTGTCCTCGCTAGACTAGATTATTGTAATGTGCTTCTCTTGGGAGCCAACAAATCTATTGTAAAAAGGCTGCAGCGGGTGCAGAACGAAGCTGCCTGCGCTATTTTTGCCCTCCCTAAACACTGTCATGTTTTCAGTCTTCTTTGTCGACTTCATTGGCTTCCCCTGGAACAGCGAGTGCACTTTAAAACGCTGTGCATCACCCATAGAATTCTGGGGGGCACTAGCCCCAGAATCTTGAGTGATCTATGTCTTCATTATGCTCCTACACGTTCGCTGCGTTCAGCTGACTTGCTCTTGGCCAGAGTTCCGCGGATACAGAGGGCCAGAGCAGGCGGGCGCTCTTTCAGGTGGTTAGCTCCTGCCCTATGGAACTCCCTCCCTATCCACATTCGGAGTATCTCTGACCACCTCACCTTTAGAAGACTGGTGAAGACATGGCTATTCTCCCAAATCTAATCTTCTTATGTGCTGTTGTCTCTCTTGGTGCTCATCTTAGCGCTGGGACGCCCCATTGCTGGGGCAGCCATGCGCTCTACAAATACTTTAACATTAACATTATGTTTGGACGGTTTGAGGGGTGCAACTTTGTGGGTTCAGTTGGTAATCCAGGTGTTGAAGTTTTCGGTGGCCTCATCTAGGTTAGGGGAGGAGTGTGGCAGTGATGTGTAGAGGGTGTGAGTCCACAAGTCCTCTGTTACCTTCTTCCAGATCCTGTAGGGGGGTGCTGGAGGGGTTGTTAGGAGGGCTGGCCATGGAGGAGATGTAGAAGTGTACCATTGAGTGGTCGGACCAGGTGACTTCGCTTGCATGGCAGTACCCGATTTGGGTGCTGCTGGAAAAAACAGGGTCCAGTGTGCGTCCGGCGATTTGTGAGGGGTCAGTGACTAGCTAGTCCGAGGATGTCCATGATTTCGGGGAGTTTGGAAGAGTTGGTATCAGTGGGGTCTTCCAGATGGAAGTTGAGGTCCCCTAGGAAGTGGAAGTCTTTGGAGTGGAGGGCTAAGGGGGTGATGAAGTCCGAGATGGCCTCACAGAAGGCGAGGCGGGGACTGGGGTGGTCTGTGGGTGAGGGTGCCTCTGAAATTAGTTTTGCCATTGGTGTTGATCTGGAAATTAAGGTGTTCCATGATGGGGGTGGGGAAGTCTGTGGTGGCTGTGCAGTTGATGCACTCTTTATGGATGGGCTATTCCACCACCTTGCTTGTTGGTGCGGTCGCAGTGGATTATTTTGTATCTGCGGGGTATGGCGGAGACGATGAGGGGAGCTGATGCCGGGTGGAGCCATGTCTCAGTGAGAAAAACGATGTCTGGCGTGATAGAGGAGATGGTGTCCCAGATTTTGCAGGCATGTTTGTGGAGTGAGCCGGGGGTGGATTAGAAGGCAGTGGAGCTGGTCCGTGTTGGTAATGGCTGTAGGGTGTTTTGGGGCGGAGGGTTCGGTGTTGCAGTGGATCGGGCAGTGTCGGCAGGCGAACGGCAGTACCATGTCTCGAGGGGATGTGCAGTAGCAGTTGTTGTTGCATGGCCCTGGGTTGAGGGCGCGGAGCTCATTGCCTGAGTACCTGTGGAGGGGAAGAAGCCCAAGGGTCCGGCGCTGGGTACGGTCCATGCGCAGAAAGACTTGCCTTTGGCATGCCTGCTGCGGCCTCCATTAAGTAGTTTACCTGGGAGGGGGGCGGGGCGCTGGGTGGGGTGACTGGGAGACTGGGAGACGGGAAGGTCAAGGGTGATCTGAAAGGAAAGAATGGAGGTTAAAGAGCAAACAGAAATAAAAGCGAGAATAAGAGAGAATCTGAAAGTAAAAAGCGTGAATTAAGGGGGGAATCTGAAAGTAAAAAGCGAGAGTTAAATGGGGAAACAAAGTAAAAAGCGAGAATTAAGGGAGAATCTGAAAGTAAAAAGCGAGAGTTAAGGGGGAGTCTGAAAAAAATAGGAGCAAGAGTAAGACGGGGAGAACTGAAAACGAACAACAACTGAGGCAAAGCGGGAATCTGAAAAGTAAGGACGCGAGTTAGGCAGGGGGGAAACTGATGAGGCAAAACAATGGTATCAGCGGGAGTGTGCGGGACCATGACAGGAATCAGGCACTTGCCCTCAGAGAGTCTGCAACAGAGAAGGTTCCAGACCTTTTCAGGGACTGAAGCAAGAATCAGATGCCAGCCTCCTACAGGGTCTGCAACAGCGACAGGTAACAGATTCATCAAGGGTCTGTGAGAAGCAACCTGCCAGAAAGAGAGAGCAAACACAAGCCCTTTACAGGATCTGCCACAGTGATCAGGTACGATTAGTGAGAGAGCAGGCAACATGCTGATGCAGAGTCTGCAACAAGGGACAGACTGCCAGACCAGGAGAGCAGGCACAGACCCCAAGCAGGGTCAATGACAGAAGAAAAGTAATAAGATTGCCACTGTGAACAGTAGGGTCAAATGTTTTGGCGCAGTGTCCATGTGACAAACTGCTTCCGTTTTACTATCCTGGCCCGGAATATCTTCTTGTACAGGAGACCCGGACCACGACCTTTGTCTCCAGCAGAGCACAAGACTGAGGTCCACCCAGAGTGGTCCTGCTTTTAACCCGGGTGGATCCCCCTCCATGACCAGCCCATGACACTACTAAAGGTTTGTGGCAGCTGAGTATAGTAGTGGGGTAGATGTTTCCTCAAACTCAGAGAGGAGAGCGCGTACTGACACTGTCTTCTGAATCTGTGTAGTATGTCATATCTTGGCTCCATCTGTATGTATGTGTAGCATACATGTGACACAGATCTGTATAGCGCTGTATTGCTATTAGCCTGGCCTCACAGGGCCGTCACGCTCAGTTACCTTCAGGCCCAGGTCTATAGGATGCAGTGCTTGCGGACATGTGAGGTGAGGTTCCCATGTGTTGTGATATGTGAAACGCTTTTTTATTTACTGTAGGTTGTATCAGTCTTAGTTGTAGTCAGTACCACACATATATAGCTTGTGTTCTCTGCCTGCCTCCTTAATGGGGCTCGCAGAGTGACTTTGTGATCCCTGAATTTCCTCCAACCTACCCTGTAATCTGCATTTGTAGTTCCAGGACACCCACACACACCGTGTGCTCCTTTGCAGGTTTTTCAATGGGGCTCACAGAGGAACTCTGTAATCCCTGAATGCCCACAGACGTACCTTGTACTCCTCTGCAGCCTCCTCTACAGGACTTGCTGAGTGAGTTTTATGCTCCTTGGACTCCCGGCACACCAAACATATCATCCTCTGATCCTCTACACAAAACAGCCTCGGTTTCTCATCATGTTTTTTGCACAGATTCTCCTCTGTGGGCTTCACAGGGGGCAGATGAAGCTGTTTTGTAATTTCCACCACGTTCCTTAGTTGTCTGTTGGGTCGGAGGTTCTTCCCAGAAGATGTTGCTCTGCATTCTGGACAGGGGAAGTTTTCATCTCTTCCCTCCCAGCTCTGAGTGATGCAGGAGCGGCAGAAGTTGTGTCCACACTCTATGGACACAGGCTCTGTAAAATAATCCAAACAGATGGAACAAGTGGCCTCTTCCTTGAGGCTCCCGAGCTGAGCTGCTGCCGCCATGATTCAGAAATGCAGGAAGTAACACCCTTATCAACTTCTCCCTGTGAAAAGTGGGGCTGTAGACACTCTCGAAGTTTAGCGGGGGCTGGGATTGGCTGATAGTCCCCTAGCTACCATGTTGCTACTGGGCAGCACAGACTCGGATTGGTTGGTAGCCCGACTGCTGATGGCAGCGCATGCTTGGATTGGCTGGTAGCTTGCCCGTGTCCATTGGTTGCTGTAGAGGGCAGCGCAGGCTGGAATTAGCTGGCAGCCTACCAGCTGAAGGTGAGGGCAGCCTCTTCAAATTGTCTGTAATTCATTCCTTCTCGTCTGGTCTGTAACAGGTGTCTGTAATGTGCTGGACTGGTTCACTTTGCGTTCAGTGCCGGCCCTCTCTGATTACACGCACTGTCGTTATTGTCTCTGTCTGCCCTTTAATAATGAGAAGAGAGAAGTACAGAAATTAAAACATAAAACGGAGGAGGAAAACAAACTTTTTTTCCCCTAACTTTTAGCCTTGCTGCTTGGCAGCCGCGCCACTAAACACACAGCATGGCTAAGAAACATTGACAAAGCCAATGTTCTCTCATAGGCCTGACCCATTGACTGTGCAAGTGCTTGATACTTCAGGGCTACATATGAATCAACGCAGTAATGAATGTAAATGCAAGGTACAACCACGCTTAGAGAGCGCCGCGAAGAACCCTAGACAAGAGCCCTAGACACCCCATCATTTCAGTGAATTCGAAGCTGCAAGGTCACAGAAAGGTAAGGCACAGAAAGTGCCTCTTTGCAAGCTCTGGGACTGATCCACAAAGCAGCAGGCCTTTCTCTGTGGTGTGTTTTAAACCCGCCTGGGAAGCACAGGGGTGTGCTATAAAAGGAGAGGAAAGTGTGTTTTTAACGCTGTGATCTTGTCATGCGCTGCTGGTGAAGGCAGAGGTCTGCAGCCCCCCTTCCAGCAAGAACTGGAGGCTTCCTTGTATGCATAAGCAGTGCCCTGTGTCCAGTCTTAACAAGAGCTGAGGCTTCCTTGTATGCACAGTGTCCTATGTCCAGTCTTAAGAGCTGGAGGCTTCCTTGTATGCACAGTGCCCTGTGTCCAGTCTTAACAGGAGCTGGGGGCTTCCTTGCATGTCAGTGCCCTGTGTCCAGTCTTAAGAGCTGGAGGCTTCCTTGTATGCACAGTTCCCTGTGTCCAGTCTTAACAAGAGCTGGAGGCTTTCTTGTATGCACAGTGCCCTGTGTCCAGTCTTAAGAGCTGGAGGCATCCTTGTATGCACAAGCAGCGCCCTGTGTCCAGTCTTAACAAGAGCTGGGGGCTTCCTTGAATGAACAAGCAGTGCCCTGTGCCCAGTCTAAACAACGTAGGGCCGCTGCATTTTTTTGTTGTTGAAGTTTTATATAGCGCAAACTCAACCCGAAGGTATCAGAGCGCTTTACATGAACACCAGTTGTGTTACACAAGGACACATTCATTTTCATTTTTAATTACGGTCAGATTAAGTGATTTGCCCAGAATCACAGTATGTTGAGCCAACACCGAGACTCGAAACTGGTTCCCCAGCTTTAAAATTGGCAGCTCTAGCCGTTATGCCACATCCTCTTCCAACAACATTAACAATAGAGACACTTGGCTGTGAAAAATACTCTTTGTGATTAGAGTGACCGTCCTATCGATGGTACAAATGATGATTTAGAGAAAACGATGAGTTTTATTAAAATAACCCTCACCCACCAAAGTGACCCATGGTGGCATGCTTCATCATTGGGTTCTTCCCGCCCCGCTGTGGGACGGGGTGTGCTACGACCGACGGAGACGTTGGAGCACTTTGTAGGGTGTTGACTATGAGGGGATGTGAGTGGGAGGGTCAAGCAAGTGCGTATTATTAAAAAATACCTGGCTACGTGGAGTTTAAATTGTATTAAGTCCTGTTGCTGGTACTGTTCAAAAGGGGCGAATGGAGACTCACACTATGATGGGTGTTTATCTCCTGGTCCACATGTTTCAAGCCTAACCCCTGATGGAGCTCAGATTTCACCTATAAAATGTATGCATTATTATATGACAAAAAGCCGCAGACAGCATTTCTAAAATGGCACGCAGATTTTGGTGCATGCGAATGAAAACATGAAAGAGGCCTGCAAATGAAATCATGTAAAACAATGCTCATTTAATTAATCATGGTTGTTTTAATGTGTAGTTTAGATTTAACCTCATTATAGAAATATATATTTAATTTAGATTAATTTAGAAAAAGTGTCTTGAACTAGCATATTTGTGCTGAATTAACACGCATTTTTGCGGTGTAGAAAACCACGTGATTTCAGTTTGTTTTAGTAGACTCAGTTTACTGTAGTTTTGCCCTTGAAGATTATAATGGAATGTGCTCCTCTTCCCTACCAACTTTCAATGAAAGGGCTTTGTTAATAAATCACGCCCTCCTGTTTCCGTCTCTTCGACCTTCACTATGTTGCATATTTTTTTGTAGCCTGGAGTGAAGAGAAAAACTCACAATTAATACTTTTTGTTACAGAAAAATGTAATTGTTTTTAAAATGTAAAAGGATGTGAAGTCATGTAATGAGGAACACGCCTGATTAATGACGTATCCAGTCAGCCCATGGGGAGACGATGTGTCTTGGAGTTCTGATTGGACCAGCTACAAGGACCAAGCACGTGGGCTTTTGCTTGAAATATGGCTTACAAGTGGGAGGGGTGGCTCTTTTTGCTAATTTTTCCTGAGGGCCAGGCCCAGCTTCTGTGCTGGACACAGAGACGGGGAAGAGAGAGAAGGAGGGGCTGCGTCTGTGGGGGCTATTTTGCAGCTCCTGAGACAGAGAGACAGACCAGCACAGCGAGGCAGAGAGAGAGAGCTGAGAGGATCAGAATAGGTTTAGATTTTAGGTGCTAAAATTTAAATTTCATGCTTTGACTAACTGCTTTTGAAAAGATGTATTTGTCCCATGCATTTATTTCTCTTTATGGGAGATTTTTGCCATTATTAATTATTGATTAGCCTTGCAAGACTCACTCTTTTCTTAGAAACTCTTTAAGAGTTTCTGACTGACAATTTTGCGCCATATTTTCTTAATACATGGAATGCCTCGTATGCAGACTGTAATATGTTCTGTATTAATGCTATTTTTCCTATTTTTTCAATTCTGTAACCTGATTGATATTTGACTAATGAATAAAGAGTCAGAGAACCTTAACTTTTGACTAGAAAATAAAACCCTTTAAAATACTCACAACTCTCTTTATTGGCTTAAATATTAATTGCATTTTTGATTTTTCATGTTTATATAAAGTCTCCTGAAGGTAAAACATGGTGTCAAGGGCCCAACATCTTTACAGCGGTAAATAGAGGTAAATGAGGTTTTGCATTGAGAAATTACTGTGAAATTACCGCTGCATCAGTTTCTGGTAGCAAGAGGAAGGTTATTATCAATTAGTTTGGTGATTAAGGATTATTAATATCACCATCAACTATTTGACTAATAGTCCATTGACCTTAGGAGGAGAGTTGATCTGTGAAAATTAGTTCTAGAAAATAATTGCCCAAGTTAGATAAATGTCCAAGTCCTGATTCCTGACTCCAATGCTCAGAACCTGAAGACTGGCAAAGCAGTACTGAAAGGTGATGCAAGAAGGCGATTGCTGGAGTGGTGTGAGTATCAATAGGGTTGTGAAATGTTGTTAATGTGCTAGGATGTATTTTTGAAGTGTTGAAAATAGTAAGGGTTTTGACTGTTGGTGAAATTTTGCTAATTTTGAATTGATGGTTTTATTGATTATATTGGTAATTTCATAGGACAGGATTTATTGGTTATTGATTACATGTTTTAACTCTTCATGTTAAGTAAGTTAGTGTCTTGTTCTATGTTGTCTGGAAAAACAGGTATGTACACCTGTGGAAATTCCCGGGAAAGGAATAGCGGGTGGTAAATGGAAGCCACACTGCAGGAGGTTACTCGTCTGTTGGAAGTAATACTGAGAAGCTACGTAGGGCTGGCAGTGTTACAACAGGGACCATATATCATATAAAAGTGAGTGTGAATGGTAGCATAAGGATTTTACCTGCGAAGTCACTGGCTCTACTTCCCAAAAGGGGTATCCAAGTATCAGGTCTTATCTGGAGCTTGAGTGAAGGGTAAGCGGAAGGGATTTACTCGCAGTGTTTGAAGAGTAAACAGAAGTTCTTACTTTGTGAAGAGTAAGCGGAATGTGTTACTCGCCGTGAAAAGAAATCTATCCTTTGTTTAGTGGAGCAGACAGAGTAGTGAATGTTTTTATGTTGTTATTAACAGAATTTTGATTAAGAAAACTCAGAAAAATATTGCAGTAAGATTTTGTGGAGGGTCAGTAGTAGGAGTTAAACTGACTGAAATTGAAACTGACAGCATTGGAGAAAAGAAATTGCATTGAACTATTGCAGAAATGGAATTGTTTAAAAGTTTAAAGAAGCTGTTAGGAGGTAAAGTGAAAAATTTGTTTTTAATTGGTGATGCTCCTGAAGGAACACCTATGCATTTTATGTCTACCAATTTGGGTCAAAATTCATGTATGTGGGTTCACCAATGGTGCAAGATTACTGAAAAAGAAGGTCCTTTGAGGTTTCCAAAAGATGGTACTTTTGAATTGCAAATTATTGACAAATTAAGGGAAGTGTTATGTGAAATAAAGACACCATCTAGAGCTGCACAATTTGAGGCCTTAAGCATGTGGGAAAAGACAGCAAGAGACAAAGCAAGTGAGGATAAAAAGGTAAAGCACCAGATGCAGGAGAAGGGAATTAATGATGATAAAAAGCTTCAAATAAATAATGATTCAGGGGATGAAATAATGGATGCATTGTTAACTGAGTGTCCGCCACTTTATGTGGTTCCCATTAAAAATACTGAAAATAGTGTACTAGTAAGTACTACAGTGGCTACTGCTTCTGTTAAACAGAGAGAAACACAGATTGAAAGAACTGTGCAGACATTTCAGATTGACCCACTACTTGTTGATTCAGCACTGACAGTGATACCTCCAGGTGTTACTGCTTTAAATGTGACTGATTCAGTCCAGATATCACAAACTACAGATGCACAGGCAATGCCTAGAAAAATTGTGACTGTCCCAATTAATATGGCCCCTACTCAAAAGGTTCAAAGAGCTGCAGAAGGAGTGATTATGGCAGGGTTTATTTCAGAAACTCAGAATTCACAGATTATTGAACAGAAATTACCCCAGACAGTCCAAGCACTGAAAGGTGGGGGAGAAATAGTCTTTACAACATATGCAGCCCAGGATAAAATGAATATATTTGAAGATGGAATTTTTCAAACCTGCTGTGAGGAAGCAGCAGTGCTTAAAAAGATAGAGAGCATGGGGGACCAAATTAACCCAGACCATGGAAAAGAGAAACAGCTTAGTGTTTTCAATTCAACATTTGAACATGAAGAAATTAACAGTATCTGCTGTTCAAATCATGAAAATGTGAACCAGTGTCAGGAAAAGAATTAATTTCCCTGAGTAAGGAAACAGCTACATGTGCAGTAACTACACATGGTAGACTGACCGATTTGGCTCAAAAATATGAAATTGATGTTTCAGGAAGTTTTCCATTTCAGAAAAGCTTCAGGGTACATATGAATAATGAAGCAAATGAGAAAATGTGTTCTTCAGGAATGCAATTGCACATTGCAGAAATAATAAAATATAATTTCAAATGCAATGGGTTTGAGAAATTAGGAGACAAGTGGGCAAGAAAACATGAGAAGAAAAAGAAACCACCAGACCTTGTTAGGGAAAATAATAAACAGGATGAGGGAGAAGCTTTTGCTTACTCGTTGAGAGAAAAGGTGGGAGAAGTGCATGTTCATATGCCACGGAACAAAAGTGAACTTGCAGTATTTCTGAACACATTCCCACAATTGGGAGACAAACTTATGCTGTGGTACCCACAAGTTGATGGATTTGTTCAAATTTTAAAAGAGTTGTGCATTAATTTGGAAATGTTCTTTGACATTGCCATGCAAACTGAATTGTGGTTAGAATTTAAAGTTGTTGTGCAAAGGCCAGGTGAGGAGACAATGATAAGGGTTTGCATGAATGCACCATCATTTTCTGTTATGGAGAAAAACGTAGCAGTGATTACTTTCCTGAAGGGCAGAGTGCCAGCAAAGGATGTTGATTGGGTACAGATTAAAAGAACACAGGATGGAAGTAAAAGTGTTTTGGTCTGTGCACATTCAGGTATGGATGTTGTACTGCTGGAAAGGGTGTCCTTTTGCCATCTTTATAACAGATTTGAGCATTGGAAGAAGAAATGTAAATTTAAACATGATGTGCAAAAACAGATAGAAATGCAGGTGCAAGAGGTGTCAGCCAAGCAAATGCAAATATCAGTTCAGAAACAGGTACCAATGGCAGGAGTTTTTCAAGCCCAAATGGTCCCACAAAATATGGAAAATGCTAACATTCATTTAAATAAGTTGTCCAGAGCAAATGTGAATTATTTTCAGAAACAAAATCAGAACCCAGTTCAACAGGTTGCTATATTTGAAAATGAGAGTTTTAACCCTAACAATTCTGAATTTACCAAGTCCATTGTGAAAGCAGTGGAAGATCCAGACTTAGTTGTAGGACTTTTAAAAGGAGAAATTACAAACCCAGTTTTAGAGGAATTTGCACCAAAAATAGGCCCATTTGAGGAAAATTACCAATTTGTTGTTTGTGATACAGGCTTGGCAGGAAAACAATTATTTTACAAATTAAACAGCACAGATTACTGTACACCAGATAATGTTAATTTTCAGATTCCTGATGAGGATGTACATTTTAAAATGGCCCAACAAGAGACAGCTGTAGCATTGTTTTCAGAAAAGACAGTTGAAAAATTACCTTCTGATTTGAAAGAAATAATAAACACAGAAATAAGAGAGTTCACAGAGAAGGATGTCAGATTAATAAAATGTGCAGACCATGTCTTATTCAAATTAGAACCAGATGACATGTATTCAAGAACACCATCAGTTGCAGAAATTTTACCCATAATTGGAGATAAACTGAGTAAAAGATTTTTCATGGAATTGATTGGAAGTTTATGTAACTTTCTGATCACAGGTTCACAGAAACTAAATGAAAAGAACAGATTAGTGCAGGAGATTATTAGCATAACTTTTCCATGTTGTCCTGTGGTACCGAATCCAGCCAATATATTTTTCACATTCCATGTGCTGAAGAATGGCTTACTGTTATTGATTTTTGCCAAGTTCATGTCACAGTGCCATTGCATGAGAATAGTCAGGAGTACTGTCAAAAGAAAATGAATGTCTGGGACACATAATTGGAAAGGGAGGTAGAAAGGTGTCACCAGAGCGAGTGGAAATAATTCACCAGATGAATCCACCTCAAATTCAGAAAGAAGTCAAGATGTTTTTGGGAATGGTTAGCTGCTGTAGAGAGTGGTTACCAGACCTTTCCCTAGTGGCTAAGCCTTTACTGAGGCTGACACACAAGGATGTGTCTTATCCGCTTCCATTGGACAACAATTGCACAAAAGCATTCCTAGAGTTGAAAGAGAAAAAGTGTCGCTCCCGGCACTAGGAATGCAAGTTTATTTAAAAGAAAATACACCAATTTGCAGTGAGAGGGAGGGCTGCGCTCTCTCAGTGCCTGTTCAAAAACATGAATGTGTTCAAGGGTCTGTGACGTATTTCCCAATGACCGTTGACCCCAACGTCACAGACATGCCCAGCTGCCTTAAATTAGTAGCTGTGGTAGATGTCAGTCATAAAAAGAGTGAGTTTATAATAATGGAATTTCCAATTATTGAAATGGTTGCTTCCTTTGTGGAGTTGTTTTGGGAAAATACTGTGACCAAGAAATGTCTAAATTCAAATGTATTTAGCTTACTGCCAGCAAATGAAATTGTTTGTGATCAAACTGAACCTAAATGTTTAAATGTCATGAATTTTTGTATGAAACCAATATCAGACTTTAAGGATGAACGTCTGATTCAGCCCAACAATGTCCATTTTGTAGATGGCCCATATTTGAAAGGTAATAATGACACATTAAGAGCAGCACATGCTGTGCTTCCTATACATTATGTTGTCAAAGCTTCATGGCTTTCAGTAGTTACCTCAGCCCAAAATTCAGAAATTGATTGCCCTTACAATAACATGCAATATAATTTCTCAATTGGGAGTCACTGTTGTCCTGGGAAAGAGAAATGCTAATTCAGTTGCACAATATTGTATCCTGTTAGTAGTAAATGTATTATTGCAAAAACTGATGCCCAGGTATAGATTGACAGTTTCTCTGAAATCAGATCATAATGAGGTTTCAAAGATGATGAGTGCAGAACAACAGATTGGACAAAGATTCGATTGTAGCCATCAGCCTGAAGTTTCAAACATAATAAAGCAACACAAAGACAGCACAGAGTTACACTTTGCAAAAGACTGTGTTTCAGCATCACCGAAGTGGCTTGAAAATGGACATGCAAATGCACTTGTGAAAAACACAGATGAAAAGACTAGCCATTGCTGTGAAGGTCTGGATGATGTGGAGCGTGCAGTTTCTCACCAGATTGCAGCTGCTACACAAGATCTGCATAATGTATGGTGCAACGACTTTGATCTGAGAGATGCTGTGAAATGGAAAGGCCTGTTCCAAATGATCCTGGCAAAGACTGTTGTGAAATGTGGTGGCCTTCCAAATTGGGTGTATGCCTCTCACACACGTATGGTCCTGTGTCCCTTTGATAAAACAGCTCCTCTTCAAGAAAAAATGCCGGCAGTGGTCAAAAGTCCACAGAAGAGGGTCAGTCAAGCTGTAAGGGAACACACAGAGTCTGAAGCAGCACTAAAGCAAGTGGCACTGCAAAAGCAAAAAGTGGAAACTGACTCAGATGAAAGCGGTGTCAAAAAGGTGAAAGAGTCAGGTGCAGCCTCTAAAGAAGAAATTAGTGCTGTGGGCCTACAAGTGGAGGTAGGAAAAAGCTGGCTGAAAGGGTATCCAAAACGTCTGGAGTGGTCCTTTGAAAAATCATTTGCACCCATAGCTGAAACATCTGAATCTGATCAAAGTGAAAATAAAAGTGAAAGGCTTGGATTGGAAAAGTGCAGAGAATTGATGGTGCTCTGTCGGAGTTTCTCAGCACCTGAGTGGTCAAAATGCATGGAAAAAGTACAGAATGTAACTTTGAATGAACTGTATGAGCCACCTTGATGACAAGCTGGTGACAAAGAGAAAAAGAAAGGCTGAAACAATAAATGAGAACTGTCAAAGAGCTGAAGAGAAAAGAATCTTTGAATAATGAAAGGAAAAGAAGAAAAGAAAATAGAAAAGAGAAAAGAGAACTGTCCTGTTGAATTTTCTTTTTATTATTTAGTTACTTATTTTAGAAGAAACTAACAGTTCCAAGAAGCTACTTACAGAACTCTGCACTAAACTTTGAGCTTGGATATATATATATGATCTGATTACAGACAAGACTTGTGTTTGCCTTAGAAATAGAAGTAAAATTGTTATATGCTCAGCTTTTGCAATAAAAATGTCACTTGTGAAAATAAATAAGTGTGATGATTTACAAATCATTTGAGGTATCATGATTTGTTATCATCAAAGGTGGAATTGATGGAGCTCAGATTTCACCTATAAAATGTATGCATTATTAAATGACAAAAAGCTGCAGACAGCATTTCTAAAATGGCACGCAGATTTTGGTGCATGCGAATGAAAACATGAAAGAGGCCTGCAAATGAAATCATGTAAAACAATGCTCATTTAATTAATCATGGTTGTTTTAATGTGTAGTTTAGATTTAACCTCATTATAGAAATATATATTTAATTTAGATTAATTTAGAAAAAGTGTCTTGAACTAGCATATTTGTGCTGAATTAACACGCATTTTTGCGGTGTAGAAAACCACGTGATTTCAGTTTGTTTTAGTAGACTCAGTTTACTGTAGTTTTGCCCTTGAAGATTATAATGGAATGTGCTCCTCTTCCCTACCAACTTTCAATGAAAGGGCTTTGTTAATAAATCACGCCCTCCTGTTTCCGTCTCTTCGACCTTCACTATGTTGCATATTTTTTTGTAGCCTGGAGTGAAGAGAAAAACTCACAATTAATACTTTTTGTTACAGAAAAATGTAATTGTTTTTAAAATGTAAAAGGATGTGAAGTCATGTAATGAGGAACACGCCTGATTAATGACGTATCCAGTCAGCCCATGGGGAGACGATGTGTCTTGGAGTTCTGATTGGACCAGCTACAAGGACCAAGCACGTGGGCTTTGCTTGAAATATGGCTTACAAGTGGGAGGGGTGGCTCTTTTTGCTCATTTTTCCTGAGGGCCAGGCCCAGCTTCTGTGCTGGACACAGAGACGGGGAGGAGAGAGAAGGAGGGGCTGCGTATGTGGGGGCTATTTTGCAGCTCCTGAGACATAGAGACAGACCAGCACAGCGAGGCAGAGAGAGAGAGCTGAGAGGATCAGAATAGGTTTAGATTTTAGGTGCTAAACTTTAAATTTCATGCTTTGACTAACTGCTTTTGAAAAGATGTATTTGTCCTATGCATTTATTTCTCTTTATGGGAGATTTTTGCCATTATTAATTATTGATTAGCCTTGCAAGACTCACTCTTTTCTTAGAAACTCTTTAAGAGTTTCTGACTGACAATTTTGCGCCATATTTTCTTAATACATGGAATGCCTCGTATGCAGACTGTAATATGTTCTGTATTAATGCTATTTTTCCTATTTTTTCAATTCTGTAACCTGATTGATATTTGACTAATGAATAAAGAGTCAGAGAACCTTAACTTTTGACTAGAAAATAAAACCCTTTAAAATACTCACAACTCTCTTTATTGGCTTAAATATTAATTGCATTTTTGATTTTTCATGTTTATATAAAGTCTCCTGAAGGTAAAACATGGTGTCAAGGGCCCAACATCTTTACAGCGGTAAATAGAGGTAAATGAGGTTTTGCATTGAGAAATTACCGTGAAATTACCGCTGCATCACTCCCAAGGCTTTTCGTCAGGACCAGAGAAAATGATCCCATGTACCACTCCTAACGAAACCTGATTGGTCTACTTAATTATTATTAAGGTGAAAAATTATATACAGTTGCTGAAATACTTTTTCATGCAAATACGATACCTATTAGGTATGTTCTGTGAATCTGACACAGGCTCAAACAGTTCTGGCACTAGCAGAGACAGCGGAATGAACTATCAGGGCAGGAGAAGCCAAGGAAGAGACTGAACTACAGAGGCCGAGGAGTTGGGGCCCGAACCAAGGTCCGCCAATGTATCCTGTACCTTTCTTCTATGGCCCCCCAACCACACATGCCCACCCCGGGACCGTTCAACCATTGGAACACGACTCCACAGGATTATCAACATTATCCACAGAATCCTTTTATAGGATCTCGTCAGGGTCCCAGGAGAGGGAGATTTCAGAAGCAAAATCAAGTACGCTGGACGGACAAAAGACGAAGAGCAGACTAGAGTTGCAACCAGGAGCATGACCAGTGCACAGACCAACCAGGCCACAACCAGCAGACGAGTAGTCTAGTGGTAAACCTCACTAACCACAATCTATTGCATACACAGGTGGAAATCCTGGAAAAGGGTTTAGGTTTCGTCTAGGCCTGGCGTAGTTCGCAGAGTTTTGCTACGCGGAACTCCCCGAAGTTACAAAAAAACTCTGCGAAGTTCCACGAGTGTCGGAGTGCAGTGCGAACTGCAGTTTGTGCTGGTATTCCTGCAGCTTGGGTAGAAATTCTACCAGAGCGGCAGCTCGCGCTCGCAAACTTATTGTTTGCGATCGCGAACTTACCGTTCGCGATCGCGAGCGGGGAAAAAACTCCGCTGCACATTGCGAAGCGGAGTTTTCTGCACTCCGCGAGCTCCGCGGAGTGCAGAAAACTCCGCGAACGGAGCGAAGTTCACCGCCCAGGCCTAGTTTTGCCCCTACTGAGAAAATCGACAAATTTAAATTATGCACAGAAGTAAATTAATTTATCAGAAAACTGAAACTAAGGGCATACTTCGCCAACAAGGAACACAGTCCAGAAGCTCAAGATGACACAGGGCTCAGGTTAAAATCAACCTTCCCCCCCCCCCCAAATGTGACATTGCCAGTAGAAATGTTGGCCTTTGAGAAGGCAGTGTTGAAAGAGCTAGAAGAAATCAAACCAGAAAACACCAGCGTGTACCACAATACCACTAAGGAACAAAAACAAGCAATAATGGAGCTGTCCAACAACAGAGACCTGGTCATAAAACCAGCAGATAAAGGGGGAGCCATTGTGATTCAGACAGCAGAAGCTTATCATCAAGAATGCATGAGACTCCTACAAGATGACAGGAACTATGAGACACTGAGAGAGGATCAGACGGAAACCCTACCAGTGCATATCCCTGGCATGGTAGAAGAAGCACTCTCTCACGACTGGATCTCACAAATGGAGGGGTATTTCCTTAAAAACAGGTCCTCAATCACACTGTATTTCAACACTATCCCTAAAATTCATAAGAACCTCACAAATCCACCAGGACAACCGATTGTATCGGGGATAGGGTACATTCTGGAATCTCTGTCAAAATTTGGAAATGCCTTTCTGAGACCACTAATTCAACAAACGGATACCTACCTACCTTAAAGACACAAAGGATGTACTCAGACTCCTACAAGGTAGAAGCTTTGACCCTGAAACTGAGTTGTTGATGGGCTTGGATGTGGAAAGCTTATACACTAGTCTCCCACATGATGATACGTTGAACATCATTGATGATGTTCTGTTCGAAGTCAAATGGGAATATCATACCCCACGTAATGTCATGATGGAGTGCTGTAAGTGGCCAATTACAAGGAATTCTTTCAATTTGAAGACATCCTCTATCTCCAAAAGCATCGGACCAGCATTTGGCCCAAGTATAGCGGGATCGTACGTACACCATTTGGAGAAACACAAAAACCTAAATCCATCAAACCCTTTCTTGTCCCACATAAAAATGTGGAAACGCTATATTGACGACGACCTGATTATATGGAATGGAAAAGAAGAGACAGCACATCAGTTCCTAATATGGCTGAACCATCAGAACGAATTTTTGAAATTCACCAACACTGTTTCAAACAAGGAACTAGTATTCCTAGATCTAAACTTAATTGCCAAAGAGGGGGCGCTAACAACTACCACACACATAAAACCAACTGCAAAAAACTGTCTCCTGGTTTACGATAGTTTCCACCCCAGACACCTACGGGACAACCTCCCATTCTGCCAATTCTTGAAGCTCAGGAGAAACTGCTCAGAACTTCAGGATTTTAAAAAACAGGCAGAGGAGTTACGTCACAAATTGGTAAAAAGAAACTACCAGCCTGAGTCATCGATCAGGCAATGAAATGAGCAAAGAATAATAACAGGGAGGCCCTGCTAAAAGAAAGACCACCAAAGCCAAAAGAGGAGAGACCAATTTGTATAACTACTTACAATACCGCTTCCAACCAAGGGAGCAAAATAATCAATAGACATTGGCGTTTTCTGAATTGTGGAACTCTACATTTCCCAAAACCCATGTTCTCTCACAAAAGGGGCAGAAGTTTAAGAGACGTGATTGTCCACACAAGACCACGTCACAACAGGGACAGAGAAATACCACAAAGCTTCATCTCCCCCTCACTGGTCACCACCCGTGCGGAAATTGCAGTGTTTGCCATCTGACCACCAAGAGCAAAAGGATCACATTTAACAATAACACCAATTGGGAACAACGGCGTTTCACCAACTGAAACTCAAAGAGTGTAATCTATATGATTACCTGCCCATGTCTGCTCCACTACATCGGCATGACTAAGCGCATGATCAAGACGCGCATATGTGAACATTGCAGCAATCTGAGATGTGAACGGGCAGCTACCGAAATGTCCGTCCACTACATGGAGAATGGACACACCACACAAGAACTACAATGGACTATCATCGAACAGGTCCCAAATGAATCTCAACTGTTCGAAAAAGAACAGCGCTGGGTATTCTGTCTGGGGACACATACTAATGGATTAAACAATGGCATACCATGGAGTCATTTCGCCTGATGGCAAGACACCATTTCTAAAGCCACAGAACGAACAGCACTAACCATGTACCTGTCTGATCCTATTCAACATAAAGTAACGAAGGGAAAACAAACACACTTCTCTAACAAGGAACGAAAAGAGCATGTAAGCCACTTCCTTTTTTGTTCCTTTTTTTGATCTTTTTGAACATTATACACACCGCAGATTTTTGAATAAATCTATCCTCAATTTTTATACTTGCATAGTTTTTTGTAATCAAACCTCTATTGGGCGACTATCTGAAGCCGTCATCCTTTGACATGCACTACGAGCCTATTCGCAGTGGTTTTTCCAGACCTTTTCATTATTGTTAATTCAATTTTTCCTCAATTTAGCATTTTTTTCATTTCTTTATTTCTTTTCTATGACCAGTGCAGCAGCGTTTCCGCCCTTGTTTCAGTAGCGTTAATTTAGGCAGGTATACTAGAATTCCCACCTCTTTTTCTGGAGGAGGGTTGGGGAGCTATTTACCCTGGTCTAACCTCTCATTTGAGACCGGTTTTCACTATACGTCACTACAATAACACATTTTTGCCCAGAATTTTCCTTCCAAATATCATCTAGGAACTTCCGACCAATGCCAGGAATAGAAACAGTCTTTTTCACCTTAATCCCATTATATTTTTGACTCGGTTTCAAAATGGGTATTTTATTTTGAATTTATTTTTTGGCTTTACCACAACTGGTCCGACCAGCAGGCTCGACCGTTGCAGGGAACGTGAGGACAACACAGGAAGTGTTGCCACCACGGGTGGCCATTTTGGGAATTTAGCGGTCTAGTCATCACTACCGCGAGGACGTGAGCACCTTATCGGGACGGTCTCTGCTCAGTCATTCGTCTTCGGAGCCCCGGGTAAGGCAGACTATGCCGAGCAAGGGTGCAGCTTTGAAGACGTAAGTACGGCTTAGCCGCCCCCTCTGACAACGCGCATTCCTTGCCCTTGACAACGAGCATTTTACTTTGGATTGCAATGCCTTTTCCATAAAAATAACTTGTTTCGCGACATCTCTGCAACTTTTCCTTCCAGTGTGTGACTACAAGCGCCCCTTCCTTCCCGTGCAGAACTCATGGGGCCCTAAATAGTGAATAATAATGTACGTTTTAACCTTTTTTATTAACTTTCCTCACTTTCAGTCTGTCATCTAAACTATGGACTAACTATCACAGTCTCCTGTGCAACATCCAGGAAACTTCAACATAGAGTGTGTGATTCATGTTATTTGTTTTGTCTTGTTCGTTTTCAAGGGCAGCACGACACAGTCATCATTATTAATCAAGAAGATTAGTCATGCACGAGTGAAAAATATATCACTTTTTTTCCACTAGTTGGTGATGTGTTTGTATATGTAAATGCATTTAACATATTACAATTCAATGATGTCCTATCTTTTCAGATCTTAATTTAAAAAACATACCCAATAGGTATCGTATTTGCATGAAAAAATATTTCATCAACTATATATAATTTTTCACCTTAATAATAATTAAGTAGACCAATCAGGTTCTGTTAGGAGTGGTACCTGGGATCATTTTCTCTGGTGCTGACGAAAACCCTGGGGGGGTTAGGCTTGAAACATGTAGACCAGGAGATAAACACCCATCCTAGTGTGAGTCTCCATTCACCCCTTCTTAACAGTACCAGCTACAGGACTTAATAAAATTTAAACTCCACGTAGCCAGGTATTTTTTAATAATACGCACTTGCTTGACCTTCCCACTCGCATCCCCTTATAGTCAACACCCTACAAAGTGCTCCGACGTCTCCGTCGGTCATAGCACGCCCAGTCCCCCTGAAGGAAGTGGCCCGTTTAGGGTCACCCGGGTCACTCGCGACCACCACTCAGCCTTCCATACAAATGAAGAGTCGGTCAGACAGTAGAGAATACAAACCAAGTATATGTTTATTCAGGTACACTCGAGCGGAGCCCTGTCTGCCCAGTCTCTTGGGGTGCTGCAGAGAGGACTGGCTACGGTAAGCATAAAGATACATTAAGTACATTTCAGAACCAAGGAAGGCCCGCCCAGAATGGGAAATTCCAGGCACATGCAGCTGAAACAAAGGGGTACAGTAGGATGAGTTTCGATTCTACGGCTGGGTACACGCTATCTGTAATTGACTGTCATTCTGCCCGTGCCCGCCGCTAAGCCGGTGGGAGAAGGCCTCTATATAGTGGGAAAGGTATGTGCTAACGAGGACAGTGTATTCATGAAAAAGACAAAGTTAGACCTTGAGGCAGCGAAACATGTGAGAAGACATTTTTCAGCAGGCTAGGATTCATTTTGATCACAGTTCAACCTAAAATGGTACAGCGAATGCTAACTTAACATGGAGCAATATTCAAGCAGAATGAGTGTATAACGTTTACATTTCAACAGACCCTCCTTTTAGCATAAGCTAACATATTTGAGGTGTAGACAAAACAAAACTACATAGCATGTGGGTAACAGATGGATCATAGAATTCAGAGCAATTCATACACTCCGCATCAAGGGAAGTTGAGTCCTCAAATATGCCCTCATCTATCTGCATTAAGCTGGCTAACTCCTTCTGTGTCATAATCACAGCATTGGAATCGTGGACTGACATCTTCTGCTTCGGGGTGTGAACAGTAACACAGTAAGAGCAACAGGCTGGGAGGCATTGTATGCACAGACAACATGTGAATAAAACCCCAACAATCACAGCTCCGAAGGTAAGGATCTTCCAACCCCAAGATGTCAAGGCGCCCCAGAACCACCTCGACCATGTCCAGCTACCTGTCTCTTGGTGTATTTCTGCTGACTGCCTATGCAACTTCTGTACGGCGGAATAGACATTGGGGGCATGGTCCGGTATATAAACGCAACAGCTACTGCCAATGACACGACAGGCCCCTCCCCTATCTGCAAGAATGACGTCTAACCCTGGGCGTAGCAGGCGTAGTGCTTCTACTCGTATTTCCACGGAGTTTTAAAAAAAAACTCTGTGGAAATACGCTACGCTCCCTTCCCCCTCCCAAAGTCTTTAAAAATGTAAAAGAAGCCACTTACCTGTTGTCTGCCACCTCCCCTGCCTGGCCGCTCTCCGTCCTGCTCCTCGGTCCTCGCGTCCCCTTCTGTAATTAAAAAAACACTACGTTGTGCGTCTGACGCGTGTGCGCACGCGCGTCAGACGTGCAACATAGTGTTTTTTAATTACAGAAGGACGCGAGGAGCAGGACAGAGAGCGGCCAGGCAGGGAAGGCGGCAGACAACAGGTAAGTGGCTTCTTTTACATTCTTAAAGACTTTGGGAGGGGGAAGGGAGCCGCTAACTCCGCTCTGCCACGGAGGCAGAGTTTTTTGCCTACCCCGCGTTTGCCACGGAGCGAGGAGTAGGCAAATCTCCACAAACTCCGCTGGCAGAGCAGAGTTACCCGCCCAGGGTTACGTCTAACACCATCCGGTTTTGTAACGTTACTAATCTCGTAGCCTGGAGCTCAGCAGTTATGTTTGTCAATATCCCAGCAGTTAACCTCCACAACCCTTGTTAACCTACGAAGTTTGAGACTATTAGACATAGGATCCCAGAAAGGTACTATGCCCTTCATGACATCCTCAAATTGCTGTAAGGTGGTATCTGTCTGATCTATGTCCTTCGTGTCAATAACCCTTCGAACTCGGGACAGGGATGCACTCCTACGTGACAGCTGATGATCTCTATGATAGCTAGATTGAGCTATATACACAGGGGGAATGAGGAAAGAGAGATAACACCTGCCTGACCATCCCCTCGGGAGCCAGACATAGGCTTGGGATCCACAGATGAAATAAACATTAGGGGGTGATATTAAGGGCGGAGTATCGGTCGTTCTCAGACTGTATGTAGAATTGCATCTGCTCTCTCCCACCTCTACCTTCCATGTCCCCTGGACACAGAAAATAGCTGTTGTGTTGATCACTGACACTGGCATTGGCTTGTCCTTGGTAACATTGCATGCCTGGAAAGATTGGAAATACTCAGACGTGTTAAACCCATGGAATTCAGCCATTCGGAGCCATGTCTTGTTCTTTACTCCTTTGTGTGTGTTCATACAGGTCCCTCAAAACAATCTACCGGGCGTCTCTCGACCCATCTGTCCTCCGGGAGGAGCCCTGTGCTGGAAATGTTCATCCTGTACCATAGTACGAGAATCAACAGGTGTCCTATCCAAAGTATGGAATTGGGGATGGTGACTTACCATACTGAGCAACTCGAACCAGCCCTCGCAACTACTGATGTATGACAGTGGCATTGACAACAAATTATCACTTTTATGAGTCACTGAGGGAAGCAACCCGCAAAGCCAACATTTAGTCTTATTAGACACTTCATGAGCCTGATGCAACATTTGTATGAACACATTATCTGTATACGTCTTTCTGAGTTCTCTTTTATGAGGGGCCAAAGTAAGAAAAATGTGCTCAGGAGGAACGGGTGTCGTACCAACCAAAGAATGTACAGGATACTTTTCTTGTAGAAACCAAGATATTCCAAGTATCGCTACTAGGGCAATCACAACTACAGATGCAAAGACTATTTTACTCTTTGTAAAACCAATCAATCAATCAATCAATCAATCAATGCATTTATAGAGCGCGCTACTCACCCGGGAGGGTCTCAAGGCGCTGGGGGAGGGGGGAGTTACTGCTCGAACAGCCAGGTCTTGAGCTGCTTCCTGAAGGAGAAATGGTCCTGGGTTCGCCGAAGGTGAGTGGGGAGGGAGTTCCAGGTCTTGGCTGCCAGGTAGGAGAAGGATCTTCCTCCGGCGGTGGCTCTGCGGATGCGTGGTACGGTGGCGAGGCGTGGCTGGTTGGTCGTAGCTGGCGGGTGGGCGTGTAGAAGGTCATGCGGTCGTTGAGGTACTTGGGGCCCAGGTCGTGGAGGGCCTTGTGTGCGTGGGTGAGGAGTCTGAACGTGATTCTCTTGCTGACGGGGAGCCAGTGCAGGTCTTTCAGGTGTCCGGTGATGTGGCTGTGTCGGGGGATGTCCAGGATGAGTCGTGCGGAGGCGTTCTGGATGCGCTGGAGTCTTTTTGAAGTTTGGCTGTGGTTCCGGCGTAGAGGGTGTTCCCATAGTCCAGTCGGCTGGTGACGAGTGCCTGGGTGACGGTCTTCCTGGTTTCAGTGGGGATCCATCTGAAGATCTTGCGGAGCATGCGCAGGGTGTTGAAGCACGAAGATGAGACGGCGTTGACTTGTCTGGTCATCGACAAGGAGGAGTCCAGGATGAAGCCCAGGTTGCGTGCGTGGTCCGTTGGCTTGGGCGCGGTGCCCAGGGCCGGGGGCCACCAAGAGTCGTCCCAGGCGGAGGGTGATGAACCCAGGATGAGGACTTCGGTCTTGTCTGAGTTCAGTTTAAGGCGGCTGTTCCTCATCCAGTCGGCGACGTCTCTCATCCCGTCGTGTAGGTTGGCTCTGGCGGTGGTGGGGTCGTTGGTGAGGGAGAGGATCAGCTGGGTGTCGTCGGCGTAGGAGATGATGTTGAGGTTGTGTTGGCGTGCGATGGCTGCGAGGGGCTCATGTAGACGTTGAAGAGGGTAGGACTGAGTGAAGATCCTTGTGGAACGCCGCAGATGACTTCGGTGGCCTCGGATCTGAACGGGGGGAGGCGGACTCTCTGGGTTCTTCCGGCGAGAACGAGATGATCCATTCCAGTGCTTTCTCTCGGATTCCGATGTTGCTGAGGCGCTTCACTAGGGTGCGGTGGCAGACGGTGTCGAACGCCGCGGAGAGGTCCAAGAGGATGAGGGCTGCTGTTTCCCCGTTGTCGGTTAGGGTTCTGATGTCGTCGGTGGCTGCGATTAGGGCGGTCTCGGTGCTGTGGTTGGCCCGAAACCCGGACTGCGAGGGGTCGAGGATCCATGTCGTCTCGAGGAAGGCGGCAAGCTGTCTGTTGACGGTCTTCTCGATGACTTTGGCCGGAAACGGAAGGAGCGAGATGGGACGGTAGTTCTTGAGGTAACCACCCCTGCTCTGGACGCGGTGGTGCAAATGGCTGTTCCTCCTCATTAATAGTCCGACCAAATGGATGCATTATTGGGCAAGGAAAGAAAAGGCAATGGAAATGGTAATAGTAACAAATGTTCCCAGTGTCCATTAGAGCCTCACTGGTAGACGTTCATCAACGTTGGCGCTCTTGAGCACCGGCAGTGGAGCTGCTTAGTCCTAGCTTTCGACGAATCCCACATCTCACAGGATAATGTACCCCCCTCCAAGGGAGCACGTTCAATTTATCCTGTTCAATGTCAGAACAGTGCACCAATTGCGCCTTTCTCTCAATTAACTCCGTTGGTACTACAGCAAAACACACCCTACCTTGCACAGTCCATCCCTAACTAGTCTGACTTCTCCTTTGGTGCACCATCCTTCCGGCGAGGACGCAAATTGTACCTTTTTACTCCAGGCACAGTGGGGTCAACGAAAAGGGGCTCAGACACATAGGGGTCAATGGAAGGGGGCTCCTGGATGGCCCTGATCTCCGGGGGCACTGCCGCATTTAGCACCTCATTATTTTCAGCATCCGTTTGAGTCCACAAAAGCTTGGCATCGGAAAAGGGGACGAATCGTGGGACTTGTTCCCATTCCGAGTCCCCAATTCCCTCCCTCACCCACTGGTCATAGGGTAAGGGCAGGGGTACTCTGCGGCAGTTGCTGGAGTGGATCCAGTTCTTTCGGCCGGCGACTTTCACGGCTGTGCGGGTGGCAAGGAGGACCTGGACAGGTCCCTTCTAGGGGGGCTCCAAACTCTTTTTCCGCTGAAAGTTCTTTACCAGGGCAAAGTCACCAGGTCGAATGTCGTGTGCGGGACCCTCGGGTACGGGTGATAAAGACTCCTGGATCTGTTGGTGAATAGAACACAAACTTTTAGTTAACTCATACAGGTAGTCTGTCAGCAAAGGATACTCAATTTCTGAGAATCTACGGGGCCGCGGGATGCCCCAGACATTAGCCGGGCATCCGAACACGACCTCGTAGGGTGACAATCCTGTCCTAGAATGCGCTGTTGTTCTCGTGGACAAAAGAGCTATCGGTAAAGCATCTGGCCACTGCAACACTGTGGTCTCCTGAATCTTTGCCAATTTCAGTTTGAGAGTACCATTGTACTTCTCAACCAAACCTGCTGACAGGGTGATTTGCAGCATGGAACTTCTGTCTGATGTGTAGTCCCTCACAAACTAGCTGAATAACCTTGGCATTGAAATGACTTCCGCTATCACTCCAGATCAAACGGGGCAAGCCGAAGTGAGGAAAGAACTCCTTCAGGAGTACTTTTGCAGTCGTAATGGCTGTATTTTCTTTAGTGGGGTAGGCCTCTACCCATTTACTGAATGCACAAACAACTACCAACACATATTTCAAATTGTTGACTCTATCCATTTCGAAGTAGTCCATTTGAAGGACCTCGAAAGGGAAAGTGGGAGGTGCAAAATTACCAGGTGGTGTAGGGACACCCTTCCCGGGATTGTGCATCATGCACACCATTCAGTATTTTACTAAATGTGTGGCTGTCTTTGGAATGTTGTCATTTTGCCATACGGGGTCTAACAATTTGCAAATACCTTTAGGACTAATATGGGCTGGGCCATGAGCAATGGTGACCACGGGAAGGACATATGCATCCGGTAACATCCATCTCTGTTTGCCTGACTTATCAGTCCAACATCCCTCTTCATCCAAACTTGCTGTGCTTTCTTGCCATATTGCTAATTCTTCTATCGTAGCCTCACTCTGTATTTCCTTAACATTCTCTAGGGTATCCTCAAACATGGTGACCTCGGGCACCCACCTAGCGGGACCTGCTACAAACATTCTTTTCATCTTAGTTCGGGCCGTCTCCTTGGCTGTCTGGTCTGCAAAGGCATTCCCCTTACCCACATCGTCAGTAACTTTCCTATGGGCGCTGCACTTTACTATTGCCAATTTCTTAGGGAGTGTCAAAGCGGACAAAAGCCTATGTATAAGAGGGCCATGTTGGATCTTCATCCCATGGGAAGTGAGGAACCCTGTCTCTGCCCAGAGCCGCCCAAAATTATGGGCGACTCCGAAGGCATACTGACTGTCAGTATAGATATTGACAACTAGTTCCTCACTCAACTCACAGGCTCGAATAAGGGCAATGAGTTCTGCAGCTTGGGCCGACTGATATGGAACTCGTGATGTCTCAACTACCGTGTGCAGTGTTGTAATTGCGTATGTGGCAGTTGTAGTGCCAGCTGGTAACTTAAAGCAAGAGCCATTGACATATAGTTCCCCTTGAGGGTCAGATAAGGGAACATCAGTCAGGTCTACCCGTCCCTTCGTCTCTTCTTCCATCCGGAAAATACAATCATATATGTCAATCTCCTCATTCTCAGAAGGGAGGGGTGGTAACGTGGCCGGGTTCAGAGTGGCACATCTCTTAATCGTGACATGTTGCGCAAAGAGGGTTCATTCATAACCAGTCAGACGTGCACTGGTGAGGTGCTGATTCTTGGTCTTATTCAAAAGTGTATCCACAGCATGGGTACCACGACTGTGAGGTCAGTATCAAGCACAAGTCCAGCCGAATGTCTTATAGAGACGGCCACAGCCACGACCGCTCTTAGACAGCTCAGGAGGGCTCTTGCGACAGGGTCAAGAAGAGCAGAAAAATAAGCACACGGCCGTTGCTTACCTCTAAAGGCCTGTGTTAAAACAGAAAGCGCACAACCAGCCGTCTCGTGTACGTACAGCACGAATGGCTTTGCGTAGTCAGGCGTACCAAGCACAGGACCAGAGCAAAGCGCAACTTTTAATTACTCAAAAGACTGCTGACATTCAAACGTCCAAGGCAGAGGTACATGCACATCTTTAGTGGTTAGTGCGAGCAGGGGCTTTGTTAATAACAAATAGTTAGGGATCCATTGACGACAATAGGAAGTAATGCCAATAAATGCACCACATCTTTTTGAGTTTGAGGAATAGGCATTTTAACAATAGTGCCGATGCGCTCAGGGGTCAATCGCCTACCCTCCTTTGATAGTAGGTGACCTAAATAGGTGACCTCCTGTCGACAATATTGGAATTTGGAAAGGGACACTTTATGTCCGTGATTTGCCAAATGCAGCAACAATTTAACAGTACTGTCCCTAAATCTTGTTCAGTGTCAGAAGCTATTAGAAGGTCGTCTACGTACTGGAGTAAGACGTTGCCTGCAGGAAGTGCGAGGGAGTCCAATTGGCCTTTTAAGGCTCGACTATAGATACTGGGACTTTCAGTATAGCCCTGAGGAGCTCAACAGAATTTAAAGCTTCTGCCAGCTAGTGTAAAACCAAACAAGTACCTGCCGTCCGGATGGATCGGAATACTGAAGAATGCATTCTTTAAGTCAATGACAGAAAAGAATTTAGCAGTAGAAGGGATCATCGTCAAAAGAGCAGTAATGTCAGGGACCACCGAGAACTGGGGAACCACTATTTTGTTAATTTCGCGCAAATCAATCACAAAGCGATAGACATCGGCGTGATCATCAGAGGTACCCGGAGGTGCCCTTTTAAGAATGGGAAGAATAAGGCTATTACAAATATTAGCAGTCGTCTCCTCAACCACACCTTTCTCAATCAAATCCTGTATAATTTGCAATAGAGTTCGCTCTCCTGCCTGCGGTATTTTATACTGGGGGATGCGGGGCAAGATGGCATTGTCTTTAACTCGAATGGAAGCAGGTGGTATTTTCAACAACCCCACGTCTGTGTCACCTGTCGCCCACAGAGTGGGGGGCACGTCTCTAAATTCTGCGGGAAGGGGCGCATCTTTGGACAAACAGTGTCTAGCTCGTACCACATTCGGACCCATAGTCAGGTAAACACCTTCCGGAGAGCAATAGATGGTAGCATGCAACTTCTTTAACAAATCCAAACCCATCAAGTTTTCTCCGCAATTAGACGTCAACAAAAAAAGTGAATCCACAGTAAAAGGACCTATAGTCAATGCAAGAGGTTTGGAAATGGGGCTTACAACCGGTACACCAGAAAATCCTACCGAAATGTTATTATGGCCAGACAGAGCCACCTCAGGGACCAAAGAACGAGAAATAGAGCTATTCGTTGCCCTGTATCCACCAAAAACTCCTTAGCTGAGCCATGCAAATCCGCACTAACGTAAGGACTGCGCTGATCTACAGGTATCCGAACTGGTCCCTCACTCTGTCTCTGACTGTCCTAGCTGTGAGACATTCCTGTAATCTCATCCATATCATAGTCATCATGATAATACTGCCCACCTTAAGAATCATCAAAATAGTTACTGTCCGGGCGATCCTGGGAGGCCGCAGCATTCTGACTCCTGTCAGCTCCACCAGCTCTGCGACCCCGTCCACGAGAGCCTCGCCCTCGAGGGGCTGCCACCTTCTAAAACAACACGGGACACTCACTATGCCAGTGCCCTTCCTCCTTGCAAATTGATTCGGTCCTACAGGCGTATGACTCCTGCTAGTACGTGGAAGCTCCCTGTCCGACCCTCCGCGGCCCCTACCATTCCCCCTTGAAGCCTGCTGTAACAACACCTTCATCTTCAAATCCTTATGCTTTTTCTCCGTCTTCTCCTTATCCTCATTCTCCCTATGCTCATAGTACTGTGCCATCTTCAAGATAACAAAAGGGGACCAGGTGGACCAGGTGCTTTCAGAAGCCTGCAACCGAGTCGTAATCTCTGGAAGCAAATTCGACACAAACCTATTAACAAACAATCGAACAGCTCCGTCAGCAGACAAATCCTGTCCACTGTAATCCAAAAACACACCTTCAAACCGAGTGAAAAAATCAGACACACTTACATCCTTCTTCTGTCGACAAGCTGATAACTTGTCCCAATCGACTTTTCTTGGCGGGATCAGAGAATGCATATATGTGATAATGCGGCTCAGCAAGGCAAGTATCTCCGCCCTAGGCTTGTCACCAGGCTTCCTTTCCTGATCCCACGCTCTAATTTGGTCCCAGGAACCACCCAATTTCGCAACATGATCCTGTGCGTGCACTTGTCTCCAAATATCAACAGGAACCAACAAACCAAAGAACATTTCAATATCCACAAGAGTCATAACCGTCGAGGATGCAGCCTCAGTCAATTCCTTATAATATGCTGTTGGGTTTTTTCTAGGGTCGGGTAACTGAGTCTTAAGGAATAAAACTTCACTCCTTTTCCACGGGGTGTAAACCCACTGTTCTTGAAAACAGGCTGCCACACCTGGTCTCATAACTACATCATGCCGATTCATAAACTCCGGTACCTCGGGATATATATAGGATGTACCTCCCGCATCGGGAACTGAGACACTTTCACCGGGCTCTTCTCAAGCAACCTACTCCGATAAGCAACCAACGTTGCAACATTACCGAACACCTGACCAGGCGCCATATCAGCAACATATACGTGGTCCTTAATATCATAGATGATCTGCGGCGCTGCATCATTAAAACACTGCTCCCAAAGTCCAATCAAAGTAGCTGACGTGTTTAAGGGCATGCTGCTGTACAAAAGGCTCATAATCTTTCATCACACTCCATATGTCTTCCACACTATAGATTGGATTTCGAGCCCACAGAGCAGCCTGATTGGCTACTACCTTTCTCTCTTCATCTCCCACATCAGATCGTATCAATGCCCGTCCCAGACGCTCTTTGAACTTCATCCAGTCACTATTCTCCGAGCCAAGTCCTGGCATCCCAATAGTCCCTACTGTCGGGGGATAGAAGATTATAGGGGTAGTGGTAACAGAAGTAACAGGCACCAACGTTGCTGCTGGCTGTGTCGTAGGTGTAAGAGCTGGAGAGAGGGACGCTGCAACAATAGGCATAGCAGTGTTTGCAGCCGGAGGTGGCGAAGAGAAGGAAAGGACAGGAGGTGCTGTTGTTGAAACAGTCTGATCAATAGTAGAAGAAGCAGAGACAGCAGAGACAGAAGAAGCGGGTGGCTGAGGCTGCGCAGGGATAGCCGGGTATATTTTCTGTGGGGCGTACGGAGGAGGAGGTCGAGTGTCTAACAGTTCCACTATGAAAGTATCTTTTTCTTCTCGGGCTACATAAGACTTATCACACTGCAATCGAAATCTCCTATCTGCACACTCAAATCCTTTTTCTATATTCTCTCTATCATGCGCTACAGCTTTCTGGGTCACTGTTTGTATTCTCTCCTTCCGAGCCAATTTCTCTGTTCTCATTCGCCTCTGCTTACCTTCCTTCTGCCACTTCTGAAGAGAATCAAACATAGACTGCTTACTTCTCCTTGCAAACAATTTTTCCTGTAAAAACCCAATTTTCTGTCCATCAAATGTTCCCGTCAGCGGCCACTGCAACTCGGCATTGTCCCTCGTATATTTGTGCCATAGTGTACTAAATATAATAGGGCCAATGCCATGTTTCACATACATATCAAAATTCGGAGTGCCCTCTGGAGGCGCTGGCTGTCTTTCTTCCAATCGAGCATCAGCAGAACAACGACAACCCAAACAGAACATCTTACTTAAACTGGGCATTCTCAGACGAAAACAGGTTCAGTACTTATGCCCAGCAAGGTGTTTGCAAACCCCTTTCCCAAAGTCGGCCCTCGGACCACACTAAATACAAACTAAAGTTGTACCATGTGCACAAAGATCTCAAACAAATTCAAGCGCTTGTTCCAAAGACGGCCCTCAGACCGTGTCAAATATAAACCAAAAATGGGGCCGTGTCCACAAAGACCCCAAACCAACTCACCTGATATATGCAGGTCAAACGAAGTTATTCTCCACTGCTGACTCTTCGGACCAAACGGTCAGCTCCAAGGGTTTCGCCGTTCAGGACTCCAGTCGGGATGGCCACTAGGCGAGTCACCGCCAGGCGGGACAGAAGGGGCAGCTGCGAGCGCAAGGGCTCTCCCATGCAGGGATCCCTGGTCCGTCCGTCCAACCCAACGATGGCCCCGTCCTCCCCACCCGTCCGCGGGAGGAGATGGGCCACTCGCCCAAAGGAGTCCCTGTTCGGGCGTCAACTGAAGGAAATGGCCCGTTTAGGGTCACCAGGGTCACTCGCAACCACCACTCAGCCTTCCATACAAATGAAGAGTCGGTCAGACAGTAGAGAATACAAACCAAGTATATGTTTATTCAGGTACGCTCGAGCGGAGCCCTGTCTTCCCAGTCTCTTGGGGTGCTGCAGAGAGGACTGGCTACGGTAAGCATAAAGATACATTAAGTACATTTCAGAACTAATGAAGGCCCGCCCAGAATGGAAAATTCCAGGCACATGCAGCTGACACAAAGGGGTACAGTAGGATGAGTTTCGATTCTACGGCTGGATACACGCTATCTGTAATTGAATGTCATTCTACAAGACTGGAGCCTTGATTATGACTAAACTTCTTTACTTATTGCTCTAGCAGCAAAGTGAAACACAAAATAACATGGAAGAATAAAAATTAGAAGCAAAAGCATGAAGGAGGTCACCTGTCTAGATCAGCTGTGACGTCATGTGCGATCCACCAATCAGTGAACAGTCTCTGGTATAATTATCCCTGCTGAGCAGCAACCGTCCTCTTCTTTTCAGTTCAAGCAGAGATAAGTATATGTTTATTTTAATTCATGTGACCATATATTGTTAAAAGGCACTCTGTTGTTGCGTACCTTAAACTAGCTGATATAGGCGCATTTTCCCTCTTGAATAAATATCCTTAGCACACGAGTGTGTGAACCCTCAGGCGCCCGTCTTTCCCTCTCAGTCAGCACTGCACAACTCAGCTCTCCTCTCAGCTGTCTTCACACACGGGAGGGTTGAGCGGTGCGCACCGGCTTCAACCGGCAGTGTTTTTGTGCTTCTTTTCAGCCTGCTTTAGTCAGCCTTTCACTTCCCTTTCTTTCAGTCTTGCTGAAAGAGCTCGTGTTCGGCTCTCCTGGTAAACAAATAAAATACTTCTTTTTTAGTTTAAAGGAAGTTTATTTGTTACGAAAATAAGACATAATGCAATAAACAAAGAATTATACATATGCATAGAATAATAATGTAAAAATAAGAGGGAAAGGGAGAGGAAGGTAAAGAAAGAAAAAACAGGGGGAGAGAAAGAAAGTAAATAAGGGGAGGGGTAGAACATCCATATTAGGCATTATATGCGAAAAAGCAACAATTATGCATAAAAGTTCCTACTTACAATGAAATATTCTATAACTATAAGGTAAACCTTAATTAAAGCGGTAGTAATTGTAAATTCAAGGGGGTTTGGGTACTTCTTTAATTCAGGAGTTATGTGCTGATAGCTTTTTAGCTGAAACATTTAAGAATTCGGTAAAGGGCATCCAAAGTAGCTCTCTTTTAATAGCAAGCGAGATTGGGTGTACATAGGCTCTATCTAATCTATGATTATAGCAAACGCCATACCACCATGCTTGAAAAGATACTGCGGAGGCATCTTTCCATGACTTAGTGATCTGTTGAAATGCGACAGCTATGAGTAAATCAATAATATGAAAATTGGCAGAAGAAGAGGACCAAACTTCAGAGACGCTACCTAGAAAAATATGTAAAAAAGAAAAAGGAATATGGGAATGACAAATGGTATTAATCTGCCGCTAGACTTGGGTCCAGAAAGTATGGATTGCTTGGCAGTCAAAAAGCATATGTTTGAGGTCTGCTAATGGAGTGCTACATGACCAATAGGTAGAGGAGATATTAGGGTCAATCTTATATAGTTTAGCTAGAGTGATTAGGAGTCTATTATAAATAAAAAAAATAAAGTTTGAGTAGTGTTAGCTGCTCTAGAAGATTTCCTTATTTTAGTCCAGATTTTATTCCACATTGGAATAGGGAAAGATTCACCCAAATCAGATTCCCAACTACATTCCACGTCAGATTTATCACGAGAAATAGGAATATCCATTAACTTTTTGTATATTAGAGAAGCCGAAGGAGAGTCACTTAAAAATGATGTGGTAATAGGAGTTGAGGGGGTAGGAGCATGAGAGGAGATTAAAGAATTGTAAGAAGCCTGGGCAACTGCTGTTAAAGATATATATTTAGAATGATATGAAGAGGGAAGGGAAAAATGGGATTGCAATACTGAGAAGGGTATGCAAATACCATCTTGAAAAAGTTGGCGAGTCCATTTGAGACCATAAGATAACCACTCTTTCCAAAACATATAATTATTGTCAAGTTTAATATGTTTATTATACCAAATTGATGAATTTAAAAATTGCGTACGCTCATCTAGACCAGATGAGAGAAGTGGTTGGAAAATTTTTCGAGCATTTTTAAGGATAGGGAGAGATAATGATAAGGGTACATGTGAAAGAGAAATATATTCTTCGATGGAAAAAGGATGAAAAAAGGCTCTTTCAATGTCTACCCACAATGGGTAAAGATTAGAATCAGTTCCACTCCCAGACAGTAAAAAGGAGGAATGTTTAAGAAAAAATGAGGTGTGGTAAGAATAAAAATCCGGAAAATTAACGCCACCCATGTGTTTAAGCTTTTTAAGTTTACTGAGAGACATTCTAGGAGGTTTATTATGCCATGAAAATTTTGAAAGAATGCTATATATAGTTTTATAGAAAGACTTAGGAATATTAATGGGAATATTTGATAGGTAGAACAGTATCACTGGAACAAGCATCATTTTTATAGAGTATAGTCTACCCCACCAGGATAAAAATAAGGGATGCCAACGTGAAGTAGAAGCGGTTAAAGATGTTTGTGGCTCTTTTAGGTTTAAAGGAACAGCATCTTTAATAGAGGAAGTAAACCAAATTCCAAGATATTTTATTATAACTGGGTTCCAATGAAAAGAAGAAGATAAGAAGTCAGCAGGAAAGCTTGTTCAGTGGGAAGTTCTCACATTTGTCGGCATTGAGCTTATAACCGGAAACAAGGGCAAAGTCAGTCACTTCTGATAGGAATGCTGGTAAGGAGGATTGTGGGTTTGAAATAAATAATAAAATGTCATCTGCGTATACTGAGAGTTTTAACTGGTTAACTCCGTAAGAGAAACCAGTGATGTTTGTGTTCGATCTAATTTTTATTAAAAAAGGCTCTAGGGCAAGGATAAATAAAAGTAGAGATAAAGGACAGCCTTGCCGAACTCCTCGATGAAGAGGAAAAGAAGGGGATACAAGACCATTAGCTAGAATAAAGGACCTGGGAGAGGAATAGAGTAAACAGACATAATTAATGAATTTTAGGCCAAAACCAAACCAAACAAGGGTTGAGAAAATGAAGGACCAACTGACCCTATGAAAAGCTTTCTCGGCATCTAATGAGATTGCTGCTAACGATTTTTTATACGATTTAGATTTACTTAGGACATTAAAAAACAATCTAGAATTATTCGATAAATGACGTCCTTTAATGAAACCACATTGTTCCTTTCCAATCAACTGAGGCAAAAAAGAGTCTAAACGAAGGGCAAGGATTTTTGCAAATATTTTATAATCTAAATTAATTAAAGAAATGGGCCTGTAATTCTTACAGAGTGTGTGGTCTTTGTTTTCTTTTGGGAGCAGACAAATCAACGCTTCTTGAAAAGATCCTTCCGATTTTTGAGTAGAAATAAAATATGTAAATAAGTGATGTAATTTGGGGAGAAGGAGTAGGGAAAAGAACAAATAGAATTCAATGGTAAAGCCATCAGGGCCAGGAGCTTTCCCTTTTTTAATAGCTTGAATAGCAGTAAGAATATCAGTAGTTTGAATATCCTCTCAAATAAAATACTTCTGACAGCTCCTGGTGAACTGCATTCCACAGTGCTGACCTGCATTTGAACTCTGCCTTCCTGACGATATCTGCATTTCTGAACTGAGTCATTTCTGGAGGAATTTTACCCTCTCCTTGCAAATGTGTAGTGAGTCTTCCTCAGAGCAGTTTTTAGGTCGAGCCTACAGCCCTTGGGCTGTAGGGTGATCTGTTGTATGAACTTTGTGGGGTCTGGCTCCTCCCATCACTTTAGATTGGTCCATTCGGTTGTCTTGTAAAAATCCTGCCTTGCCAGTGGGTATCTGGGCTTTCTGGTCCTCCTCTTTTTGTGAAGTTATTTACAGTTCAGTGATTTTTTTGGTACATATAAACAGCTTTGTATTGGCAAGTGTGTTTTCAGTGTATGCGATTGTGTTTTCAAAGGCTTTGTGCCTGTCTTTGTTTTCAGTTTTATATTCAATCATGTTTTCAAAGATTCAAGGTGCCCATGGCCGCGCTGTGTGAGGGAAGGTGGACGCCACGTCGTTGCCCAGCGAGCTGATCGTGCACCTCTCTTTACTGTCTGCGCGCGACTGGCTTTGGGCCTCTTCCGCCTGTTCGCACTGGTGGGACTGTCGCTTCTACCCGGCGCTTTGGCCCGAACTGCAGCTCAGCTTGAAAACGTGAAAAAAAGACGTGAAAAAAAGACGTGAAAAAAAGGTCAGGAAAATTCTGGCCACGTGCATCTCTACGCCTCTCAAAACACATCTCAGTATCAAAATCAGTAAAGAGGATATTCAGAGTCATGTGAACTAATACAGCAAATAACTCATTCTCATTGTGCAAGAGGCCATGTATGGTGTTCTCTGCTCTTCAGCTTAGCTGGCTAATATGTATTTTGCCTGATCTTAAAATGGCCACCGTTAAGGCATAACTCCCCTCACTTGGGCCCTCCAGTTTTAAGATGATCCCTTAGTTAGGCTGGAGGTGTGGGGATTGATGTATTGGATTCTTCCGGAAGGAGGGGGCGATGTCTTGGTTGCTGGAGTTTTCATCTTGGAGGAGGACTGCTCGAGCTGGCCCCTTCACTCCTGCTATGGCTCAAAATGTCCAGAATGTTACGTTGTCCCTGACTTTGCCGATCACGTGCCACAACCTTTTCGGGCAAGGTTGTGTGCGGGAAATGCAGGCACTGACATCCGAGGTGGAGATGGAAGCATTTCAGAGATGGCGTTTGATTGCTGTTATACTCGAGGTTTGCGACCTTGCCTCGGCCTGATGCAGTGATGACCATTACTAAGCAGCATTTGTTTGCACTTCAAATACTGCTCCTCTTACCGTAATGCTGTGACACCTTTATAAACTAAAGTTTGGGAAATACATATGAGATCCTAGCAAACGTACCTGGCTTCCCCACACTGCTTTGTGGTACATGTAGGCTTCTTTTTTCACTACCGTTATAAGCCTGCATATTTCCAGGTGTAGTGTGGTTTGTAGGTAGAAAGGTAGGCAAGCCATGACAGCTTCGGACAGGAGAACTCAGGACTTTTGGCAAGATGTGTAAAGACTGCAGCTGAGAGGCCAGTTTTGTGGTGGTTCCCGTGGCATCTAATAATAGCTGTTTTAAAAAGGGATCCGTGCAAGTCAGCCAGACATGTGGCGAGAATTTTAAAATTCTCTGAGGGTAGAAATCATGTGCAGGCTGTAAAAAGCGGTTGGTAAAGCCCCCCCGGGCAGGTGGGTGGTCCAGGTGGGTTGTTTCTGAGAGGATCTTGTTAAAAGTCAGTAAGATGCAGAGCTGCCTTTAATGGGATCTTATCGCGTCCTCTCAGCTGAGTCACAACACTGCCCGCTCGGTTGTGGGCAAAACGGAAAGGGTCTGCTGCTGAAGTGCCCAGAGCCAGTCCATGGGTGAGACTTGCCCCCAGACTCAGCATCTGTTTAGGGATGCCCCTCACAGCAGCGTAGTTTAACATTAACTTCGCGTGCCAGCACAATTGTAGTTAACCAACATTGTATATATTTTTTTCACAAGGCACAGTCTCAAACTAAGGGAAACAAAGCAATAACAAAGTACTAACATTAACCCAACCTTAGCCTGATAGGCAAGTCCCGCCTCCCCCATTACACATTCCAAATGTCCTCTGTCCCTTTGATCTCCCATCAACTCCTTTCATTATATTGTTCACATCCATTTTTACGATATCCACAGTGTAGGATGTGGACAGCTGCTTTTGACGGTAAGTATCCATGGATAACTCCTTGACTGTGTGAGGCCGACCAGTCAAACTGACATTATGTCATAATATTCAGCAACCTACTTCCATATGTAATTATGCAGCCCCTCTCCGGGGCTCTCCCTGTCTCCAGTACATTTTGCTTGGACTAAGATGTATTGCCCCAACATTCCTTTAACCATCCATCGGTACAGGGGTGTTCCCCACCTTTATTCATAGGGGTCTCGTTCACGATGGGTCAGATAAAAAGCAGATCAACTCAACCCATTCCATTAGGTCTTTAACAAGTTCATCGTCCCTCCTTACTTCATAAGGGTTTGCAGCCAATTCTATCCAATCCTGAACCCAGCCATTAGTAGTCAGACGCCTAGTGATGAAACAATGTGTGGCAAATCCTTTCATGGCCAGTATTCCTCCCAATATATAACATTTTGGGCCCGTGCTCCCCTTTTTTTAGGTCTTGCGCTGTTGCTGCAAGGGGTATTGTATACAGTAAAGGGTTAGTGCCTACCCATTACTTACCATTTGATAGGTGTCTTTTGTTTTTAACACCCAAAGACACAGATCTGGAGCTTAGCTTCTACCTTTTTGTTTTTTTAGTCACCAAAACAGTAAAGCTATCCTCACAGTTCCAAGCTACACAATTCAACTCCACACATTTCCAGTCCACACAATTCAACACCAAACCACATAATTTAACTCAACAACACAATTACACAACACAACACACCACATATATACATACCACACCACAGAATTCCACATCATGCCACAAAAATTCAACAGCGCACCACATAATTAAACTCCACTACAAACCACTCCACAACACAAAATACCATTTCACATAATTACACTCCAACCCAAACAATCCGACTCTACATAATTCCAGTACGCTCAATACTACATAATTACTATCCACATATTTCCACTGTATATCATGCCACATAATTCCACGACACAAATCCACTCCACACCACACTATTCCACAACTAAAAATTCGAAACCAACCCGCATGATTCCACTACACACCACATATATACATGGGTAAAAGCATTGCCATTTACAACACCAATAGCTCTCAGCACCACCTCAGTATCACTCAGCACCACCTGAGCACCACCTCCGCACCAGCACACCACCACCTCGGCACCACCTCAGCATCACTCAGCACCATCTCAGTATCACTCAGCATCACCTGAGCACCACCTCCGCACAAGCACGCCACCACCTCAGCACCACCTCAGCATCACTCAGCACCACCTCAGTCTGCCCTCAAATCTGGCATCCATTGATTCTCCCCTAGCGTCCGTCCGCTGGTGGTGTTGTAATTCAGGTACTGTTTCCCAACCTTCACCCTCCCGTTGTTTATGTCTACCCTATAACAAAAAAAGCTATAACAAACAAGCATTAGAACAGGGAGGAAGAAGTTGCCAGCATTGTAAGAACAAAAAACTAGAAGACATTTTTTATGTTAATTCTTTATTAATAGGGTCGTGCAGTTGTACATAATGTCTTCTTCGTTATATATCATGTAACAAAAATGCTTATAACCCTTTTTTACTATAACTTTTCAATATGCTGCACAGTAGCCACACTGCTCTACAACATAGCTTAAAGACACTGCCTAGGCCAATAGCTCTGGCTAAACACTTATAGGGTCAAAATGGTGAGACCTACTGGCTATTGTCATGACTCGCTCCCTGCATTCTCGTGTCCACCACCAGGGGGCCGAATTGTGGGGCTTTCCAGTGTTCTAATATGCTTCCAGACACTCCCCTGCATGCATATCCTGACTTCCAGGCATTTGGACATCATTTAGGAATTGACATCCATTCCCAATCCATGCCGGGTTTTGTGGAAGCCAGTCTGCTCATTCTGGAAACTCCATTACCTATAATCCCCTGCTCACTGCTTTGTCTCCACCCCTGCAGGCCAAGGATGGGTGGAGGAATTCAGTTCACCTGTGGCTGGCTGCTGCTAGCCTGCTCACACCTGATGCATGTGATTACTGTGAGCTCTTTTAAGCCCCAGCTCCCTTCAGGCCAAGGTTGGTCATTATAGCTGTGTACCAGTGAGACCGACCCTTGTTTCCAGTGTTTCCTGAGCTTTTGAAATCCTTGTTCCTTGATGCCTGAGCTATAGCTATTCCTTGTGCCTGAATTAGCACTGCCTGCAGTGCTACCTTGTTTCCTGAGTTCCTGAGCTATAGCTATTCTTTGTACCTGAATTAGCACTGCCTGCAGTGCTACCTTGTTTCCTGAGTTCCTGAGCTATAGCCATTCCTTGTGCCTGAATTAGCACTGCCTGCAGTGCTACCTTGTTTCCTGAGTTCCTGAGCTATAGTTATTCTGTGTTCCTGTTCCTGGGCTTCAGCTATTGTTCCTGATTTGCACTGCTTGCAGTGCTCTCTTGACTCCTTGTTTCCTGAGCTGTAGCTATTTTCTGTTTCCTTGAACCAGTACTGCCTACAGTGCTACCTTGACTCCTGAGCCTTAGCATTCCTTGTTCCTGACCTGCAGCAGTTTTCCTTCTCCTGAACTAGCACTGCCTGCAGTGCTACCTTGACTCCTGAGCCTTAGCATTCCTTGTTCCTGACCTGCAGCAGGTTCCCTTCTCCTGAACTAGCACTACCTGCAGTGCTACTTTGACTCCTGAGCTTTTGCTCAATTCTTGTTCCTGCCCCAGCACTGCCTTCTATGCTACTTTGTTTTCTTGATTCCTGAACCTGCACTGTTCTAGTATACCCTTGTAGCCTCCCCTTCTGTATATCCTTTTCCAGTCCCTGCCTTTCTTCCCATTTCCTTGGTTCCAGTTCTAGTTTGCTCTTTCTATTTCTGCTGTCTTGCTTCTGTTACCTTGTATGTTTGTTACCTGCTTTCTGCCAAGTGTGCCCTGTGATTTCCCTCCTTTCCTGTTAAGCACTCCTCCTTGCTAGCTCCTTGTCTACTGTGCTTGTGTTTAGTTCTACCCCTTTGCTGTTACTGCCTTGCGTGTTCCTGTTTGATCGCCAGGATCCGTGGGCACAGCTGACTACCTAGGTGGTGTTTCTTGTTCACTGTGAGTATTGTCTTTGAGTTAGTTATAACATCACCATAGGTATAAGCTCCACAGACCCTGCCTTTGCATACATATCCTATATGTGGGTATTTTCAGTCAGTATCTGTAACAGCAATTGTGGGTGATGAACTTACTGAGCTTCAGTCTTACCGTGTGGAGCTCCTGAGTGCTTTACCCCAGATTCCCTTTATTGTTAATGTTGTATTATATATATGTCTTGCACGTCCATCCTGGATGTAGTTAGTCTGAATGCTAAATTGCCTTGTGAGTGCCCTTCCTTTCTGAGTCTTAGCCATCTTGTTCCTTTGTACAGGCTTCCCCTTTGGATCCCTTTTCTCCTCTGACTTCCTGTGTGATCCTTGGCAGCGCTGTACTCCTCTCTGTGTACGTTTTCTACCCTGTTCCCAGTCCTTGCCCAAGTCCCTGACTGTGTTCCCCACATAGTCCCAGACAGTCCCTGACAGCTATGCCAATGCTTGTTCTCTTTGTATTCCTTCATCATAGGACACAAATAATCTATTTTTTCTTCCCTATATTTCAGCCTTTCTACACCAATAATTTTAAATATTGTTCACATTTAGTTAATTAACAGTTTATTTTTTCCTCTTTTCTACTTAATTAAAATAGAAGGCACCGTTAAGAGTAGTCTAAAAAGGCTAGCTATTTCAAATCCTTAAGAAATTCAGAGCCTAACAACTCTGACTCCCCTGTGGAAGAGGATTGCCAGGAAGGGTCTTCTAGGCAGGAGTCTGCCTGTGATCATACAGTTACGCTGCTGGATGTAATTCAGTCCACTTGTTCGGCATTGATGCAGTCGATGCAAGAGGTATTAAGTCACTCAATTGTCAACTCTTTTCAAAAGCTAATACAATATTTACCCCCTTACAGTGGTGGCTCCTTTGTGGGAACGTTCATGCATTGCCCCCCTATGTTTGGTGCCCCCAGACGCCGCGTTTGGTGTAAATAGAATTAAGGTGAATATTTGTTTTCCAACCGAGGGCGCAATGCATTTTCTATTTTTTTTGTTGACGATGAGCCCTCGGAGCCAGGTTGCTTGGTGAGGAGTGGGTGGAGCTTAGGAATTCAGTACAGGCACACCTCCACGCCATCTTGCACTTCAAAGTGGCATGTCAGGTTGGCCGACTGCTTTTCTACGGCCAGCCCGACATGCGCACTGGCGGCCTATCACTAGCTGTGGATAGTGAGGTGGTGGGGCGGGCGGGCGAATCTCCCTGAACTCAGAGTGAGCGCTGGGTCCACCTGCCCGATCCAATCCTGGCGCTGCTCTCAGCAAGGGAGCATCGTCTGGATTGGCCAGGACTTGAGGCGCTGATCATTGTTGTATGCTGGGTTGTTTCTGTTTTACCGAGGGTTCCAACAGTTCCTTGTCACGATCAGCAGTGCAGTGGTTGGGACACCCTCTGAAGAAGTGCCCCCCTCTGCCCACCCTCCCCTCGCTGCACCCATCATGAATCACAGCTTTCCACGGCTGGGCTTTGAACACACAAGGAGGGGGAGGGCCGGCCACTGCAGGCTGGAGAGTAAACCTGACGAATGCATTTCAAGTGTGGCCGGTTATTTTTATGCTATTTTTAAATGAAGAGACATTCTAGAGCGCACCCTATGAAAAGAAGCGCTTCTAAGCACTATGTCAGTTGAATTAAAGCGTATATTCTAAACAAAGAAACAAGATAGGCAGGTTATAGCCTCACCTCAACAAACCATAGAGGGAGAGTCTTGGTGCACTGTTGGAGCGCAGACATTTACACGGTTCGCCCCCAAAACATATGATCCCGGGTGGATCACCAGTGTGAGCGCAACTCATCTTGTGCACCCTCTAGTGAGGGCACGAGGGTCCTGGAGTGAAACTAGCATGTATTGGCACCTAGATTGGCTGTGACAATGGACTGTACCCTGGTGTTTGCGCTGACAGAGGGCTGTGGCTGAGGGACTAGCCTGCCACAGCAGCACGGGTGCCTGGCACTGGTCATCGGTCGGCTGGGTGAGGAGGGTGTGTCAGGACCTCAGGGTACCAAGTGTGAGGGCGCCAAGTGTGAGGGCACAGAACCGTTCCTCACAGAGCGCACAGTGCACACTGGGCTTTAAGAGGTCTGGGAGAAGGGACACTGGTGCATTTTCTGTTTCACTGATCGTCCAAGGTTTTAGCACTTGATTTCCACAGGTGTGATGTCTCTAGACAGTCCTGGTAAACATGTAACACACACAGAGGGCTGTTTCCAAACCAGTCATGTTCTGCTTACATTTGGGGAGCCCCTGCCCGCGCCTCGGCGGCCCCCTATATACGGACAGCAGGCTGCAGTCAGCTCTCTTTGGGGCACTCAGATGTGTGGGCAGGGAGCCCGGGCTCTGCACTGCCACTTGATTCTCCCTTGCCAGAATGACAAAATACCTTTCTGTAATATAAAGTGGTGAAATTAAATTTTCACCACGGCAGCCACGTGAGAGGCATGATAAAATCTACATTCCAGATAGGCTGGTGCTTTTCACGACTCTTTCACTGTCAGCAGCAGGCCGAGATTGCTGGTGCAGAGTAAAAATAATATTATGTGTTTGTCACATAATGCTTAATAGCAGAGGGCGTGCCCTTTCTAACCACCGTGACAGGTGTTGCAGGCTGCGATGTGAGGAGTGGATACAGGATGACTAGGACGGTCCCAGCTGATTGCGACCAGCAATAGGTCTGCGGCACACACTGCGAGGAGCTTGAAGAAGTTGTGACGTTCCAGGTGGCATCCATGGGCATCACCAGGGTGGTAACCAGCAGATCTGCCATGGTCGGGACAAGGATCGTGTAAAGATGGACGGATGCGGTAAATTTGTAGATAAAATGTTTAATGCTATGAACACCAGTACAGCAGAGAAACGCCTCCGCTCTCTTCTCTACCTCTCCGTCCACAACTCCACACTCTAGAACACCACTGACGTGGAGGAGTGGAGCAAGAACAGGAGGAAAGAGAGCAAGACACAGAACACATAATAATCAAAGGATAACAATGCATCATAATAAAACATAACACATCTTCCCCCTTATAAAAATAAAACCAACAAAAAAAACAGAAGATTAAGAAAAAAAAACCAGTAGATTAAGATGCAACATCACAAACATAATCCGACATCCATTTCGGCTTAGAACGAATACGTTTGTCACAAAGTGGTAAATCGATATTGATGTTGCTTTGTTCCCCACCAGATGGTAAATCCACTTCACAACATGGTAAATCAACATTAGCGTTGCTTTGTTCCCCACCAGTGGAAACAACAATACCATTGTTTATATTGGACGAAACAGAATCATTAACAACAATCAATCAATCAATCAATCAATCACGGCATTTATAGAGCGCGCTACTCACCCGGGAGGGTCTCAAGGCGCTGGGGGAGGGGGTAAGTTACTGCTCGAACAGCCAGGTCTTGAGCTGCTTCCTGAAGGAGAGATGGTCCTGGGTTCGCCGAAGGTGAGTGGGGAGGAGTTCCAGGTCTTGGCTGCCAGGTAGGAGAAGGATCTTCCTCCGGCGGTGGTTCTGCGGATGCGTGGTACGGTGGCGAGGGCGTGGCTGGTTGATCGTAGCTGGCGTGTGGGCGTGTAGAAGGTCATGCGGTCGTTGAGGTACTTTGGGCCCAGGTCGTGGAGGGCCTTGTGTGCGTGGGTGAGGAGTCTGAACGTGATTCTCTTGCTGACGGGGAGCCAGTGCAGGTCTTTCAGGTGTCCGGTGATGTGGCTGTGTCGGGGGATGTCCAGGATGAGTCGTGCGGAGGCGTTCTGGATGCGCTGGAGTCTTTTTGAAGTTTGGCTGTGGTTCCGGCGTAGAGGGTGTTCCCATAGTCCAGTCGGCTGGTGACGAGTGCCTGGGTGACGGTCTTCCTGGTTTCAGTGGGGATCCATCTGAAGATCTTGCGGAGCATGCGCAGGGTGTTGAAGCATGAAGATGAGACGGCGTTGACTTGTCTGGTCATCGACAGGGAGGAGTCCAGGATGAAGCCCAGGTTGCGTGCGTGGTCCGTTGGCTTGGGCGCGGTGCCCAGGGCCGGGGGCCACCAGGAGTCGTCCCAGGCGGAGGGTGATGAGCCCAGGATGAGGACTTCCGTCTTGTCTGAGTTCAGTTTAAGGCGGCTGTTCCTCATCCAGTCGGCGACGTCTCTCATCCCGTCGTGTAGGTTGGCTCTGGCGGTGGTGGGGTCGTTGGTGAGGGAGAGGATCAGCTGGGTGTCGTCCGCGTAGGAGATGATGTTGAGGTTGTGTTGGCGTGCGATGGCTGCGAGGGGGCTCATGTAGACGTTGAAGAGGGTTGGGCTGAGTGAAGATCCTTGTGGAACGCCGCAGATGACTTCGGTGGCTTCGGATCTGAACGGGGGAGGCGGACTCTCTGGGTTCTTCCGGCGAGGAACGAGATGATCCATTCCAGTGCTTTCTCTCGGATTCCGATGTTGCTGAGGCGCTTCACTAGGGTGCGGTGGCAGACGGTGTCGAACGCCGCGGAGAGGTCCAAGAGGATGAGGGCAGCTGTTTCCCCGTTGTCGGTTAGGGTTCTGATGTCGTCGGTGGCTGCGATAAGGGCGGTCTCGGTGCTGTGGTTGGCCCGAAACCCGGACTGCGAGGGGTCGAGGGATCCATTCGTCTCGAGGAAGGCGGCAAGCTGTCTGTTGACGGTCTTCTCGATGACTTTGGCCGGAAACGGAAGGAGCGAGATGGGACGGTAGTTCTTGAGGTCGGTGAATCATGAGTGCTGTCACAATTATCATCAGGGTTGGTATGAACACAATCCTTTGTGATAACGTCCCACTCAGAGTGAGCATCAGAGGAGCGGGTAGGAACAGAGGAGTGGGTGGTTCCAAGAGGGAAAAATTTACTAGACCAACTTGAAGAGGGACGAAAAATGGCTACTCTCTTAAGGTTCCAAACCTTACCATCAGACAATCGTACAGCATTTTTTAAAACCTTGTCAACTCTTAATGGTTTGAAGTATTGACTATCACCTTTACTTGTTTTCCAGGGTTTCTTGACTCTGACCCAGGAACCAACCTTAATGCAAACATTTCTGGTATGATGTTTTTGGTTGTACATGTCTTGATACTTGTTACATTTGTTAACGATCCTTGACCTGATGACCTCAACAGGGACAGTACTGGAAATAGCTTCCAATAACCACTCTGGATTACACTTGGTTCTAGCAACACGACCTCTCATGACTTCAAAAGGGGAAACTTCCAAAGAATCATGAGGTGTGGTCCTATACATCCACACAGTTTTAAAAATTTGCACTTCCCAATCACAACCATTCTGGACGTCCATTTGAATCAAATTCTTTAAAACTCTATTAAATCTTTCAATCATGCCATTACCAGAAGGATTGTAAAGAGAAGTGGTCCTGTGTTTGATACCAGCTCTTTTAAAATATTCTTGAGTCATATTAGACATAAATTGGACTCCATTGTCTGAAATAACTTGCACAGGTAAACCTTCCTCAATGAAGGTCCTGTCAAGAAACTTCAAAATTTCGTCAGAAGTAATTTTGTTGACAACTTTGATGACAGGCCACCTTGAGAAAATGTCAATGACCGTTATGACATATTTCTTCTCCAAACCGATTGGGCCCATAATGTCAATGGCAATAGTGTGCCAAGGTTTGGTAGGAACAAAAGACTAATTTAGGTCTTAAAGTAACTAAGGATTTATCAGAATTACAGCAAGGTAAACAATCACGTACAACTCTTTCAATAAGTACATCCACGCCTGGCCACCAAAACCATTGCTTGACCCTTTGTTTAGTTTTAATGATGCCACTGTGTTCCTCATGACAAAGTCTAACGATTTTCATTCTCAATGAAAGAGGGGGAATAACCTTGTCACCTCTGAAAATAGATCCATTAGTAACAGAAAGTTCATGTCTGATCTCCCAAAAGGCTCTAAAAACCTCTGGAAGTTTGCTCTTGCAAGGCCAACCATTATTAATAAAAACAGTCAATTGTTGTAAAACAGAATCAAATTTATAACCATTGGACCATTCTTTCTCTTTAAAGTTGGATAAGCCTTGATTGTGAACCAAAGCGACTTGTTCAACGTCCAAGTCAGAATGGTCACACTCACGCATCTCGATAGGCAATCTAGACAGAAAATCTGCAATTACGTTCTTTTTGCCAGGAACATACACAATCTGGTAAATGTAATCTTGTAACCGCAAGGACAATCTAGCGATTCTAGTCGAAGCATTCAAAATTCCTTCTGAAGTGAGTAACTTGACCAACGGTTTGTGATCAGTACGTAATACACAGGACTTCCCCCAAACAAAAGATCGAAAATGGTCCATAGCCCATGCACATGCCAGAGTCTCCCTTTCAATTACAGAACATTTTTCTTCAGAAGAAGATAAGGCACAGGAGGCATAGCCAACAATATTCTCTTTGCCATCAGCCCTTATTTGGGATAAAACACCACCCAATCCCTTGTTGCTCGCGTCCACAGTGACAATATTATCTAAGTCAGGATCAAATCCCTTTAGAGCAGGGGCTTCTACAATGGCAAATTTGATGTTGTCGAATTCCAACTGACACTCTGCGTTCCACAAGAACATGACCCTATTCTTGAGAAGTTGTCTAATGTGGAACATTTTAGAGGAAAAATTTTGCACAAATCTGGAATAGAATTCAGCAAGTCCCAGAAAGGACCAGACTTCTCCTTGCTCTTGGGGTTGGGTGCATCACGAATAGCTTCTATCAAACATGGTTTTGGGGAAATACCTTCTCTACTGAGAGTATGACCTAAGTAAGTGATGGATTTGACGGCAAACTTACACTTGGAATGTTCAACCGTTAACCCCTTGGACTCCAGGATGGTAAGGACTTCATACAAAATTTTGTCATGTTCATTCCTATCCGCACCAAAAATAAGAATATCGTCTTGGAAACACCTGACGTTTTGAATTTGACCAAATAAATGGTACATTAACCTCTGAAAGATAGCAGCCGCAGAGGCTAGACCAAAAGGAAGTCTCTTATATTGGAAACAGCCGAAAGGGTTGATAAAAGCTGTCAACTTTTTACTTTCATCCGCAAGGGAAATCTGATGGTAAGCAGCAGAAAGATCTATTGAAGAAAACCACTCGCCATTTTTCACTAGGGACAGCATTTCAGAAATTTTCGGAAGGGGACATTTATCAACTACAATATTATTGTTTAGATACCTAAGATCAATACACAATCTCAATTTGCCATTACTACGCCTAGCTACTACGACCGGAGAAATCCACTCCGCAGATTCAATGGGTTCTATGATGTCAGCTTTAACCAATTTATCCAGCTCTTTTTCAACATCATCCCTGAGAAGAACAGGAATTTGTCTGACGTTGTGTATTTTCGGGCAAGCACTAGACTTCAGTACAATACGATGTTCAAAATCATTAAGGTTCCCTATACTCCCATTGAAGACCTTGGGAAACTTCTCTAACATTTCCTTACAAAGGAAATCATCCTCATTAAGCACCATGACAGGATCCAGACTGTTAGGGTTGGTCCTTCCAGCCTAAAACTGCAGGTCCTCTCTTGGCAACGTACAGTTTGCTGGTGGTCTGTCTATTTTTAAACTTAAAAACTAAACATCTGTACCCAACCATATCTATTTTCTCTCAAGAGAACCCTTCTGGGTGAATATCAGATTCCAAGAGTTTATCACCCAAATGTGCAGCAAAAAGGGATTTCCACGTTTCCTCATCAACAATAGTATATGGCGAGCCAGAATCCGCATACATCTGTACTGAAATGCCCCCAATTGACATTGTACACAGCGTTTTTTTTAAAGATCTATTATTATTGTCATTTACATTCCAAATGAATAATTCTTTTGGATTCAAGTTTTGAGAACAACTACTAGAATCATTGATATTAAGTTTCCTAATACTATTCTCACAATCACTGGAGTCACAGTCAGCTTCATCCAAACACTTGATTTTACCACTACTCTTCCTCTTACAAGCTTTGGTAAAGTGACCCACTAAACCACAATTAGAACATCGTTGCCTTAAAGCAGGACATGTTTTACTGGATGGACAACGGTAACATCTAAAATTGGTATTGCGATTATACTCTTTCTTTTTAGTGACTTCACTTTTATGTTTAACAGGATTATTAATTTTGGATGTAGACATTTTGGCTTTAATCTTGCTGACTACTTCAGCGGAAGTTTCCGCAATAGCTGCATCTTGTTTAAGCAACTTGGCGCTACGACTAGACATTTCGGCTTTTCTGACAATGCTCAAAATCCACAACCTATCTTGTACAGCTGGGTCATTATTGTGCATGACAACTTGATCTCTGATAAACTGATCAACTAAATGATCAAACTTACAATCAGCAGCTAATTTTCTCAAGGCTGATACGTACTCATCTACGGTTTCATTAGCTTCTTGTTTCCTGTGGAAAAATCGAAACCTCACAATGCCAATACAAACTTTGGGTGCAAAGTAAGTGTCAAAATCATTCATTATAGCATCAAATACATTGACATCACCACCCCCTAAAGCATTGGTCATTCCTTCATAAGCCTTTAACCCTCCTAGTCCAACGGAATGCAATAGGAGTTTCTTTTTCCTGTCATGTGTCATTTTCCCATCTTCATCGATAGTGTCTATAAAGTTGAGAAAATAGGCTTTCCATTCTGACCACTTCATGCATGGGTCAGATCCAGCAGGCCAGAACGCTTGAGGAGGCTGAATAGAATAATTTTGACTTGTCATAGTGAAGATAAGGAAGTGCTAAAGATAAAGAATATCAGAGGCAGGAATCAGGTGCGCGCGATTAAGCAATTAGTTTGGTGTGCGCATCACCGCGTACATCAAGTAGAAACAGCTGTGTATGAATAAACAATTAATTAGGTGTGCGCATCACCGTACATCAAGTAAAAACAGCTGTGCTAATGATAATAATTATTAGATGCAGGAATCAGGTGTGCGCGAATAAATAATTAGTTTGGTGTTCGCATCACCGCGTACGTCAGTAGAAACAGCTGTGCGTGAACAAACAATTAATTTGGTGTGCGCATCACTGTGCATCAAGTAGAAGCAGCAATGCGCGATAGACAATTAAATAGGTGTGCGCATCACCGCAAACATAAAGTAGACAGCTGCAGCAGGATGCGCATTTGCGAAATAAAGTGTGCGCAATTCAACAATTAACTTGGTGTGCGCATCACCGAGTATCACGAAGCGCGTTGGTGCCTGACAAAATGGCGGCACGTAAAAGTCACTGTGCGTGACCTGAGACGTAACAGCGTAGTCCTGTAGGCTGACGTCAATATGAGGAATGGAGAGGAATAATGGAAGGCGAACTCTGCTGTAAACTGAATTCGACGAAGCGCGGAGGTAAGGCGCTCGTGAGTAGTCAGTTGGAGTTTCAAAAGAAAATAAAGTAGAGAAGAGAGTTGACTGTATTAAAATTAATTAACAGGTAAATACGACCTGTAGTACGTTGTCCAGCACATCACCATGGGCAGGAAAATTAGGCGCATTCACTCCCACTTCCAGATGGCTGTAGATGAAGTTTTTAAGAAGTCTTCCGAGGTTGATATAATCGAAGACAGGGAAATCCGAAGTAAACAGCGTAGGTCTGTTCCGCTCGTCGCCAATTGTAAAGATGGACGGATGCAGTAAATTTGTAGATGAAATGTTTAATGCTATGAACACCGGTACAGCAGAGAAACGCCTCCGCTCTCTTCTCTATCTCTCCGTCTACAACTCCACACTCTAGAACACCACTGACGTGGAGGAGTGGAGCGAGAACAGGAGGAAAGAGAGCGAGACACAGAACACATAATAATCAAAGGATAACAATGCATCATAATAAAACATAACAGATCGGTTCCTAGATACGAGACTTACGGCGCTTCCCCAGGATACCACATAGCACCGCAGTATTACTGGAAGCTGCGGCCAGGAAGAAGCAGCAGTGATGGCCACGCGGCTTCAGGCAGCGGAAGTGAAGGTAGGCGCTATCCAGGGAAGTGAAGGTAGGCGCTTTCCAGGGGAGGTGAAGGTAGGCGCTTTTCAGGGGAGGTGAAGGTAGGCACTATCCAGGGGAAGTAAAGGTAGGCGCTATCCAGGGGAATCTGGCGAGCTGGTGAATGATGGAACACTCTCCATCTGGGGAGTGAGGTGTGTGTGGTTGGTGACATATGGTTCATCACTCATGGCCTACAAAACAAAGATGAATACCATTTTTATAAGACAGAAGGTCAGATGTGCATTGGCAAATAAAGGCTAATACATTATCATGTCTACTATGTAGTATTTGTATTTGTGTATTCCTTTATCAAATAAACTCACAGGTATCCTATACCACCTGTGAGATGCACATGTAATATCATTATTTATTATTTATATTATTATATTATTTATATACATTAACATTGATATCCTATTTTGGTAACTCTTTATTCTACTATGTCAAGTACATTTTGTTGTTTGATTGTATTTGAAAAAATAGAATTATTCATGCAATAATTTGCTGGCAAAGAGAGCTTTACTAGAACCCACCAGGATGCCTGCAAATTGAACACATGAATTTAGTGAGGTAGGCGTGCTCTGGGCTGCTCCAAGAGCGCTCTTTGCAGGTCCAGATGTTACCGTCAGAGGGATCACAGGCTGACAGACATGGTAAAAGAGCCCTGGCTAACACCTGACATGAATGCGGGGTAAAGTGCTTCTGCTGTTTCTTAAAAACATACAACTTGATATATTTCAAGACACGGGCCAGATACATCTTTTGCTGCGCAGTCGTGCTTTGCTTTTCGAATGTGATAATTTGTCGAGCTACATGTGGCACATTTTAGTACTTAACATGTTCAACTTTTTTGTTCAGATTTTGTGGGGGTGGAGTCCCCGTGTTTTTAAACCACAGTACACATTAGTATTTAAAAGAATTTAAGGGAGCATTCTTCAGAGGGGATAAGGTACTGAAAGGGCTGTTGTGTGGCACCCACTGGCGAGATGTGAAATGTTGCGCATTCCATTGTGCCATTGTACCCCTAGGTGTGGCCATTTGCTTATCTTGCATACTGACTACAAAAACGGTGAGGCGGACCCCCAAATTCTCCTTCTGGCGGTCGGACTTACTCGCTAGGCTCGCTCGCCACCGGGCACTCACACGTAATCTTTACGCTCACCACTTTCAAATGTCACCAGCCACCACTGCCTCCTTATCCAAGAAAAGACTCTCAAGTGCCTCAGGGACGCGGGTCCCAATCTGCTAAATAAATAAATACCACTTCTAAAAAGCAAATGGCTGAGGCGCCTCAGTCCCAGGGGTCTTCTATATCCTTTTCCTTGTCTTCCTTTGATTGTCCTCCATCTAAAATAAGAAAGGTGTCTTTCTCTGACCCCATACACACCACAGACGATCACTCAGGATCTGATAATTTCATTACAAGACAGGAGGCTACCATTATGCATTATTCCTTTAATGAAAAATCCACACATCCACTTAAAAGTCATACATCATAAAGAAAACTGTTCCATACCAGAACCTTCAAGGCATATAATAGGCACCAAAATGATGCGTCATTTCCAAACAACCGGACCTGACGAAAACGATTTTTCATGATCAGTGATTAAAAAAAAATGCCAAACACCTGCAGTGACAAACAATTATTGAGATTAGAACAGCGATGGATATACCGCCTGATCCAGCGCGGCTAATATAAATTTCTCCTTATGACACCAATCCAGGAAATACACCTACACACAACTTATGTCGGTGGGGCCCATGACACCGCATACATGCATTCATTCAATTTCTGGATTAAATACTAAGGAGAATGAGCTGCTGGAACAGCAGGATACCTTATTAAAATGACAGAATTATAACCTATACATTATATACATTGACTTCGAATCCTGTCGGTTCTAAACATCAAGGTACTCCGCTATTCGGTCGATGGACCAACTAGTAGAATCAGTTGATGGTGATTAAGACCAGCTCAATCACAATTGAAACCTTTAACATTTATTAAATCATAAACTTTGTTTTAAAGAACCACAGACTCATTTTAGAGTTAGAATATAATTTTATCTAAAATTCTTCAAGCAAATAAGTAAAATTCTTTATTAAGCAAAACATTTAGAAATATCAATAAACATTTTAAGAAAGGTTTTTAGCAAAAGTGAGAAATTATGCATTACCCTCGGCCATGGGGCGATGACAAGAATGGTTCACCAAAAGAAGATGAACCGCAGATCACAGGATAGGACTCCCAAACTGACTGACTGTCCCGCTAACCTCCTCAGACGCACCTCCCGGGCAAAATTCCCACAACGATCTCGTTCCTTCCCCAGTCAAAGTTCAAAGTCCAAAATGACAGAGTCTCTCGCAGCATCAAGGTTGAAAAATAAAAAGCAAGTTTTTTCACAACGTCAGAGCAGACTCTCTTATACCCTATTCTCTGGCTCACTACATTCAAAAGTTGCAATCTTTAGGGGCAAGAATCATGCTAATTGGTCCATTGGAGGGGTGGTGATGGTCACCTCATCGCCCTCCTTGTTCGAACCGGTTTGGGGACAATAAAGCACACAATAAGTATCATGGCCTTGGTGTCCAAAAAGTAGTCCAATTTGTTAATCCATTTTGCAACAATCTTTGATGGTCACACATTAGTTCATCCCCTGTCGCTTGTCTTTTCCATCCGTTCCCAGGCATATATGCTGAATACTTGGCACGCTCCTTGTTACAGGTCAGATTGGCCTTGACATCTCTCACTCCGAGCACAGGCCGCATACACATGACTGGAGCATTCGTACGGAGGCTGCTTGGGGGCCATCTTGTTCAACGCACGCGATCTCGTCCTTTCCAGCGGCCATTTTAGAAGCATGGCCTAGAAGGCCCGAACAGAACTAATATAAGAACAAACACAATAGAAATTAAAATATGGAAAATAAGCCTTTCTGTTTACCACCCGCCATTCTAAAGACCTGTGTTAGATATTACCTAGCAGAAGCGACATTTAAAGCCATTTTACTTACCATCTGCATTCTTTGCCATAATACAATTCTATTACGCAACACAAATCATGCAATTCACTCTACTTGTTATGCAAATTACAATACTAATGTTATTATACGTCACATTTGTGAATAAATTTGATTTTGCATCATTTAGCATTTTCCCACGTGTAATGTCTACTAGAAAGTGTATATTTGTTGATTAGTTCATGCTTTTTAAATGGTTAGTATCATTAATGGTTATGGGGTCATTAATTTCAAAGGGGTACAACAAATTTTTCGTTTCCCCTGCTCCATCAATTCCCCCTTTGGTGATTTTTAATATACCACTAAAACCTATCCCTACCAAATTTTATCAGATAAATGTTTCTTGTCCACTTGCATTTGTTAATTTAGACAATCGTGTTCTTTTCATCCTGTCTTTTAGACCTTTTATACATGTTCTCTTTAAACTCTTCTAATTCGATCTCTCCCATCTCCCGTTCTCTTTATTTTTCTAATTTTCTCTTTTTACTTTATTGTGTCTTTTTCTTCTTTTAACACATACATATGCTAATCTCAAAATTGATATTATCACTATTACTAAGATCACTGGAATTAGTATTTTCCCAATAAGAGAACTACCTATTTCGGTGAACCATTTCCTCATTGAGGAAAAACTCTTACCAAGTTTCTCCCAAGTACCTTCAACCTCCAGCGGGGCAATTTCTTTATGCAAATCAGTAATGTTCTTTATATACTTCTGTATATTCTGACTTTTGTCTGGAATGTAAGTGCAACAATGTTGTACTTTCAGCATTCCACAGACTCCACCCTCTTTTGCCAAAAGAATATCAAGGGCAAGTCGATTTTGCATCACCATAGCTCTCATGGCAACCATTCCAGTATTTACCATCAAGAACCCTCCAGCAGTATTCGTTGATAAACGATCTACTACTGTACAAAATTTCCGAATTTTGTATGCATTCAAAGATATACCCACTGCTGGTATCAATGCTCCAAAAATGTCACCTATTATTTCTAAGAAGCTTTCCCTCCTCCTACGAGTTAATGGTTTACCTATCTCGTGAATTCCTTTCGTGAATTCCACATGAAAAATCTTTGGAAAGACCAGGCCTAGATAGCATGTTCCGTACCAATGGTCCGGCAACCTATGATAAGCTCTATTTCCGCAAATATAATAGATCCCTGGAAATACTGGATCTTTTCCTCCTTTGAATCCCCATCCCCCTAGAATTTTGTATGTATCTCGGCATTCACTAGAACCCACGAAATAGTTATCATATAAAGTGTTGTCTCTACTAATGCACAATTTTCCCTGTTGGGGCCAATCTAGAACCATAGCGGCATTTGTTTCACCTTTGTCATAACTTGCCTCTTCAAATGCCCATGGTGGGGGTATTGCCTTTTTTCCTGTTGCCTTTCTTTGAAACTTAACCCTTCTGTCTTCTACCATGTCTAAGAAAACCTTTTCTTCCTTCCTTAACCCACAAGTAAGATTATGTCTAAATGCATATTCTAATGTTAATTCTTTTGCTTCTAAGAAAAATTCTCCAAAAATCTTTGCAAATTTCACCTTATTTAGATCAGGGACTATGGGAACTTTAGCAAAAACAGCATCTGTGTCAGTGTAATAATACTCTAATTTACCTGTTTTATAAAATAAGCTAGCTAAAAAACTACAAGTTATTCCATACGTCAAAGGAAGGTGGTGATTCGTCACACCTTCTGTTACAGACGCAGGTAACTGCATATATACAGAACAATCTCTCACATCCATTGTCTCCACATATTCGTACAAAAGTTTTGTGAAGACATTCTTGGAGAAGTCCGTTATTGACTTGTCCTTATGAAAATTAGTACTATCTACCAATGTTGCAGTGTTCTTTATGTTAGGTTTCTTGTCACTATTCGTGTCATTCATTATTACAGATGTATTTTCTTCAATTAATCTAAGTGGGATTATTATTGTTAAATTGAACCAAATAAGCATTAGAAAGCTTGTACAATAAAAACACATCTTACACCATCTACGAAAAAACTCACATCTAGATCTTCTATTCTCTGTGTCTACCATGTTGAAATATTATCTAATTATATGTACAGGAATGTGTTTCCACACCTCAAATGACGTAGTGTTGACTATGATCAACTGCCTTTTGTCGCACCTTTCGGTTTTTCAGAAATTTTCTTTGACTTTATCAGTTTGTGTGTCTAGTCCAGTTTTCTTACTTTGTCTTTTCACGGTTGGGGCAGTTCACTCTCACCCACTTGTTCACAGTCTTTGTCTGGGTTCTCGTGCTTGCTATCCACTTCTTTAATGTCAGGCAGTGCTATGTATACCCATTCAGGTGACTTATATTTTAAGTTAGGTCTTTTCACTCTTTTGGGTCTCTGCAATTGACTTTTATCGGCTTTTCTTTGTCTTTCTTGACTTGTTATTTCAATCACTTGTTCTGCATTGTCTTTGTTCAAATTTATGATCTTATATCTCAGTCTTTTAATTTCGTTGGGCCAATTGTCTCCTTTTGCCAGTTCACTTTCCTTTTCTCCTCGTTCCACTCTCCAAGTTCTCCTTCTTGGACCTATTCTTTGCCTTCTTTCGTCTTCACTTTCTTCAGATTCTGTCTCAGATCTCACTTCACTTCCTCTAACTTTGAACTTTATGATCTCAGTCTCTTTGTCTGAATCTGAACCTTCTTGTGTTTCCTCTGCTTGGAATTCTGAGTCTAATCCTCCTCGTGTTTCTTCCACAATTTCCCAAAACTCTCTATCTAGATCTAAATTTCCCCGTGTTTCTTCTGCTTCTAATTTTGAGTCTAATCCTCCTCGTGTTTCTTACGCAATTTCCCCAAACTCTCTATCTGAATCTAAATTTTCTTGAGTTACCTCTACAGTTTCCGGTGGAATTTCCCCAAAACTTGTACTTGGCTGTTCACTGTCACTATTTATGAATTTGAATGAATGAATGAATGAATTTGTACTTGTAAAGCGCACTTATACCCCCAAAGAGGTGTCCTGGCGCTGTATGCATACCGCTGTGGAACCCTTCCTGGCTTTTCCCTGTGAAATGTCCACTCCTGGGCACCCCCAGGGTGAAGCCAGGCATCCCAGCGCTGTTGAAATGAAATGAAATGAAATTTGTACTTGTAAAGCGCACTTATACCCCCAAAGGTGTGTCCCGGCGCTGTACGCATACCGCTGTGGAACCCTTCCTGGCTTTTCCCTGTGAAATGTCCACTCCTGGGCACCCCCAAGGTGAAGCCAGGCATCCCAGCGGTGTTGGGGCCGTTGTGGAGATTAAGCAAGCTATTGCCCAGAGTTGCAGAGTGGGACCCATGATTAGAATAGGCACCGAGGCGAGAATTATCAGGTCCGAAGAAATTGAGCCCAAGACCCGCCGAGGCGGGAATTGAACCCTGGTCCCGGGCCAGATCTCTGCATCAGGGTCTGCCGCTCTAACCATTGAGCCACACTTCAGTTTCTCCTGTTTCAATATCAGTTCTTTTGTTTTCTGCTTTTTCTGTTCGTCTTTTACTGCATTCAGGTTGGTCTGTTTCAGAACTAGTATCTGATATTTCCAGATGTCGACTTACATATCGATCTTCAGGATCTGGAACTCTAATCGTTTCAGGTTCTGCTTCAGGTGCCGAACTGGTACCTGATTCTTCCAGATGTCGACTTACAGGTCGAGCTTCAGGATCTGGAACTCTGATGGTTTCAGTCTCTGCTTCAGATGCCGAGCTGGTATCTGATATTTCCAGATGTCGACTTACAGGTCGAGCTTCAGGATCTGGAACTCTGATTGTATGGCTGGCATGAATCCAATTTTTCACACCTGCACACTTTACTGCAGTTGTCACCAGAATCACTTGATGTGGCTTGTCCCAGCGTGGAACCAAGCAATTTCTTCTTCTGTGAACTTTTATGCGCACCCAGTCTCCTGGACTCAGATCATGAGCTGGTTTTCTTTCAAGAGTGGTCGCATCCCGTCCAACCTGATGAAACACAGAATGCACCACATCAGCCAATCCTTTGCAATAGTCCAGTATGAGATCATCAGTTATAGTCAGCAGTTTGTTGACAGGTACATATGCTTGTCTCATTGCTCGTCCCATGATTATCTCATGAGGACTCAGACCTGTTTTTCTGTCAGGTATGCTTCTTATGCTCATCAACACCAATGGTAAGGCATCGGGCCATTTGAGTCCTGTGGCTTGACACATCTTACCCAACCTATTCTTTATGGTGCCATTTACTTGCTCTACCACTCCAGAAGCCTCTGGTCTGTAGGCACAGTGCAGCTTTTGTCGAATGTCTAGTGCTTCGCATATCAGTTGGATGAGTTCGTTCTGAAAATACATTTCTCTATCTGTTTCTATCGTTACTGGAAAACCATATCTAGAAATGAATTCTCTCAGCAGGAGTTTAGCTACAGTAACTCCATCATTCCTTCTTGACGGATAGGCTTCCACCCAACGAGAAAACAAACAGACGACCACCAGAACATAACTCAGTCTATTACTCGGGGGCATTTCAATGAAATCTAGTTGCATTCTGGTAAAAGGACCTCCTTCACGTCCTATTACTCCCAAACTCACTACTGTCTTTCTTCCAGGATTTATCTGTTGGCAAATAAGGCATCTTTGGCAAAGGCTTTCAGCTATGGCCCTAAATTTTGGGTTATACCAGGTCTGTTTGAAAAGTCTGATCATGGCATCTCTACCTATGTGTGCCTGTCCATGGTACATCTGTGCCATGTTAGAGATCATGCTATCAGGCATAACTGGTCTTTCATCCCTGTAAACCCAAACTTCATCTTCTTCTCTTCGTCTGCAACCTGATTTTATCCAAATATCCTTTTCCTCATCACTTGCCTCTTCCTGCAATTGTCTTACCTCATCCCATGTTTCAACTGGGTTAGTAAACAGCAAGGGACATGAAACATTTTCTTTCTCCCTTCTCCGATTCATTGAAGTCATGTTTCTGGCACAATATTGAGCTAATTCGTCGGCAAATTTGTAACCTACCGCAATATAATCAGCTCCATTTTTGTGTGCAGAGCATTTTACCACCGCAATTTGTTTAGGCAACTGTATCGCCTCAAGCAGCTTCTTCACAAACTCACCATTCCTAATAGGAGACCCTCTGGAAGTCAGGAATCCCCTCTGGGACCAGATCTGTCCAAAATCATGGACCACTCCAAAGCCGTATTGGCTATCCGTGATCACAGTGATTCGGAAATTCTTTCCCAGGTTGCACGCTCGAATCAGAGCAATTAGCTCAGCAACTTGGGCTGAACGTATTCCTCTCAAACAAGATGCTTCCGTTATGGTTGCCACCGTACATACAGCATACGCAGCACTTAAAACTCCCTCATCTGTCCTCAGGCATGACCCGTCTACAATCATCACATAATCTGACTCTTTAAGAGGTTCATCCCTGATATCAGGCCGAGGCTTTGTGCAAAATTCAAGCACATCCAAACACTTATGATCAACATCATCTTTGACTTCTGTATTTACTTCATCTGGCAGTGAAGTGGAAGGATTCACACTCGTGCATCTTACAATCGTTACATTATCTGCACCCAAGATCACTTTTTCATACCTAGTCAGCCGACTATGTGTCATGAATTGGGTTTTTGTTCGGGTCAGAAGGATTTCGACCGAATGTGGGACATATACTCTCAAATGATATCCCATCACAATGCCTTCACTCTGTTCCAGACTCACACAAGTAGTAGCTACTGCTTTCAGACATCCAGGCAACGCCTTTGCTACCGGATCTAAAACAGCTGAAAAATAGGCTATTGGTCGTTTCATTTTTCCATGCCTTTGCACTAATACTGAAAGTGCACATCTGTCTCTCTCGCTACAATACAGCTCAACTTCTTTCTCATAATCAGGCATTCCCAATGGCGGTGCCTCACACAAACTTTTTCTCAGTTCCTCGAAAGCCTTTATTTCCTCCTCATCCAATGCAATCGGATCTCTGACATCCTTATTTGTAAATCGCTGTAAAGGTTTTGCAATCAATGAAAACCCACTTATCCACTGTCGGCAATATCCAACCATTCCAAGGAACATTCTCACCTCTCTTTGTGTCATTGGGGCTCTCATTCCTTTGATAATACTTATCCTTTCTGTTGTCACTTTTCGCATCCCTTTCTCAATATTATGACCTAAGTACTGTACTTCTTGTTGACAAAATTGCAGTTTTGATGGGGACACCTTGTGTCCTCCTTCTGCCAAATGATTCAATAAAGCAATTGTGTCCGTAACACATGCTTCTCTGGTCTTTGATGCCACTAGTAGGTCATCAATATATTGGACCATCACAGATTTTTCAGGCATTTTTAAGTCTTCTAAGGATTTCTTTAGAATCTGATTAAAAATTGAGGGACTTTCAGTATACCCTTGAGGAATTCGGCACAATGCCAAAATACGCTCTCCGAACCGAAACGCAAATAATGGCTGGCTGTCGGGGTGCAATGGAATAGAAAGAATGCATGGCACAAATCAATAACTGTGTACCATTCTGCATCATGTGGGATTTGATACAGTATTACAGCAGGGTATTGCACAATTGGGCAGCAAGGAATAACAATTTTGTTTACCTTTCTCAGGTCTTGCACTATCCTATATGTTCCATTTGGCTTTTTCAATCCCATTATAGGAGAATTACATGGGCAGCTCATTATTTCTCTCAAAATCCCTTGTTCAATCATTTTATTAATTACAGGTGTTATTTCTGCACTTCTTTTGTTTCTTTCTGAACCTCTCTTGCTTCTTTCTGCACCCCTTTTGCCTCTTTCTGCACCCCTCTTCCCTCTTTCTACACCTCTGTTCCTTCTTTCTGCACTTTTGTTTCTTTCTGCAGCTCTCTTGCTTCTTTCTGCACCCCTTGCCTCTTTCTCCACCCCTCTTCCCTCTTTCTGCACCACTCTTGCCTCTTTCTGCACATCTGTTACTTCTTTCTGCACCTCTCTTGCTTCTTTCTGCTTCCCTCTTGCCTCTTTCTCCACCCCTCTTCCCCCTTTCTGCATCTGTTGCTTCTTTCTACACTTCTCTTGCCTCTTTCTGCACCCCTCTTCCCTCTTTCTGCACCGCTGTTGCTTCTTTCTGCACTTCTTTTGTTTCTTTCTGCAGCTCTCTTGCTTCATTCTGCAACACTCTTGCTTCATTCTGCACCCCTCTTGCTTCATTCTGCACCCCTCTTGCCTCTCTCTGCACCTCTGTTTCTTCTTTCTGCACTTCTCTTGTCTCTTTCTCCACCCCTGTTTCCTCTTTCTGCACCTCTGTTCCTTCTTTCTCTACCCCTCTTACCTCTTTCTGCATCTCTGTTGCTTCTTTCAGCACTTCTCTTGTCTCTTTCTCCACCCCTGTTTCCTCTTTCTGCACCTCTGTTCCTTCTTTCTGCACATCTTTTGTTTCTTTCTGCAGCTCTCTTGCTTCTTTCTGCACCCCTTGTGCTTCTTTTTGCACCCCTCTTGCCTCTTTCTGCACATTTGTTGCTTCTTTCTGCACTCCTCTTGCTTTTTTCTGCACCTCTCTTGCTTCTTTCTGCACCACTCGTGCTTCTTTCTGCACCCCTCTTCCCTCTTTTTGCACCCCTCTTGCCTCTTTCTGCACCTCTTTCTTTTTTCTGCACTTCTTTTGTTGCTTTCTGCACCTCTTGCTTCTTTCTGCACCCCTCTTACCTCTTTGTGCACCTCTCGCTTCTTTCTGCTTCCCTATTGCCTCTTTCTCCACCCCTCATCCTTCTTTCTGCACCTGGTGCTTCTTTCTGCACTTCTCTTGCTTCTTTCTGCACCTCTTGCTTCTTTCTGCACCCCTCTTGCCTCTTTGTGCACCTCTGTTGCTTCTTTCTGCCCTTCATTTGTTTCTTTGTGCACCCCTCTTGCTTCTTTCTCCTTCCCTCTTGCCTCTTTCTCCACCCCTCTTCCCCCTTTCTGCATCTCTGTTGCTTCTTTCCGCACTTCTTTGCCTCTTTCTGCACCCCTCTTCCCTCTTTCTGTACCCCTCTTGCCTCTCTCTGCCCCTCTGTTCCTTCTTTGTGCACTTCTTTTGTTTTTTCTGCACCTCTCTTGCTTCTTTCTGCACCCCTCTTGCCTCTTTCTCCACCCCTCTTACCCCTTTCTGCATCTCTGTTGCTTTTTTCTGCACTTCTCTTGTCTCTCTCTCCACCCCTCTTGTCTCTTTGTACACCTCTGTTGCTTCTTTCTGCGCCTCTCTAGCTTCTTTCTGCATCCCTCATGCCTCTTTCACATCCGTCTTCCCTCTTTCTGCATCCCTCTTGCCTTTTTCTGCACCTCTGTTCCTTCTTTCTGTACTTTTGTTTCTTTCTGCACTCCTCTTGCTTCTTTCTGCACCCCTCTTCCCTCTTTCTGCATCCCTCTTCCCTCTTTCTGCACCCCTCTTGCCTCTTTCTGCACCTTTGTTCCTTCTGTCTGCACTTCTTTTGTTTCTTGCTGCACCTCTCTTGCTTCTTTCTGCTTCCCCCTTGCCTCTTTCTCCACCCCTCTTCCCCCTTTCTGCATCTCTGTTGCTTCTTTCTGCACTTTTCTTGCCTCTTTCTCCACCCCTCATCCCTCTTTCTGCACCTCTGTTGCTTCTTTCTGCACTTCTCTTGCTTCTTTCTGCACCTCTCTTGCTTCTTTCTGCACCCCTCTTGCTTCTTTCTGCACCCCTCTTGCCTCTTTCTGCACCTCTGTTGCTTCTTTCTGCACTTCTCTTGCCTCTTTCTCCACCCCTCATCCCTCTTTCTGCACCTCTGTTGCTTCTTTCTGCACCCCTCTTGCTTCTTTCTATATCCCTCTTGCCTCTTTCTCCACCCCACTGCCCCCTTTCTGCACCCCACTGCCCCCTTTCTGCACCTCTGTTCCTTCTTTCTGCACTTCTTTTGTTTCTTTCTGCACCTCTCTTGCTTCTTTCTGCACCTCTTTTGCCTTTTTCTGCACCTCTCTTGCTTCTTTCTGCACTTTTGTTTCTTTCTGCACCTCTCTTGCTTCTTTCTTTATCCCTCTTGCCTCTTTCTCCACCCCACTTCCCCCTTTCTGCACCTCTGTTCCTTCTTTCTGCACTTCTTTTGTTTCTTTCTGCACCTCTCTTGCTTCTTTCTTTATCCCTCTTGCCTCTTTCTCCACCCCACTTCCCCCTTTCTGCACCTCTGTTGCTTCTTTCTGTACTTCTTTTGCTTCTATCTGCACCTCTCTTGCTTCTTTCTGCACCTCTCTTGCCTCTTTCTGCACCTTTCTTGCTTCTTTCTGCTTCCCTCTTGCCTCTTTCTCCACCCCTCTTCCCCCTTTCTGCATCCGTTTCTTCTTTCCGCACTTCTCTTGCCTCTTTCTGCACCCCTCTTCCCTCTTTCTGCACTTCTCTTGCTTCTTTCTGCACCCCTCTTCCCTCTTTCTGCACCCCTCTTCCCTCTTTCTGCACTTCTTTTGCTTCTATCTGCACCTCTCTTGCTTCTTTCTGCACCTCTCTTGCTTCTTCCTGCACTTCTCTTGCTTCTTTCTGCACCTCTCTTGCTTCTTTCTGCAACCCTTGTGCCTCTTTCTGCACCCCTATTCCCTCTTTCTGCACCCCTCTTGCCTCTTTCTGCTCCTCTGTTCCTTCTTTCTGCACTTCTTTTGTTTCTTTCTGCACCTCTCTTGCTTCTTTCTGCACCCCTCTTGCCTCTTTCTCCACCCCTCTTACCACTTTCTGCATCTCTGTTGCTTCTTTCTGCACCTCTCTTGCTTCTTTCTGTATCCCTCATGCCTCTTTCACACCGTCTTCCCTCTTTCTGCATTCCTCTAGCCTTTTTCTGCACCTCTGTTCCTTCTCTCTGTACTTTTGTTTCTTTCCGCACCCTTTTGCCTCTTTCTGCACCCCTTTTGCCTCTTTTAGCACCTCTGTTTCTTCTTTCTACACTCCTCTTGCTTCTTTCTGCACCTCTCTTGCTTCTTTCTGTACCACTTGTGCTTCTTTCGGCACCCCTCTTCCCTCTTTCTGCACCTCTGTTCCATCTTTCTGCACTTCTTTTGTTTCTTTCTGCACCTCTCCTGCTTCTTTATGCACCCCTCTTGCCACTTTCTCCACCGCTGTTCCCCCTTTTTGCATTTCTGTTGCTTCTTTCTGTACTTCTCTTGCCTCTTTCTCTACCCCTCATCCCTCTTTCTGCACCTCTGTTGCTTCTTCCTGCACTTCTCTTGCTTCTTTCTGCACCTCTCTTGCTTCTTTCTGCAACCCTCATGCCTCTTTCACACCCGTCTTCCCTCTTTCTGCATTCCTCTAGCCTTTTTCTGCACCTCTGTTCCTTCTCTCTGTACTTTTGTTTCTTTCCGCACCCTTTTGCCTCTTTCTGCACCCCTTTTGCCTCTTTTAGCACCTGTTTCTTCTTTCTGCACCTCTCTTGCTTCTTTCTGCACCTCTCTTGCTTCTTTCGGCACCCCTCTTCCCTCTTTCTGCACCCCTGTTGACTCTTTCTGCACATCTGTTCCATCTTTCTGCACTTCTTTTGTTTCTTTCTGCACCTCTCCTGCTTCTTTATGCACCCCTCTTGCCACTTTCTCCACCGCTGTTCCCCCTTTTTGCATTTCTGTCGCTTCTTTCTGTACTTCTCTTGCCTCTTTCTCCACCCCTCATCCCTCTTTCTGCACCTCTGTTGCTTCTTCCTGCACTTCTCTTGCTTCTTTCTGCACCTCTCTTGCTTCTTTCTGCACCCCTATTCCCTCTTTCTGCACCCCTCTTGCCTCTTTCTGCTCCTCTGTTCCTTCTTTCTGCACTTCTTTTGTTTCTTTCTGCAACTCTCTTGCTTCTTTCTGCACCCCTTTTGCCTCTTTCTCCACCCCTCTTCCCCCTTTCTGCATCTCTGTTCCTTCTTTCTGCACCTCTCTTGCTTCTTTCTGCACTCCTCTTGCTTCTTTCACACCCCTCTTCCCTCTTTCTGCACCCCTCTTTCCTCTTTCTGCACCTCTGTTGGTTCTTTCTGCGCTTCTTTTGTTTCTTTCTGCTCCTCTCGCTTCTTTCGGCACCCCTTTTGCCTCTTTCTGCACCCCTCTTCCCTCTTTCTGCACCCCTCTTGCCTCTTTCTGCACCTCTGTTCCTTCTTTCTGTACTTCTCTCACCTCTTTCTGTACTCAAATGGGAAGTGCAAGCTGTCAAGTTTAAAGGTCTGCGTGCTCTTGTGCCTGAGGTAGATGTCTACTTCTTTATGTATTCTCACATGTGTTATGCATCTGAAGACGGTAGCTTAAAAAGTGGGTAGCTTCTCCTATAGGTGGTTAAATGTTCTCAGTTCTGCTCTATCATTCAGTTGCACAGGCAGACATGTCTTATGTATATAGGTGTTATAGAGCCCCTCAAATATACTATTGAATACCCATGTGCCCTGTATTATGAGCAGAATGAAATACATACTCCTTTTTGTACACATATTTACAGAGTATGCTGTTTGAAACACAGGTATTCAAGTATTTGTATGTTTATTTTTATGTAACATGTCACTAGGTAAAAGCAGAGACACGCATGCATACCTTCACAAACTTGGTCAGACTTACAACAGTGATATGCTTAGGATTGCTGTTTTATATTTGGTAGACCTAACATTCTGAGCAGTCGATTAATAGTGAACCTTCAAGAGAAAAGTGAGGTTTAAGACATCTTGGGAGAAGGATTAGTGATTAGGCTACTTTGTATGAGTCTGTTGTAAGGTACAGTCAAAGTAGGCCTCTTTCTGCACCTCTGTTGGTTCTTTTTACACTTCTCTTGCTTCTTTCTGCACCTTTCTTCTTTCTAGGTTTCTGTTGCCTCTTTCTGCACTCCTCTTGCTTCTTTCTGCGCCTTTCTTCCTGTACATGTCCTACCTATGTAGGCATATTTAGAAATTAGCATTTAAAAAACCTTAGAAATTCACTGAAAAAACCACAGGTTTCAGGGACGTTATAGTTAGGCTGACATTTCACTCGTGCAAAACCAGAGAAATTCGGCCTTCATTGTTAGCTGAGTTAACTATATCTCACGCCCCCGCAATGCACTGCTGATGACGTCACATATTACATCACTCATGACATGGTCATTGATATCACTGATGACATCTCAAAAGACATCACTGATGACATCACTGATGACATCATCCAGTGACTGAGTGTTTCTAAAAAGTTTAAGAATGTTATATATATATATATGCCAAGGTGTATTGAAGAATGAGTGGCTGTATAAGTGAGTGATTGAATGTGCTTTAGTGAATGCATGGGTGAATGACTAATCTGTGTGAATGTCTGTATCAGTCTGTCAGTTGGTGTGTAAGTGGCTGCATGGGTTGGTGAGAATCTACATGAGTGTCTATATGGGTTAATGATTGGTTGTCTGAGTACCTGTATGGGTGCCTGAGTGTCTGGGTGGGTGGGTGGGGGGTGTGTGACTCCCTGCATGGATGTGTGAGTGGGTGATTCACTGGGTCTATGGGTTCAAGAGTGCGTGTGCTAGGGGCTGTATGGGTGAGTGAGTGTGCGTATGGCTGTGTTCGTGAGTGTGTGGATATCTCTGTGGCATATGTGTGAGTAACTACATATGTGAAAGTATATGTAAGTGTTGGAGTATATAAGTGACTGTATGTGAAAGTGAGGATTGTGAGAGTGACTGTATGGATGAGTGTGTGCTTGTGTCAGTGATTGTATAAGAGAGTAAGTATGAGTTAGTATCTGTATGAATAAGTGAGGTGGTGTGTGTGTATAACTGTATAGGTGAGTAAATGGCAATGGGATTGATTCTTTGCGTGACTGACTAGGTGTGTGAGTAACTCTATGGTTGAGAGGCAGTGTGTGAGTGTCTGTATGGGTATATGATTGCATATATCAGTGGCTGTATAGATGAGTGACTGCGTGAATGAGTGACTGTATGGGTGAGTGAGTGGATGTGTGTACACCTATGAATCAGTGAGTGGGTATGTTCTAACTGGTATTGGCGTGTCTATGGTTTCAAGAATGGTAGTCTGTATTTTAGAGTCGGTGTATCAAAGGATATAATAGGGTGTGAAGAGGTGCAACAGTTATTAAGTGGATGATGTCATCAGTGATGTCATCAGTGATGTCATTTGAGATGTCATCAGTGATGTCATCAGTGATGTCACTGACCATGTCATGAGTGATGTAAAATGTGATATCATCAGCAGTGCATTGCGGGGGCGCGAGTTATAGTTAGCTCAGCTAACTATACCGGCCAAATTTCTCTGGTTTTGTACGAGTGAAATGTCAGCCTAACTATAACGCCCCTGAAACCTGTGTTTTTTTCAGTGAATATATATATATATATATATATATTTATATATAAAAAGGAGCATGCGGTGCAACGGAAAAAGTTGGTACAACAACGAGGAGCATGCGCCAGAAGAAAACCTTTAAAATCAAATGGAGGAGTTAACAGTGGTAAACCTATCTAAAAGGGAAATGACAGAATCGGAAATATTGCTGTTAAAACATGGCATCCACTTCTGCCCAATCCAACAGATGGATATGGGACAAACAAAGATAGACATCTATAAGTACGTGAGGAAAAACAAATTGGTTAAAATTTTCTCAGAAAATAAAGAAATGGGTGAATACACCAAAAAAACTAAAATACCTGTCTCTACTCTAACTGCAAAAGAATCAGATGACTTACTGACTGTAATCAATTTGGATATAGAAAAAGAATGTGACAACATAACCCTGGAAACTGCCTGTCCGCAAATGGGGGCAGGTTTAAGTGGAAAGAAACCAAACTCTCGTTTCTACCCCCTACTAACACCGGGGAATAAAATATATATTTTCCACGAAGCAGTGATTCAAGACATCTATAAACTAAAGAAAATAAAATACTCTGACAATCTAACTAAAAATGAGATTGAAGCCCTGTCGAACCTTACCCAGGATCAACAAATTGTTATTAAAATAACCAACAAAGGCGGTAATATTGTTATCTGGGATAAAGAAGACTATGTAATGGAAGCACACCAACAATTAAACAAAATTGAGTACTACCAAAGATTGGAAAATAACCCAACAATGAAATTTAAGAAGGATCTAGACCAAAAACTAACTGAGTGGCTATCATTAGATCTCATTGATGGTGATGAATTTAAATATTTAACAACAGACTTTCCTATTACAGCAACAATATATTTTTTACCAAAGCTTCATAAAGATCTGTTGAAACCACCAGGCCGACAGATCATATCAGCCAAAGGATCGCTCCTGGAACCAGTTGCTAATTACATTGATTATTTCCTAATGCCGTTCGTTTTGAGTTTAAATTCATATATAAAGGACACAAGTGACCTGCTGCGACACCTACAAAGAACACCTTGGCAGGTATCGCATAAGCTCATCACAATGGACGTGGTATCATTGTATAGCAACATAGAGAACAACATAGGGATCAAAGCTTGTGAGTTTTTCTTGAAAGAAAAAAACATGCATTATACACAGCATAATCAAATGCTACTTGAAATGATTGGAATGTGCTTGACCCAAAACGTCTTCCTATTTGGAGAAGAAATCTATATGCAGACCAAAGGAACTGCGATGGGGTTTTCTTTTAGCCCCAGCTAAGCATGCCTTGTGATGGGGTGGTGGGAACAACAACTAGCTTGGCACCCGAAGAATGACAAATTTGTAAATAAAACAGTGATGTGGCTGCGATTCATTGATGATCTTCTAATTATTTGGGATGGAGCAGAGATGGAATTCCAGGAATATTTTTAAATTTTGAACTCAACAGCCGCTAATCTTAAATTCACCTACAGTGTGAGTAAAGATAGAGTGACGTTCCTGGATACAGAAATATACATAAAGAACAACCAAATCCACACAACCCTACATCGAAAACGGACGTCAACAAATGTCACCCTTCATGCGGAAAGCTTTCACCAACCAACATTAATTCAAAATATACTGTATGGTGAATTTTTAAGAATCCGACGAATCTGCTCAGAGGACAATGAATGGAACACGCACAGCACAGAAACATCCCCAAGATTCAAACAAAGGGGATTAAATGAAGGCATTATAAAAAAATGTTGGACAAAATCCAATCAAAAGACAAGAGAAGAAACTCTAAAAGCCAAAACAACATTGGATAAAAAGATCCAGAATCAGATTGATCACTGATTACTCAAATGAATCCAAGAAGATCAATGCAATATTAAGAAAGAACTGGAAAATTCTTCAACTGGACCCCACAGTGGGGAAAATCATGGGTAAACACCCAAACGTAACATACAGAAGAGCAAGAAATTTAAAGGACCAGTTAATTCATAGCCATTTTCAACAAAAAAAGACGAATAAACATAATCAGTGGCTAAAAACAAAAGGATTCATAAAATGCCATAATTGCAAAGTGTGCCAAATAGCAAAGAATACGACGCAAATAAAAGTGGCAAATAATAAAATGTGGCAAATAAAGGAGTTAATCACGTGTAAAAGCCAATTTGTAGTTTATGTTATAGAGTGTCCATGTTCCCTGAAATTTATAGGAAGTACAATTTGTGAGCTTAAGAAACGGATCCTTGAACATGTTCGCGCAACAATCAAGGACAGAGGAAACGCGGTACCGAAACATATGGAGTCCCACCATGAAGGAAATTGGAAACTTTTGAAATTTTACGCAATTGAAACAGTAGTGCAGAGAGATCGAGGTGGAAATAGGGAGAAAAAATTGCGACAAAGAGAATCACAACAGATTTTAAATTTCAGAACCTTCACTCCATATGGATTGAACCAAAGCGAAGAACTGTATGTACATTTATAAAAAATGTTTGAAAATTATAAAAGTTCAGTTTTCTTCCGAAAAGTTGAGTTTAAAATCACTACTTACACAATGTCAGCATTAGATGAACACAATTAGATTCCTCCAATTTTATCGGTCATAAAACACAAATTCAGGAAAAGCCCACTGGAGGGCAGGACTGAGGTGAACTTGAACTTTATTGTTCCAAAAATATAAATTTAGGAAAAGCCCACTGGAGGGCAGATTTGAGGTAAACTGTAAATACTGAAGTGGCAGAATACATACAAAATTTGATATGAATTGTTCAACCAAAGTAATGAAATGATAAACTATAATATTGTTGAGGATCAAGATGAATCAAAAAACGTGTGTAAATAATTCACTATACACTTTAAATAACTTTTTAATCATTGATAACACTGTGTGATTCACGTATACAAAGGGACACTACAACTCCCAAAATGCCTTGCGATGTTTGTACAAACAGGAAATGACCACATAACAATGAAAATGTATTTAATTGGTATGGCAAACATGGCAATTATCATCGTGAACAAGGTCTGGGGGAAAACCGAAACGCGTCGATGTGGCTTTCAACCTACAAATGAAATAATGAAATAAAGGATGATTAGAAACCTTCCGTGAGTGCGACCCGTTTTCCTGTGTTGGAAGGAACTTGAATTCGGCTGGGCTCTGCCGCGGGGTTTCGCACTGTTACAGAAGCGCCGGAAAGCCAGCGAAAAGTGAGCCAGAGGAGGAGAAATATACATATATATATATATATATATATATATATATATATATATATATTTATATATATATATATATATATTTATATTTATATTCACTGAAAAAACCACAGGTTGCAGGGACGTTATAGTTAGATTTCTCTCGCACAAAACCAGAGAAATTCAGCAGTTATAGTTAGCTTAGCTAACTCTAACTCCCGCCCCCGCAATGCACTGCTTTTGACCTCACATATTACATCACTCATGACATGGTCAGTGACATCACTAATAACATCACTCATGATATCTCAAATTACATCACTGATGACATCATCCAGTGACTGTGAGTGTTTTTTAAAGTGTTTATGAGTGTTAAATATATATACCAAGGTGTATTGATGAATCAGTGGGTGTATGAGTGCCTGTATGGATGATTTACTGGTTGCATGGCTGACTGTATGAGTGAGTGATTAGGTGTCTCAGTGTATGAATGGGTGAGTGACTTGTGTGAATGTCTGTATCTGTCTGTCAGTTGGTGTCTAAGTGGTTGTATAGGTGTGTGAGTGGGTATGTACGTTTCTGTATGGGTGAGTGATTGGTTGTCTGAGTACATGTATGGGTGTCTCAATGTCTATCTCCGTGGGTGAGGGGGTGTGTAACTGCCTGTATGGATGAGTGCATGGGTGAGTCAGTGGTTCTATGGGTTAATGAGTGTGTGTGTAAGGGGCTGTATGGGTGGGTGAGTGTGTGTATGGCTGTGTCGGTGAGTAAATGGATGTGTCAGTTGTATATAAGTGAGTAACTGCATATGTGAAAGGCAGTATAGGTGAGTGTTGGAGTATAGTAGTGACTGAATGTGTGAATGAGTGATTGCGATAGTGGCCGTATGGGTGAGTGTGTGCTTCTGTCAGTGACTGTATAGGTTAGTGACTGTATAGGTTAGTGAGTATGTGTTAGTATCTGTATGAGTAAATGAGTGGGTGTGTTTATATCTTTATAGGTGAGTAAATGGCTTTGTGATTGACTCTATAGGTGAGTGAGTAGGTGTGTGAGTAGCTCTATGAGTTGATATATCAGTGACTGTATTAGTGAGTGGCTGTATGGGTAACTGAGTGGATGTGTGTGTAGATCTATGAATCAGTGAGTGGGTGTGTAAGTACTGTATGGGTGTGTCAATGGCTTTGAGAATGCTAGTGTAGAAATTGGAGTGAGTATATGAAAGTTTATATTGGGGTGTGAGTGAGTGGGTGGGTCAGAGATTCTGTGGAGGATGTCATGAGTGATGCCACTGACCATGTAATGAGTGATGTAATATGTGAGGTCATAAGCAGTGCATTGCGGGGGCACGAGATATAGTTAGCTCAGCTAACTATAACTGCTGATTTTCTCTGGTTTTGTGCGTGTGAAATCTGAGCCTAACTATAACGTCCCTGTAACCTTTGTTTTTTTTCACTGAATTTCTAAGGTTTTTTAAATTCTATTTTCTAACTATAACGTCCCTGTAACATTTGTTTTTTTCAGTGAATATCTATAGTTTTTCAAGTAGCAATGGTGTTTGCAGAGTGGTGGAGAAAGGGGGCGGGCCTCTGACCAGCTCTCTGGAATCCCGCTGTGTAGGACTTACAGAAAGTACCAGGAGGGCTTCTTGGTCCCCAAGGTCCCTTAACATCCAAGAGAACTTCATTTCCCAACCAGTAGTGTGCCAGGAGACGCGTTTGCGGAGTGGTGCAGAAGGAGGGCGTGGCCTCCGAAGACCTCTTAGCAAACTGGCTGTGTGGGACTTGCTGAAGGTAACAGGAGGGGTAGTTGGCCCCCAACGACTCTCAATAGCCAAGGGGACTTCATCCCCCAACTGTCAGGAATGACTCTGTGATGAGCACTGTCCAAGGGCATAGAATCAGTAAATGGTGCAAGGTCAGGAAATATCCACAATGGGGAAGGCAGTTACCTTTTTCTCGACTTCTTTTGAAACTTCTCCTAAGGATTTTTGATCGCCGAGAGGTCGCGGAATTTCAACATGGCCGCCGACTCAGGACTTACGCAGTTAGCGTTCTATGCCAAAGCAATCTTCACGTTCCTCCAAGCTTGACAGCTCCGGCGTGAGCCTCGCTCTGCGCACTTCAACTGTAGCGGCTCTGAGAGAAGCAGTGTCTCATCAGCGTGCCAGTTTTTTCTGACAGGAATCTTTTAGGAAACTAACTCCTCCTTTTTTTGTAACGCCTATTTTTGGTAGGCTGGTGTGCACACCGAGGAGTTTAATTCTCCTCTTTTGGGAACCTGTTCGTTTCAACTCCAGTTTCTTGAAAATCCTGTGACAAGATTCTAGCGTCTAACTTCTGAAGTACCAGTCAGTCAGTTATCAAGTCTCTTTCCTTGGCAGACACCAAGTAAGGTTTTCTCTCTATTCTTTACTTAGAGTTCAACGCCTTAGGAGTACAAGTGAGGAAAAAACTATAAGACTTGAATACTTCCAAGTGATGTTAAGAAAAAGACTACTAGTGAAATTCTCCAACAACTCTCTGCAATAGAGTTTTATTCGCTGAACATTTCACCTTTCAGGTTTACTTCAACATCAGTAAAGAGAGAGGCTAGTGCCTCATGGGTTCTAGGTATTGAAAATTGATTTTAAAGTCTAGAATAACATAATGTAACCATAAAATTTGGCATGTTGTTTACTTATGATATCTTTCTAGATGTCAGTCTTCAGCACAGAGTCCAGTAAAGAAAGAAGAAATACCATAAGTTTTAGTGGGCGCAGTTGAAGACAGTGCAAGGATCCTGGGCAGTCTCTCTTTTCTCATCCCATCTCCCCTTCCCCCCGCTGAGTGCTGGCAGGTGTGAAATCTTCCTGTCAGTAGGCACCGGAGGGCATAGGAGAAATACTCTTCTGCTCCTGTGGAATCTGATGGCACAAGGTTAGCATTCTGACACCAACTAGTACTGTATCAAACAAGGAGAGGGACTAAGGGGGCTGTTTAACGGAGTCCAGCGCACATGCCCAGATACTGTAAACTAAGAAGGGTACGCTGTTCCCCAGAGAGATGGAAAAACAGAGTAAGGTGGAGGCAAAAGGAGGGAAGTCCTCCTAAGTGGAACTAGAGTCCTCACACACCCAGCAAGCTAGGTGTCCTGCTTCATCATATGGACTTGCTCCTCGTCGGGTCGGCGGTGCAATACCCGACGGGCACCCATAAAGGGGCTCTTTAACGGAGATCTTCTGTTCCTGCCGTATGGTGCCGTGGGTGTGAGGGCCCTAGAAGTGAGTGTAGATGCGAATAAGTGATTAAAAAAGGTTGGATAATCCGAAAAAAGGGAGTTTAATAGGCTGGTAATACACCTTACTAAAAAATATAGTGGAGCGGCTGATCACTGGCTAAATACACCAGAAGAGCAAAGCTCGACTCACAAATGGTCGACATGTTTCACGCAATATGATCAAACTATGATGCTATGCATTTCTTCAGGACCTATAGAAAACTATCTACACGATGTGGTGCGGTGGAGGAGTTCCTACGTACCACTGTTCCTATTTGCGGGCATGCAGTCCCGTCAGATCTAGTTGTAGCCTAAACAAGGATGACAAAAGCAAAGAAATTTAAAAATGATACTCTGTAGGGAACAGAGCGAGGTCATCCTTGGATCCCCAAACCAAGTAATCCATCAAGTAAGTGCAGAGAAAATAATGCTAAATCATTATTAGTGAACAAGGAAAATATTTCTTTAAAATGCATATATACAAATATACATCATGACTGGAAGAATGACATAATAAAAAAGGAATTCAAACAAGTGCAATTTGTACTGTCTCACCTATCTAGGTGATGGCGCTAGCTCCTGTGATACCCTCAGTCCATGACACCGTAATGATTGGTGTCCTAAATAAGGGGAAATGGAGCAATCATGAAAAGGAAGAGACACAGCGACGGCTTGTGTCCACAATAGGACAGGTGAGTGAGCTCTTTGACTGTGACGGCCCTGTACCCTAAGCGGGCTTTGTTCTGGCTTGTCTGTATTCCTTAATAGGTTCCCCCATGGATTTGTGCGCCTGGCACCCACCTTGCACTACGGGTTGGGACAGTGGGTCCGACTTGTCAACTGTGGGGCGTGGACGGGTGTGTTTCTCTGGGGGGTTCTGACAGAGCGGACTCTCTCTGTTCGTCGTGCCCACCCTCACCGCCTGTTTCATGACTCCGTGTTGAGTTGGTTGACACTTACGGACTCCGTTGTTAGAATCTTGGTGGAAGCGAGGTTGCTGGCCCGCCGGTTTTAGGAGTGGGCTCCGTCGCTGTGTCTCTTCCTTTTCATGATTGCTCCATTTCCCCTTATTTAGGACACCAATCATTACGGTGTCATGGACTGAGGGTATCACAGGAGCTAGCGCCATCACCTAGATAGGTGAGACAGTACAAATTGCACTTGTTTGAATTCCTTTTTTGTTATGTCATTCTTCCAGTCATGATGTATATTTGTATATATGCATTTTAAAGAAATATTTTCCTTGTTCACTAATAATGATTTAGCATTATTTTCTCTACACTTACTTGATGGATTACTTGGTTTGGGGATCCAAGGATGACCCCGCTCTGTTCCCTACAGAGTATCATTTTTAAATTTCTTTGCTTTTGTCATCCTTGTTTAGGCTACAACTAGATCTGACGGGACTGCATGCCCGCAAATAGGAACAGTGGTACGTAGGAACTCCTCCACCGCACCACATCGTGTAGATAGTTTTCTATAGGTCCTGAAGAAATGCATAGCATCATAGTTTGATCATATTGCGTGAAACATGTCGACCATTTGTGAGAGTCGAGCTTTGCTCTTCTGGTGTATTTAGCCAGTGATCAGCCGCTCCAATATATTTTTTAGTAAGGTGGATTACCAGCCTATTAAACTCCCTTTTTTCGGATTATCCAACCTTTTTTAATCACTTATTCGCATCTACACTCACTCCTAGGGCCCTCACACCCACGGCACCATAGGGCAGGAACAGAAGATCTCCGTTAAAGAGCCCCTTTATGGGTGCCCGTCGGGTATTGCACCGCCGACCCGACGAGGAGCAAGTCCATATGATGAAGCATGACACCTAGCTTGCTGGGTGTGTGAGGACTCTAGTTCCACTTAGGAGGACTTCCCTCCTTTTGCCTCCACCTTACTCTGTTTTTCCATCTCTCTGGGGAACAGCGTACCCTTCTTAGTTTACACCAACTAGTACTGTGCCAGGAGGTGAGTTTGCAGAGTGGTGGAGAAAGGACATCCTTGATGATTGCACAGGTAGTGCCTGTATGATTCTATGAGTGCCATTGCCAAGGACACACTGCGAATACCGGGTGTTTTTGACAAAGTGTAAAACACATATATAGACATATTTTACATAAAGTTTCAGTGTAGCTATTTAGTAAGATACAAATGTAACTTTCCCCTTTGTATACATTTGTTAAAATAACTATATCAAAAATGCATTTTCCTTTTCAAAGCAACACCGAAGGTCGCAATGACCTCAGTAGTCACAAATACAAATGACAAAATGTAAAACAGATATTTAAACATATTTTACACAACGTTTGAGTCTAGCTGTTTAGTAACTGTTACATCCATTGTTTTCTATTATGTAACCTTTCCCTTTAAGATGACATATCACCTGGCCGCATGCCACCCTGCATGCGACATGTTATCATTTCATTGTGATTCCACTTTGGAGTGTTCTATGTATGGCATTGGTGACAGTTGCTAGCCCAGTTGCATCTGGAGCTGGAAGCTGTGAGGTTGACATCTGCCGTGCTGCGAATAAATACATTAACTAATCTTAAACTGGAGTGAAGTCATTTTAATATTGGCGACGACGGGAAACCACCACCAAAGCAGCACGGGCACAGAGTGGTGATTCTGAACCCACGACAAGAAAAGTTAAAGAAAACCATTTGTTCGCGCTATAAAAAAAAAAAAGAACGTTATTCAAGATCACCAAAGGAACCCAACTACATAAGCGCACGATAAAGCTTTGAAAGGTACGTTAAATATCCTAATCCGAGAATTTAAGTGACGTGATTGCACCAGCGGCAGTACATGTTTGCGCATTTTCTTGTGTTTGGAGTGCACCTGCGGCTGTTTTCGTTTCAAGCGGAAAATATACTTTAAGAAGAATTTGTGTAGTGATTGCACCCGCGGCTGTTTTCACACAATATTGGTATTGTTTACGTGCATTTATTGCGCCTGCGGCTGTGAGTTACCTGGAAAACTGCATGGGCGTTATTCTGTGTTGTTTATTTTCAAAGGGAAGCACCGTGTTCCTTCCAACAAACTCCTCTGCACGCGAGTAGTTCCTCAATCCTACTTTTGGACCGCACGTCATTAATCCCTCATCGGAAGCACGTTACGTCGCGTTTACGTTACGCACGCTTATGCGGCCATTTTGTTTTTATTATTTTCATGTTACCATAACAACGCAGCGAAACGCGCGTAGAAAACTGGTTTCCTTCACATGCGAAGCATTTAGTAAGTTTAATTTAAACATGTTTTTTTTGCTCAGTTTGCTAGTGTATATTCCTAGTACAGTCAATTACTTTTGTTCGTAAAAGGGACACCATTTTACAACTTTGAGGCACTTACTTTCCCTTCGTTATTACGAGCAGCAAAAGGGGAAAAAAAGACAGTTGTTTTTTTTTTTTCTTTCTTGTTTATGTTTTGTTCACATTACATCCTTACTACCAACACTAAATTTATAAAATACTTACTGCCATACAATTTGACCCTCCTGCTAATTTCCTGCAAACAAAGGGTGATCCACCCATGCCATGGTCAAGATGGAAAGAAGAGTTCCTAACATATATGAAAGCCATAGATGGCGAAAGAATGGGTGCTGAAAGAAAGAAAAGCATTTTTTTACATTGCCTAGGATCAGAGGGCCAAGTGGTTTTTAGAGCGCTACCACAAATTACCACCTTAAATGAAGGAGAAGGAGATTCCATAAATGTGTACACTGAAGCTTTGGCCCGTATGGAAAAAAGATTTAAACCTACGATTAGTATAGCTTTAAATCGCTTCAAATTTTACACTAGAACACAAAAAGAGGAAGAATCTTTTGATGACTTTTTGACAGCATTAAGGTCACTCAGTATTCATTGTAATTTTGGGATAATGACCGATGAAATGATACGGGACCAGATAATTGTTCATGTCAAAAGCAAAAAAATCCAAAACAAGTTATGGGTCATGGGTGACCCAAATTTAACAGAAACCATAGCCACAGCTAAAGCTCAGGAACAATCTGACTTATGGATGGAAACAGTTAGAAAAAATACTGAAAAAAAGACTACAGATGAGGAAGTATGCGCTGTGGGACATAAATCCGATACCAAACAAGACTTCCCACAACCCTTAAGAAGAAATAATTTTAACAAGTTCAAACAGGGTTTTACTCAGAGAAGAAATGAGGTGGTCATTAACAATGGTATATGCTACAGATGTGGAAGTAAATCTCATTATGCTTCTTTTCCAGGTTGCCCAGCTATAAACAGAGAATGTAAAATTTGTAACAGAATAGGCCATTTCAGTAATGTATGTAGAGATAGACGACCACAAATGCAGAGACAAGGTGCAGTATCTTCTTTATATGAAAGTGATGCAAGTACGGTCAGAGACACTACACCTGAGAAAGGATTTGTTGTTTCTATTGTAGACAATAATGCACATGTTCAAATGAGATCACCCAAATGTTTTTTTCAGGTCCTGGGTATCAATTTGTTACTTATGGTAGATTCAGGGTCGCCATGGACCATCATCTCTCATCAATATTATCTAGATACGTTAGTTCAGTCCATATCTTTTAATTTGTTGCAACCATCTGATATTGTTGCTGAAAGTTTTTGTGGTACAAAAATTGACATCATGGGTTTTTTTCATGTGGAATTGTGTTTCAAACACAGGAAAGCTGAGATTAAATTATACATTTCCCAGAAAGGGGTAAATGTTTTAGGATGGCAGGATCAGTGGAAGTTGGGAATTATGCTTAATTCTCGTTCCAAGGATCCGGTATCTCTATGTGATGACAGTCTGATGAACACCGTTGCTGTGGTAGAAGATAGTACCCCGCATTCCGCTAAAGAATTTAATCTTATCAAAAACTATGGAAATGTATTTTGTGACAAACTAGGTAAACTTAAAAATTTCTCACACAAAATTGTTTTAAAAGATAATCATTCACCAGTGGTACAAAAGTTGAGAGGGGTCCCCATAAACATTAGAGAAGAACTTAAAGAAATGTTAGATGAGTTATCCAAAGATGGTATAATTGAGGCGATAGAATCATCAGAGTGGGTTTCTCCGATAGTTCTTGTACGCAAGCCTGATCAAAAATTGAGAGTCTGTGTAGACTTGAGGGCTTTAAATTCCAACATCATAGTGGATCGTCATCCTTTGCCAAATATAAATGAGGTGGTATCTTTTTTAGATGGTGCACAAGTCTTCTCCACATTAGATCTTAGATCGGCTTACCACCAGATAGAACTCACTGAAGAATCTAAAAAGTACACGGCTTTCATCACTCCGCAAGGTCTTTTTCAATACACTCGCATGCCTTTTGGGCTGGCATCAGCTGCGTCAGTTTTCCAAAGAGTTATGTTCCAAATTTTCAGGGATTTGGATAAATATGTCAAATGTTTCCAAGATGACATCCTTGTTTTCTCAAAGAATACCATTGAACATGAAATTCATTTAAATGAGGTTTGTAAGAGATTGGAACAAAATGGTTTAACTCTCAAGTCACACAAGTGTAAATTGTTTAAAAAATCAGTTGAATATTTAGGACACACGTTGTCGGGTGACGGTGTGGTTCCAAAGAAATCCAATGTAGAGGCAATTATCAAAGCTCCATCACCCAACAACAAAGAACAACTTCTGTCGTTTGCAGGTATGTGTGAGTACTACAGCAAGTTTGTAGAGGGTTTCGCCACAAAAATGGAACCCCTAAGAAAACTTTTGAGGCAAGGTGCTAAGTATGAGTGGACTGATGTACAACAATTTTCATTTGAAGCTATAAAAAAAGATATAATCAATGCTCCCACACTCAAACCGTTCCGCATCAACAAAGAATGCATTATTACTGTAGATGCTAGCCTTTATGGTTTGGGAGGAGTCTTATCACAAAAAGAGGGAAAAGAAGAGTGGAATGTTGCGTTTGCTTCCAGGACGTTAAATGAGTGTGAACGTAAATACGCAGTGATTGAGAGGGAACTTTTAGCTTGCGTTTGGGCCATAGAGCACTATAGACTTTACATATGGGGGAACAAATTCATCCTTAGAACGGATCACAAACCACTGGTTAATATTTTGTCTGTGGGAGGTGGTTGGAATTCCACTGCCAGAATTGCTAGATTAGCATCAAAATTACAGGAATATAATTTTATTACGGAATATGTTCCAGGAAAAAAAAATGTGACAGCTGACTTTCTGTCACGGTTGCCGTGCGACCAAGATAAAGTAAGTATTGTAAAAGAGTATGACTTTACATTAACCATTGAAGACATAGTTCAAGAAAAGTTCCAAAAGATAACTGAAGATTGTTGGTATAAATGTGAACAAAATGATGATAAATGGTGCGAGTTAAAAAAATACATCTTGGAAGGTTGGCCTAAGAAGAATTTGGTAAGACCTGATATTTTACCGTTCTTTAATGTAGCAGAAGAGCTGGAAGTAGAAGGTAGTTTTATTTTTAAATCTGGAAAATGCATTCCCCCGGCAGGTATGTATGACATCATTTTACAGATTGCACATAACACTCATCCAGGTATTTCCTCCATGAAACGTTTAGTCAGAAGTTATTTTTGGTGGCCTGGTATTGATAAATTCATAGATAGAGTAGTTAGAGAATGTGCTGAATGTGTTTCTAGTGAAAAAATGTTAAAAACACACACTCCACCCTTGAAAGTTGTCAAATGGCCCACTAAACTGTGGCAAAAGATTGCCTTTGACATCTCAGGTCCATTTCATATGTTACCAGAATCCTCACGATTTGCTTTAGTTATCGTCGATTATCATTCAAAATGGCCGGAGGTAAAATTTGTTGCTAAAGCTACCACAAGTGCAGTAATCAATTTTTTTAAAGAGATTTTTTCCCGTGAGGGGTGTCCATCTGTCTTAATCACAGACAATGGAGTGCAATTAACATCTTCTGAAATGGAAAGTTTTCTCAAAGAATGCAATATCGTTCATAGGCTCACATCACTTTATGAACCACATGAGAATGGTCAAGTGGAACGTTTCAATCGTGTACTCAAAAGTTTTGTTGTGGATTCTCTTAAATTTGGTTCAAGTTGGGTGAGTGCTTTAAGAGAACGGTTTTGGATTTACCGCATCACACCACATACCACTACTGAAGTCAGTCCCTTCAAACTTCTCAAGGGTAGGGATCCTGCATCCAATGTATGTCCATGGTGGTTAAGAGAAAAATCACATTTGTTCATTTCTGAAAAGGAGGGTGTGAGTGATGTGGCAAGACGAGTAGAACTCAAACAAATGAAAACTAAAAAATGGTATGATGACAAATGGAGAACTAAGGAGCACACGTTCCAAATAGGCGATTGGGTAAAAATCCTCAAACCAGGTTTTATAAACAAGGGTGCCAACAAGTTTGGCAAAGCCAACCAGATAAAAAAAATATTTAGCAATAGTGTTATAACACAGGATGGCAAAACCTGGAATGTCAGAAGGTTGGCAAAATGTCCTATGTTAGGTCATGCTCATAAGGATAATGTTGATGCACAAGGTGAACTCATTACCGATGGAGTTGATATAAGTAATGATGATTCTGTGGGCCTCAGAGTTAAGAATTCAAGTCGTACCATACAAGTTCCTAAGAGATTTAATGATTTTGTTTAGCGGTTGTTTTTCTGTTTTTTGTTATTAAGGGAGATAGGTTACATCCATTGTTTTCTATTATGTAACCTTTCCCTTTAAGATGACATATCACCTGGCCGCATGCCACCCTGCATGCGACATGTTATCATTTCATTGTGATTCCACTTTGGAGTGTTCTATGTATGGCATTGGTGACAGTTGCTAGCCCAGTTGCATCTGGAGCTGGAAGATGTGAGGTTGACATCTGCCGTGCTGCGAATAAATACATTAACTAATCTTAAACTGGAGTGAAGTCATTTTAATAGTAACATAATTGTTTAACTTTATTTTAACAACACATATAACAAAAACAACACTTTCAAAAAATAACTTTCAACATCTGAACTCATGAATAGAACATAACTACAAAACACCCATAAAACGGCTCCAAAACTAGTACAATGCACACTGTGAAAAGATCCACTCTGGAGGGACGAATAAAAAATATTCATGTGGGGTGACGTCCATGGTCTATCATCTTAAAATCTAACATAGAAAGCATCTCTAACTGGCAATCAAATAGAGGGAAGTTGGAGGACCATCTACATCAATGGCACCAGCAACAATTCCCACCCAGAACGTCCTTTGAGAGATGCAGACTACTGCAACAGATATGGCTCCAGAGTTTTCAAGAATGGCCACATACAAAATCATGTCACTGAAAAATAAAGGAATATCATTGGATAATACACTTTTCAAATAAAAATAAAATAAAAAGAACATGCCCATTTATCTATCTTGAACATTCTTTAAGAGGAGCTCCTAGTGAGCAGATTTGTGCAATTCACAATATGTCACAAGACATTGTCAAGGGGTACAAATAAAAACCATTTTTGCGGGACTACGTCTATGCTTTGCCATCTAAAAACATAACAAAGCAATAGTGTAAAAGCAGCAAGAAGGCAACGTAAGGCTGAAGGACCCTGAACTTCAATACCAGCCACAATACCACAACAATACTGAGGCAGAGAGTCCTTTCAGCGGTCCAATCTCAACTTCTAGATTTGGCTCCACAGTTTTCCCGGATGGCATCCTCCTGCATGAATTGTGGAGATGTAGTGAGTGCTGGAGAGCAGTCCATAAGAGCCCTTCGCAATGCTGCAAAGAATCATAAATGTAATGTATTTTTTATTTTTGGCCCTTCATAGTTTTTTCTACATTAGCAGGCATTTTATTATCTTACAAAATGGGTATCTAATAGCTATGTGTTGTTCATTTTATCATCTTCTAATTTATTGTAACACTAGTTACATATAACTTGCCGTATGAATAAGTCAAAGCGTTCCTCTACAAATAAATACACAGCTAACTTTTGCCAGTTATCATTATTTACTTTTTCACTTTTTTAAATACAAGTCAACAGTCTGAGTTTAAATTATCTAGTGAGTGCGTCGACAACATATACAAACATACTCTGTTTTATTTAGACCACACTGTGTAAATGTTTGTAATCTCTTCTTCAAAACTATCAACTGCAATATCTGTGTCCTGTTCTACAACTCCTCTTAACAACTCTTCACTTTCCCTAGAATCCTGCTGAGGACCAAAGAAACTAAACTACACATCACAAACCTTTTCTACATCTGCCACAGTACCATACAAAAGTGCTCTCTTCATTTCTCCTAAACATAAAGCAGGAGTTTTCACATAGTACAGCCTCCTAACTAAAGTTCACATTGATGAAATGATGAAAAGTGCTTTGGCACACTTTGTTTGATAAACAAGCTAGTGAGTGTCCCTGCAAATGTGTATGGTTTCTAATCTTGCAAGGATCCAATCCTTGTAAAGTACTTATTTTCTGTTTTAAACTTCGTCTTGGAAAGATATGTAGAAATGTCCTTAATATATCAATGAATTGCTGTTGAATACTACAAACACTACTGCAATTCCATTTCTATATAGGTGCCTGACTCCGCCTTCCTTGTACCTGTTCTCCAGTATCTTGTTCTACATTTGTAGGTACCATCACCTCTTTCGCTATGGGAATGCCATTCTTCATTTCATAACATCATCCTCTGTAATCAATAGCATGAACTAATCTATTATCCTGGAGATAGCTTTCTTCATTTACAAAGATTCTGTAATAGACATATGTATGCATTCTCCACTAAAACTGTACATAAGTTACTTCTATTCACTAACCTTTTTTCTCGTTTTGTCTCTTCAAGTACAACACCATTTTGTCAAGAATCTTGATTCTATTTATAATCAAAATAACCTTCACAGCAAACACCTTATAAACTACTCTCTCAACTCGTTCTTTCTGTTTCACTGCATGTCTCATTCTTCTATACTTCTTAATATTTCTTAGTAGATTTATAACTATTCTACTACGAAACATCCTAGCTCTGATTTCCTTAAACTGCTTCTGTTTCCTGTTTAAGGTGTGTCCATCTTTGTTGCATTCTTTCCTGTTCTTGCTATATAGATTTTGTCCATTGTTATTCTTTCTCATACTTTGAATTTTATTTTCATTTTTTCCATAATCTTTGAAAATGTCCATACATATTTTTAAGAAATTAGTTTCTCCTTACCAATAGTTCTTTTTTCGTTCACCACTTTTTCTTCATTTTGCCCCTTTTGAGTCTCAGTTCTGCATAGATACTGTACTTGCTTCTGTTCCTTTTCCCTCCGAGCTTTTGTATGCAATCTGTCTGTAATTCTGCAGATATTGTTCTGTAAAAAAAAAAAAAAAACTATATTTGAATTTTTTCCTAGCATTGTACCAGCTACTTTACTACTGGCTTACACATAATACAAAAATAGTTTTTATGTTATGTTGCAGTTTTAAATGTACAAATCAACCTACCTACATAACTACAAGCACTTACTTCAATGTACCAATCCCTAACCAAAACACAAAACTTTATTTTTTACTTACCTTTTAATATTATAGCACCCTCTCCTACAACACAGCTGCACCATATCTCAGTTCTCACTTATACAAGCTAAAAGACCACTTTATCCCTTATGTACTCATTTTAAAATAAATATCAACCAAAGTGTAAAAGTACATACAGTGTCTCAATACTGTAAATCCAAAAACACAACATAAGACCAATTTCTCTACAACTGTGTCACCGGTACATTAAGGGGTCGATTCCGATTCGGGCCGGAAATTTCTCCGACCGAGCCGGACCCGGAGAGATTTCCGACCGAATCGGACCCGTGCAGTCCGACCGAACGAGTACGATGCGTCCGTATGTTATCGGACTCGAGTCGGTCGGACTCCCATTGAAGTCAATGGGAGCCGGTCGTACAACGCGTACGCGGGCTCCCATTGACTCAATGGGTGCGAGTCGGACAAGGGCGCCCCTACAGCGGGTACGCGGCAAAGCGATTCGCGCCGTACACGCACAGGTAGGGGGACCCATGGGTCCCCCCTGTGTGCGACTCGCGCGGCTACGCGTACAGGGGTCCGACACGGACCCCCAAAGTACGGCTCCGACAGCTCTTACGAGCCGGCGTGCGCGGCTCGGTCGGACTGCTCGCGGCGCGCATCGTACTTACCCGGCCGGGAAACGTCTCCATTGCGCGGTGCGAGTCGAGTCCGAGCGAGTCGGTCGGAGCGGTTCGAGCCGGGAGCGAGTCGGTCGGAGCGGTCGGGACGCCCGGACGAGTCGGTCGGAGATTTCGCATCGTACTCGCTCGGCCGGACCCGTGTACGGTTCGGTCGGGAAACAGGGCTCCGAATCGGATCCGGTAAAGCCGAATCCGATTCGGAGCCCTACCGGCCGAGATCGGAATCGGCCCCTTAGTGTTTCAATACTTTTCTGCTTAGATGTGTCAGATTTAAATTTTGGTCAACACTCCATATAAACATCTGCACATTGTGTACCACAGCATATAGCTCACTACTTCTTCCGAGTACATGCAAACAGTGTGTGACAGGTGACATATATAATTCACCAGATGGTTCGAAAAAAGTACTTATTCCTCACTAAAACTTGTAAATACATGTGTTTCTGGTTGAGTACAGCAATACTCCCTGGATGATTAGATGAGTGGATAGATAGTGCCTACATAATTCCCTTAGAATATAGGTAGTGCCTGCATGATTCCCAGAATAGAAAGGAACTACATCAGTGATTCCATATCTGCATAGTTAGTGCCTGTGTATTCACATTACTGTATTGCTACTATCTGGGTGAGTTGATGAACGCATGGGTATTGCCTGCGTAGTTCAATGAGTACATCATTAGGGCCTGTGTGATTGGAAAAGTGCATGTGCAGTACTTGGGTGATTGAATAAGTCTAGATATCACACTTGATATATAATTACATACATGGCTCTCTAAGAGTATACATTGCTCTGTTACTCAGCGTCCACATGCATCAATATGTTTCTAAAACTGAAAACAACAATTCTCACCTTTTGAAAGCACAAAACCTTTTTCTAATGGCATACCTACATAAGTTCGCAAATATTTCTTGTGTCTTTAAAACATATATTCAGAATTTCTCAAAGAAAAGTTACATGCCAAGTGAAGCTAGCACACAAACTCTCAAAAGATATTCTTCACTATTACTCCTTCCCAATTTTAAACAGCATGTTGAAAGAAATGCACCAGCCTCACTATATACATGAAATTTGCAACAGCCTTGAAGAACATAGATCACCATTTAAACATATATGTGATTTCATAAAAGATATACACCTTCAGGCCATCTTTCAAAAAATACATAGTTCTCTGCATCTTCAAGTAAACTCAGCAGTCTGATCGTACATATAACTATCTGCAACCAGAAAAGCCATATCTCACCATCTAAGCATATGCAAATCGATCATATAAGTTAAAAACCACATTGATAAACACTTCCTAATACATACCTAACAAGTATTACTACTTTATAATTTATATACAGGCACAGCACATTTTCTTATGTTTTATTCATGACTATAGTACTCCTGTTTAATAATGTGACTAAAACTACCACAACTCTCAGTATGCAAATATTATAGATGTATCTATTCTGCACATAATGCTTAGACATTTAAAACATTGTCATTGTTAAAGGCATTGCTCATGGTAATTTTCAACAGTACTAACATCTTAAACACATACCCTCTGCCAGATACAGTTCATCTGATATATTTTTCAAACTCCCACATACATCTTCATTTTTAATGTACATTTTTTTATATAATTGAAAAGGTATATACATACCAGTGAATTGAGCTCGTAGAATATATTGTTATTTTAGGATAGTTTTGACACTGTTAACATTTTTAAAAACTAAGCACAAGAATGGTACACCACTCTCATAGAAAGCAACTCTAAAATGGCAACCTTTTCAACTTTCCTCTCTATCATCATGAGAAAGGCAGCAAATGAAATCATGTGTTTCATTTTAGACTACTTTAGCTCCAGTTGTGAATGGTTCGCATCTGTTAACCCTTTCCCTTCTCTTTCAAAACGAGGTTCCTGTTGGTGTGTTTTCGCGATGTCTTCGTGATAATCTTGGAGTAATCGTGAAAAAAGGGAGTTCTAACCTATATCTAGCTTCATTTTTTTTTAAATTTAAAGACTACACAACAGTTTATTACATAGTCCTGAGTTGGAAATTAAAGCTTGCCATTACTTAAAATGTGTCATCACACCTCAACTTTAAAAAACGTTCTCTCTTTAACACCCCCCCCAATACACTCTTAGCTCAGTGTATCTAACAACCCAGTGGAACCAGTAGGTCACAAGTTCACAGCACATTATAGAAGGAACATGCTACTTCCAAATGAGATACAGCAGGTGTGGTTTACTCCACAGATTCAAAAGCATATCCATGTCTGCATTACATTTCTTTTTTTAAACAACAGTCAATAATCAGACTTTCCTAAGGCATCCAGCACACTACCTAATGTTATTCACTTTCATGCTGACAGCATCCAATGAAATACATTTATATATTTATATATATATATATATATATATATATATATATATATATATATATATATATTCACTGAAAAAACCATAGGTTTCAGGGACGTTATAGTTACAAATTAGCATTTAAAAAACCTTTGAAATTCACTGAAAAAACCATAGGTTTTAGGGACAGTTATAGTTAGTTGGACATTGCACTCGTACAAAACCCGTGAAATTCCCCGTTATAGTTAGTCCAGCTAACTATAACTCGCGCCCCCGCAATGCACTGCTGATGACGTCACATATTACATCACTCATGACATGGTCAGTGACATCACTGATGACATCACTGCACCCCGGGACACTGCAGGAGCCGGCCCTGGGGGGTGGTGGTCCCCAGGGCCATCAAGGGCTCCAGGAGGGGGGCCACGCGGCCCCCCTCCCATTCAGGTTAAGGAGAACAGTGGTCTCAGGGAGGCTTCAAGGGTCCTCGTGTAGCCTGGGCTACTGTAAATGAATGCAGAGTTAATCTAGACAATTACTTTCAATAGTAGTCCAAACAGGACTCATTAAGCAATATATGCCAGGACACAGGGTGCAGAATGACATCACATTTATTAACACCATAAATGGAGTATCATTCAATATTCAACGTTTAATAGTTCTGGTGCTCACACAAAAAAGTGCAAGTGCGTGAAGTGAAAGTGCTTAGTGACATTTAAAACATTACATCGCATTGACAACAAGCTAAAAACTCCAAACTATTCAATTACAATGAAGGAGTTTTTGGTTGTAAGGTCGACGAGCGTTTCGATCTTATTGATTAAAAGATCATCATCAGGACTGGTGTGTGAGCAATTAGAATCTAGTCAATTAAGCGAAAGGATAAGGTCAACACGCGATTGGAACCCGCGAAGCTGAAGTCCCAAGGCGGGTGGATGGAGGATCGGATCAAGGATCAAGGATGATGTAAATCAGCCGGGTAATGAGGAAGGGAATCGACGGCACCCAAGGGTTATTCTTGGTGAACGGCCATGCGGCAGTAAGCAGAAGCTCCTGTCCGTGCGCAGGTCACAGCCCCGGGGAGGTGGTGGTCCCCGGGGCTCTGGGGGTCCGTAACGGACCCCCATATTTAAATGTTTAGTGCCCCGGGGAGGTGGCGGTCCCCGGGGTGTGTGGGGGGGCTGGAGCCCCCCCACACAGGTTTTTGAATTATAAAAAAAAGCCCCGGGGAGGTGGTGGTCCCCGGGGCTGCGGGAGGGCTCAGAGCCCTCCCGCACCATTTAAAAAAGCCCTGGGGGTGGCGGTCCTCGGGGCTTGGGGAGCCCTTGAGGCCCCCACACAAAATTAACCCCCCACCATGCCCCCGGGACTTGGGCCACCGCGCTTCGATTTTTTTGCCCAGGGGTCCTTGTGGGACCCCCTGAGCAAACCTAGGGGTCAGGGTGTTTCTACCCTGCCCCCTTTGTGCGCTTTGCGCACTTGTTTCTGTCCCTGGTTCTACCGAGGGACAAAATGGCTGCCAACATTTCCTGAATCGGAATGTTGACAGCCAGCTGACAGCCAATTAACATGCAGCTCGTGATCGGGACGGTGCGCGCAGGGTGCGCTGAGGGTACGCGGACCCTACTCGGCCATAGATATCACTATCTTTTTACTTTTGATTTTCTCAGCAACTACTGAACGGATTTACACCATTTAACAAAAGGGTTCTTTCTGAACCAAGAACTACCTCTTTGCCAAATTTGGTGTAATTCCGTTCAGCAGTTCGGGCTGTAGCCGTGTCTAAAGTTTCCTATGGAAAATTGCATGGGGAAAACGCGTTTTGGGACCCCCTTTTTTCTCGGCCCCCGCTTGACGAATCCCCCGAGACTTTCAGGGTAGGAGCGGACCGGAGCGGGCCATAAAGTTTGAAAATTTTGCGAAGATACGTCAACCGGCAAGAGAGTTATTTCAAATAGAATGTCGCGGATTTCCTATGGATAATAGGTTGTAACTATAACTATCTACTGGCGACCGCCAGTAGATTATATATATATATATATATATATATATATAAAAAAAAATTTTTTAAAGACCTCCATTTGAACTGCATTTCTTTTGGAAAACTATCTCATTCACCTTCAGCCTTCTCCTGACTACTATTGCTCCTTCACTTCAAAATGCTTAGAGTATTGATTGTGGGCCACAGCTATATCTATTGGGCTGAAGAGGATGCAAAAAAGAGAGGGACTTGGGTTTGGCAAATGTGCAGATTACTTGGTTTGGCCAGAGAGGATTAACGTTTCATCAGTTGCTGGCTTTGGTTAAATCCATTGTGGATTCCCAAGCTCCTCACCTCATGATTGTGCACTGTGGTGCCAATGACCTAGGCACATTGACTGGGGTAGGGCTGGAAATCCTAATGAAAGAAACCTTTGCAAAACTGATGTCGCTTTTCCCTCACACTTTCTTGGTGTACTCTAATATATCCCAAAGACAGAAATGGAAGTGGTCAAATCACATCTGTCCACAGATTGACAAAGCCAGGAAACATGTTAATGAAACTGTTTCTGCATTCCTCAGAGACCATACATCTATAACAACCATCTGCGTTTTGACATACATGGAATTTATAGAAATTATGGAGTGCACTTTACAGATGAAGGCAACAGGGTGTTTCTAAGTAACCTGATACTCTGCATCCACTCTTATGTGTAGCAGCCATATACACACAACCAACTCATCGGCTCTTGTCAGAGCAACCTTATTACCCGGAACATTGTGAAGTTTTTTGTTTTTTTTTACAATCTTCGCGACGATGTCATGATCCCCGCGGACACGTCGCGAAAACTGAAAACAAAAGCAGACATTCAATGACAACCAACACATCCCCCAAAAATATGTAAAAATATCCATTCTGAACATTGCACTACACATATTACTGTATACATACTTCTTTCAAAGCATGTTTACGCTCATATTTTTGTACTAAGTTTCTTTAAAAACCATCTTTAAGACCTATTTTCCATTTTCGCAGTTATTCGGGGTGTCGCGACGTCGCCGTTAATCGCAACAATCGCGCCTTTTCCATAAAGCAGAGCTGCATTAATTCTACTTGATCTCTCTGTCGCCTTTGATACGGTCCACCACGTGCTTCTTATGAAACGCCTGCACTCCTTAGGCTTTAGGAGTACTGCACTATCTCTGCTAAGCTCATTTCTCGAAAATAGGCAACAGTGGGTCGAGATGGGAGATGTAAAATCGAGCCCCTTTTCCCTCCCTTGTGGGGTGCAGCAGGAATCGGCGCTCAGCCCGACTCTCTTTAACGTGTATGTCACCCCCCTGTTGAAGCTTATTCCGAGCTTCGGCCTGACCGTACTATCTTACACAGATGACACACAGATAGTGTTGTCCGTCTCGTCTCAGTTTGAAAACGATGCTGACAATTTCTGCATTGTATGGTTGCAGTTGCAAGCTGGATGAAGGAGAATTGTCTCAAATTGAATTCGGATAAAACGGAGGTGCTGCTCTTCTGGAATGCATCCTGGTGGCCCCAGGAGCTGGGTGACCTGCCCAAGCCGGTGCAGAAGGCTAAAGATTTGGTGTCATTTTTTACACCAAACTATGCTTTGCTGCTCAGATCAATGCAGTGACCTCTGGGGGATACTTTATGTTACGGGTTCTCAAAAAAATCCTGCCTTTCATCCCAACGGACCTTCAGAAGACCGTAATGCTGGCCCTCATAGGCTCCAAACTGGACTACTGCAATGCCCTCTATCTTGGCACCTTGAAATACCTGTTGAAAAAATTGCAGTCCCTACAGAATGCAGTAGCCAGAACCCTTTTAAAAATCCCTAAGTTTAAACCAGTATCTCATCTGTTACATGGCCTTCATTTGCTACCGGTAGAGAAAAGAATCTCATTTAAGACTCTGTGCCTAATGCACATGGCTTTTCACTGTACTGGCCCGCTCTATTTTCAGGAGCGATTTACCTGGTATGCGCCCAGAATAACACTCAGATCTAGCTCGGTGCATATGGTCCTGATTCCCAGAATTAAACTAGTAAACTGGGGCGGTAGAACACTGACCTTCCAAGGGGGAAAGTTATGGAACTCCCTCCCTCTTGCCCTGCGGTCCCAACCCAGCTTGCAGTTATTCAGAAAGCAGCTAAAGACCTGGCTATTTCCGCCTGTAAACAACAAAGTCACTCAGACCTAACCCGGCTTGATGCTCCTTCCTTAGCCATTGATTCGCTTAGCGCTAAGACACCTTCGGGTAATGCGCGCTCTATAAAATTACTTCATTCATAAAAAAAACATATATGAACACATATTACAGTATTTTACACACTAGGGGTTTATTACTGTACACTTCAAGCTCATCTTTTTCTAGTGTATTTCTAGAACAACCATCTCTAAAACCTATTTTCTGTTTTCGCAGTGAGGAGGGAGATTGCGATGACGTTGGTCATCGCGAACTCCTGGTTACGTTGCAAAAGCAGACAGCAAAAGCAGGAATTAAATAGCCACCACAACGTTCAAAAATTATAACTATCTAATTAATTCTAACCATCACAGTAGATAACTCACTATATAAATAACTCTATAAAAACATTTATCAGAATCTCAATATCTCTATAACAATGTGTATTAATGATTCACTGATATATTTTTTTATATTCCCACCAATCTACGAGATTGTCGTGACGTCCCCACGACGGTCCATGGAGGGCCATGCTGGCTGTCGAGGTGTATTCCCAAATATCGCGTGCGATTAAAAAAATCAATTTTAGACACATAACTTGTCACTAACACCCCCATTTCTCAAACATGGGGTCAGAGTACTTCAACTCTGACCCCTAATGCTAACTTTTTCATAAATTTTCAGCCCCGGGAACCGTTCCGGATCAATAAAATGGTGGCTGCAACTTTCTTTTCAGGTTCCATCCAGCCAATCAGAGCATTCCCGTTGGCGCGTGCATTCGCGATTAATCGCGAAACCACCGCGAAAGATCCACGCCCAGAGATATCACTATAATTTTCGGCTTAAATTTCTCAAAGTCTACGGAACAGATTTACACCAAATAGGCAAAAGGCACTGCCTTGACCCAACATCTACCTCCCTGCCAAATTTGGTGTAAGTCTGTTCAGTAGTTTGGGCTGTACGTGTGGCTAAAGGTTCCTATCGGAATTAACATTACAAACGCACCCTTATTTGGCGCCCCAAATTCTCGGTCCCCACTGCACGGATCACCTCCAAACTTTCTATGACAACCAGAACATACCTTGACACTTTTTTAGGAAAATGTCATGAAGATTAGTCAAACCACGCCAAAGTTATGGGCAAGTCAAAAAATGCTTTTCCTATGGAAACGAGGTCCTAACTATAACTACCTACTGACGACCGCCAGTAGTGTGTGTGTGTATGTATGTATGTATATGTGTGTGTGTATATATATATATATATATATATATATATATATATATATATATATATATATATATATATATATATATATATATATATATATAGGTTGCCAGTAGGTAGTTATAGTTAGAATCTAGTTTCCATAGGAAAAGCGTTTTTTGATTTGCCAATAACTTTGGCGCCGTTTGACGAATCTTCACGAAATTTTCAAAACTAATTGTTCACTCAGGCCAGCTCCTGTCTTGAAAGTTTCAGGGTGATTCGTCAAGGGGGGGGGTGAGAAAAAAGGGGGGTCCCAAACGTGTTTTCTCTATGTTAATTTCCATAGGAGACTTTAGACACGGCTACAGCCTGAACTGCTGAACGGAATTACACCAAATTTGGCAGAGAGATAGCTCTTGGTCCAGAAAGCATGTTTTTGTTATAATGGTGTAATTCCGTTCAGTAGTTTTTGAGATATTTAAAGATTTACAGATATCGATATTTGAGAATTGTGAGATCTGATTGGCTGAGCCCTCCCGAGCACGAACTTGCCTCTGATTGGCTGCCAACACTTCAAACTAGGAAGTGTTGGCAGCCATCTTGTGCCTCGGCCCGAGGGAGAGGGAAAAATGTGACAGTAAGATTAAAAAACAAAAAAGGGGGGCAAGGTAGGAACACCCTGACCCCCCAGGCCTGCTCAGGGGGTGCCACAGGGACCCCCAGGCATAAAATAAGCATTTTTTAAAAAACATTTTTGGCCGGGTCGCGCTGGGTGTGCAAACTCCGTCGAAAATGGAAAAAAAAAACGAAGTGCGGCCTCCCGCGCTTCGTTTTTTAAAGCCCCCGGGTGGGCCAGGTCCCGGGGGCAATGCTTAATTCTGTAGCGGGGGCCCCGGGGAGGTGGCGGTCCCCGGGGCTTAATAAATTATTCACAGCCCCCTCGCAGCCCCGGGGACTTTATTAAATAAGGGTGGGGGGCCTCGTGGGCCCCCCAAGCCCTGGGGACCGCCACCTCCCCGGGGCTTTATTAAAATACGATGGAGGGGCCACACGGGCCCCCCCAAGTCCCGGGGACCACCACCTCCCCGGGGCTAAAATTAATAATGTGTGTGGGGGGGCTCGGCCCCCCCACACTGCCCCGGGGACCACCACCTCCCCAGGGCACTGTATATTCGAATGCGGGGGTCCGTTAAGGACCCCCGGGCCCCGGACACCACCACCTCCCTGGGGCTTTAAACACTTGGGAGGGGGGCCATGCAGCCCCCCTCCTGGAGCCCTTGATGCCCCTGGGGACCGCCACCCCCCAGGGCCGGCTCCTGCAATGTCCTGGGGTGCCCACCCCCGGGACATTGCTGTTTGCTATGGCAGGGCGGGAGCACGGCTCCCGCCCTGCCATAGCAAACACTGCTTTGGGTTTTAGACGCGAGAGCAGGAAACCTGCTCTCGCGTTCAAAAACCAAAGCAGAATTGCTTTTGCACAAGTGGAGCTGCATGTCAGCAGCTCCCCTTGTGCAAAAGCAATGCCGGCTCCCGGAGGAGGCGGGGAGCCGGCGGGACCGTGGGGGCATTGGGGCTCCCCCCACGGTCCCCAACGGTGAGGCCAGGCCCCGTGGGATGGGGTCCCCGGGGCCAGAAGTGGCCCGGGAGGGGGGCCATGCAGTCCCCCTCCCCTGCAATAATAAAATTAAAAACGGAAAGGCCGGCCCCGGGGGATGGGGTCCCCGGGGCCAGAAGTGGCCCGGGAGGGGGGCCACGCGGCCCCCTCCAAATATTTAAATAAATAATAAAAAAAAGACTGGCCATGCCCCAGGGGATGGGGTACCGGGGCCGAAATTGGCCTCGGGAGGGGGGCCACGCGGCCCCCTACCCTTTAAAAAAATAAAATAAAATTATAAAAAGGAGTCAGGCCCTGGGGGATGGGGTCCCCAGGGCCCCAAAAATGTAAAAGAAGGGGGGCCACACAGCCCCCCTTCTAAAAAAAAGATATAAAGAAAAAAGCTGGCATCTCGCCGGAGGCCACGCCCCCTTTCTCCACCACTCTGCAAACGCGCCCCCTGGCGCGTTGTAAGTTGGGGAATTAATTCCCCTTGAATACTGAGGGTCCCTGGGGGCCAACTAGCCCACCAGGTACCTCCAGTAAGCGCCACACAGCTGGATTGCAGAGAGGTGGTCCGAGGCCACGCCCCTTTTTACACCACTCTGCAAATGCACCTCTTGGCACACTGCTGGTGGGGCGATGAGGTCCTCTTGTGTCCTTAGGACCTCAGGACACAAGTGGACTTCATCCTCCGACCTAGCAAAAGCAACAACCCCACCAGCATATTGACTCAGTGACGCCTCTCCCTTGATTAGTTAAGCGGCCCAGGACAGCTTAGAGTCAAATCTAGCTACTAAATAGTCAGAGTGGTCAACACCATCCAGGGGTGTTCCGTACATTTTAAAGGAAGTCCTCAGCTTAGCACTTCCTTTAACAATCATATACTTTGTTTTTGCAGCATTGATCTGCAGATCCTCGTTTGTGCAATAGTCCTCAAATGTGTGCAAGAGCTTGGCATTGCTAGTTCAGTGCGAACCAGACGAGCCGTACCATCTGCAAAAAGCAGGATTGTCATTTTTCTGCCCCCACTGCCTGGGATGTCAAGATTTAAAGCCCCAGGTAATCAGCGACGCTGTTAATGAAGATGTTAAACAAAGCTGGGGCCAGCACGTATCCTAGTCTGACCCCAATATTTATACCAAAGCTCTCTGTGACTCCCCTTTTTTGTTCATACCTGACCGATGAGGTGTTGTTGCTATGAAGTTCCATGACAGGTGCAACTAATTTTGTTACACAACTCTAGGTTAATAAGGTTTGCCGGAGTAGCTCGCGGTTTACCGTATCAAAGGCCGTTTTTAGGTCTATGAAGTTCAAGTACGGCTTTGATTTTTTAATACTGGGGTATTTCAGGCAGATATTAAATAACCGCATGGCCTGGTCGATCGTTCCTTGCCATTAATCACCCTATTTTCACTTAGCAAGTCATCTAAGCGGGAATGCAGTAGCTTGGCATATATTTTTCCTGCTACATCAAGCAGCGACATTGGGTGGTGATTAGAGAGGTTGTTTTGGGGACCTTTCTTGTGCAGGGAATGCGCTTATTAAAGATTTCCAGGTCACTGGAACTTTCTCCTGTAGCCAAATCGCTTTATACACTGCAGTCAGTACAGGTATCCAGTACTGAATCTCCAATCTGTACGTCTCAGCCGGGATCCGGTCAGGACCGGTTCTAGAGGGTGGGCCAGGTCCACCCAAGCATGAGCCTGGCCCACCCAAGCATGAGCCTGGCCCACCCAAGCATGAGCCTTGGCCCTGGAAGTGGCGGCACGAAGGCCAGTAGAAAATTGCCACTTTCATTGAAAACGTTCCTCTGAACGTTGTTTTCCTTCCTGTTCTGAGAGTTGAGTGATTGGGGCTGGGCTCTCTCTCACAGGCACCCCCAATCACGCATCTCCTTTTAGAAAGGTGGGCTGTGTCCCCACCCACTCGTGCAGGTAAGATAGGGGCATAGGAAGGGGACAAATCCTTTCTTTGGCACCGGGTAACCTTAACCTTCCTGCTGCGTGGTTATTTCTTTTTCTATTCCATGCTGGAGAGAAAAAGTTTGATTATCCTGATTCACCTTTCCTGGCCCCGCAGCTGCTTATAAGACTGGGCTGTGACGAGGAACCGAGCAGGTAAGAGAATGTCTGGCTATTTGTTCTTCTTTTTAAAATCAAGGAAGGCCCAACAAGACACATACTTTGTGTATGCTTCATTTACAATAAAAAATGACCAGATGACTCTGGTGATTTATGATCCTGCTGGAGAGCAATCATTTGTCTGTTGGCAGTTTTCAAATGCAGATAAACTGTATTTTATGTGGGTAGCTCAGTGGGTAACTGCCCTTGTCACAGAGATTCTTGTTTTACTTGCAGTTGAGAAGTTACAATGCTATCATAGGACAGTGACCTATGAACTGTCATCAAAGAGCTGCATGCAAACCTGAACGGTATAGTTAGAACATAGCTTTTTATTTTGTGTTGTAATATAGTTAGGACTTCCCCAGTCTTTCATTATTCTAATGTTGCTAAAAAGAGTTTGTTTGGGCAAATAAACATTTTTATCAGTAAAGCCAACCCCTAACCACTGGGGTATGCTTTAAATCCTGCATTTGCGCTTCTCCAGACCAAACCCTCTTAAACTATACTGCCCACCAATATGGATGACATGTGATTCCTACACCTTGTAATCCTCACTGGCTTATGTGACATTCCCTGTAGACTGATTTACATACTTGCATGATTGATTGTCCTGTGACACTGACACCCTACACTGATATGAGTAGCGCTATACAACAAATTAAATGCATATGAGAGAGTGGCTACGGATAGATGAGGGGCGCTGGTGGAGGGTGGTAGTGAGGGTGTCTGAGAAGGAGGTCAATAGGGGGAGGGGCTAAGAAGAGATTTGGGGCACTGGAGGAGGGTGTTAGTGAGGGAATCCGAGGAGGAGGTCAATGGGGGGGGCTACGGGGAGATGAGGGTCGCTGGTGGAGGGTGACAGTGAGGGAATCCGAGGAGGAGGTCATGAGTGAGAGCCCGAGAAGTGTGACTTGCCTGATACTCCCACCTCAGAAACCTCCTCTTCCCATGATCAAAGGAACATTACATGGAAAAAAACACTTTTATCAGAGTGATAACTTTTAGAAAGATTTCGAAAGAAAATAATGCGTTTTACTGGGCCCTTGTAAGACTAAGGAGAGATAAAGGAGGGCCCTGAAGCAGGCCTGGCTAGACATATAAGTGACAAATCGGGCCCGCAGTGGCCCACCCGAATGCATCCTTGGCCCACCCAAATAAAAATTCCTGGAGCCGGGCCTGGATCCGGTCAAGACCTGATGCCTTATTCTGTTTCCGGATGAAGATTGCTGATCGTTCGTCCCTCTCAGAGAATTCCTTATTTGTTATTTCATCTCCTGTCATCGTTAATGGTGGCATTAGTTCAGTATCCTCCACCATACAGTTATAAATCTGACTTTCTTCCTTCCCCATGGCTGGACCCTCAGTGCTAGGGTTACTCCGTGACCTATAAAGTGCCGAGATATAATGAAACCAGGTGACAAGCGTAATAACGTTTTCCATCTGCATTGGGATCCCATGTGATCCCCACCGCACCACCTCCCAAAAACACCTAGGGGCCGATTCCGATTCCGGCCGGAAATCTCTCCGACCGAGCCGGACCCGGAGAGATTTCCGACCGAATCGGACTCTGGCAGTCCGACCGAACGAGTACGATGCGCACGCATGCCATCGGACTCGAGTCGGTCAGACTCCCATTGAAGTCAATGGGAGCCTGTCGTACAACGCGTACGCGGGCTCCCATTGACTCAATGGGTGCGAGGCGGACAAGGGCGCCCCCTACAGCAGGTACGCGTCGATGCGCATCGCAGCGTACATGCACAGGTAGGGGGACCCATGGGTCCCCCTGTGTGCGACTCGCGCGCCTATGTGTACAGGGGGTCCGACGCGGACCCCAAAGTCCGGCTCCGACAGCTTTTTCGAGCCGGACGGCGCGAGTCGGTCGGACTGCTCGCGGCGCGCATCGTACTTACCCGGCCGGGATACGTCTCCATAGCGCGGTGCGAGTCGTGTCCATGCGAGTCGGTCGGAGCGTGTTGAAGCCGCGTTCGAGTCGGTCGGAGATTTCGCGGGGGCCTGCATCGTACTCGCTCGGCCGGACCCGCGTACGATTCGGTCGGGAAACAGGGCTCCGAATCGGATCCGGTAAATCCAAATCCGATTCGGAGCACTACCGGCCGAGATCGGAATCGGCCCCTTTGTGTTCTTCTTTCCTATGGCGTCCTAAGTGCCTTCCAAGCCTTTGCTTGGATCCGGCTTTTCTTAGATTTGATAAGGCGCTTATATTTCTGCCTTAGCTCTTTGAGCTGACTTTCCCCCTGAAGAGTGACTTGCCTGGCTTTTAATGCCGATGACAGTGCACATTTTAACTTGTCGCAGAATATTGAAATTACTGTCAGACCTACTTCCGCTAGCTAGTTGTCGACCACCGTACCCCTGTGTTAAATTGATTAAAGTCTCGAATCTGGGAATGATCTGTGTCCTTTAGGTTGCCAGACTCCTTGCAGCCCCTGAACACTTTTTCCAAGAGGTTGTAAGCGCTATCAGTACGCAGATCTGAGCCTCTATGCACACACCCTGCAAGGGGTTTCCTATTACAGACTGTTACTTGCAGGGCGCTTTTCCTGAGCTCAGTAATGCAAGTAGTGACCGCTTTTTTCCTCAGTGGGGCTTTTAAGCAAGCTATCGGGGGGGTCGTGAACGCTCTCGATTCATTGCTCAATTACAAAGTCCTCGACCAGCTGCCAAGGTCCCCGTTGGTTAGCATGTAATCTATCAGGCTTGTGTGAGCCCCTGCTTGGAAGGTGTGTGAGCTTCGAATCCGAGCGCGTGGTCAGAGCACGAGGACCGTACTTGAGCCAAGAGATGGTATGCAGGCTCCCTCCTTGCATGACGAGTTAGCAGTGTACGTGGGCACGATGGGTTACGTCTAGTGTACTTATGCAGCACATCCACATTAGCCATTGTTTCGCCGAGTTTGGTGTTAGAATCCCACATACCTGCTCGCAGATGGTTCGACGGTGAAGATGACGGTGTTTTCACGGACAATACCAATGTACTTTTCTAGCTTGGCCATTTGCTTATGAAAATCTGGTTGCAGACCCGGCAGAAAATAGATATTCATTAGGATCAATACTCCGCATTGGCCAGAGATGACCAATATTTGGAAATTCTCATTGATTGGGGGAACACTTGGTTGTCTGTATCTAGTTGGGTGCAAATCAAGATTGTGAGGCCAGCTCTCTGTCTACGATTGATGCCTTTGTGGCTTTCATCGAGAACGCAGTAAACCCATCCGTATTGGACTCACACAGGACCCAAGCCTCTTGAAAGTAGCAAATAGTGTTTGATTTAATAAAATTGGCCTAACCTGTGCCATCCATCTTTGCTTTTAGGACAGCAGCATGCCAGCTGAGCACCTTTGGCCTGGCCTTAGGGCGCCTATGGGAGGTGAGCAACGTACGTAGGGTATGGGGGGCCATATGCGTCCTCTCTGTGCCTCTTCAGGTGTTATATGGGCCGTGATAATGTGGCTTTGATTGTTCCCATGCTTTGCAGGTCAGAATTTTCAGTAAGCGCCTGTATTTTGACCTCTAAGCTGTCGGCTTCCTCCTTAGAAACATCATTGGTGGCACCCAGGGCTGATAACAATACCTCATGCTTGTGGGGTTCTTCATCCTTGTGCCTTGTTACATCTGCATACCCAGTTTTGAGTACTATTGGGTAGGTCTCTGGGGTACCTTCATGGACTAGTATTCTCCAAGTGGCCAATATTTTGCTTGTGCCAAGGATCTGGTCTGCCACCTGCTTGTTTGCCCTCCATGTAGTCGTCGAGTCCCCCTCTCCGGTAGGTTTGACATGTGCAAATCCAACTCTTAATAGATCGCTTGATGACACATTTTGAAGCCCTTGCAGGGAGCGCAGTACTCGCAGTAGGGTGCATCTATTGAGGATGCTGTGGTATCCCCGTGATTGGTATGTTGGCGTAAATAGCAGGATTACAGGGTCCTTGAGAAACTCGCTGGACGTCATCGCCCTTGCCGAGGAGTTTGTCAGGCGCTCTTGCCAGGTGCTAGTGTGTGGATCCCCTGGTCCCTCCCACCTGGCCCTAGATTTCGTAGAGCACATAGCTCCTCTGCTCGTACTGCTGTAAATTATACACTTGCCTGTCAGATGACCGGTTCACCTCAGTTGCTGCTGCATGACCAGAAGTAAGAATGGAGTCTGCTCTTGATGCTACTCCTTAGATTACTATACTGAGCAATGGCCATCCTGAGGATTTGAGTCGCAGGTGGCCCCATGCATTCCAGACGATAGCTGTTGCTGCCAGGTGCTGCTCTCTAGTCCCGGTATGAGATCCATTGTTGCAGATGTTTTTTGTGGATGCCAGTGGCGTGCTAGCGAGGCACAGGAGTTAACGCTCCGTCCCACGTGGAGGCCAGCAGTACTGAAGACAGCTTTTTTTTGCCTTATCTGCCTCTGGTTCTTGGGAGGTCTCCTTTGCACTGTTGTCACTCACTCTCGTCCACTGATCAATAATTAGAGGTTGCATCGGGACTTCTACCTGCCCCCTAACGCCAGCAGCTGGTGCGATTCCCAAGCCAGGCCAGCCATTTCCTTGGCTAAGGGCCATTGCCCCGGGCATGCATTGTATGGTACTACAGGTGTGTCATGAAGAAGGTGTATGCGTTGACCATTTGACTGCACGTAGGTGGTCCCATTAGTCGTCGTCGTGACAGTCACGTAGTCTAGAGCATTCTCTGCGCTTGTTAACACATTTGTGTGGTCAACTGCAGCAACTTGCCCACTGGCTACAGGTTCGGAGACTATCCTGGGGCCTGTGGGAAACCTTTAGATAGGAGTATGCTCCCTGCACGAAGCTTCACATTTCAAGGATTTGTGCTTTTTTAGCTCAATCCCTGGAATTGCATGTGGATTCCTTGGGGTGCCATCTTCCTTCACTAATTCAGCTTGCCTGTTCCAATGAGTGTGTTCTACTATTTCCGCCATTGCCTTCCTCTCCCTGTATGAGGGATTGTCTACCCTAAGTGGACTGGTATTTACTCTGCTTGTCTTTCTGTGGTTTTTTGAACAGTTTGTAAGCCGTGGTTTGTTTGGCTGCTTCAGGGGTTGATTCTTCCTCTGCAATTCTGTAGAATATCCAAAACTCCCGGAAGAAGCAATGTGACTGGGACAGTCGATAGCACCTTATTTGTCAATATCCCTTGAGCCTACTGAGGGATTCCGGGCCTCACTTGGGGCCTGCTCCTGTGCTGCCCCTTGCAGGGGGGTGGGGGTGGAGGGTCAGGATCTCAGGAGTTTTGGGATCCAGTTGGTCTAATCTTACCGGGGATGAACCTCTACTCGCTGCCCTTCTACAGTCTTCTAGAATTGAGCTGATGACTTCTGGTAGTTCTGTGAGCTTAGAAGCCATCTTTGAACAGATTCTTGTTTCACTTGACAATGCATTGTTCCTGAGGGATTAACACAGCAGACCCCATTACTTGCATACGGGAGTCAATCGTTGTTACACTGGATGACATCTCTCTAAGAGTTGTTGTTTGGTCGTCCAACTTTAGACTATGTGCTATTAAGTTGTTCATTCAGTTGGATGGCTGGAGCACTCCTTGTTTATCAACAGTGTACTGCTGTTAATTCGTTTGATTGTGTGCATTCAGGTATCGCCTTCTAATCCTGGGCGTGATTATAAATATAATGTTGCACTTCCCACATCGGGAGCGTGTCCCCTAATTGCACCACTTAGATCCACACTAGGGATATATTCAAGTTCATCAAAAAATATTCAAATATTAATCCTCGTAATTCAATGAATTAATTTTTCAATTCTCTTTATTTGTTCGTTCATTCGATTGCCAATGAAATTGAAAGCATTCCAGTTGCGTCCATATATATGTATATTAGTGTTGAAACTTCACACTTCAAGAATCCCAATGCGTTTCGGGCTGAGATCCCTTCTTCAGGGGAGGTGTGATTTGTATATAAGGTGCTGTTGGGCGAAGGTGATGGTTCTCTACCTGGCGTTTGAGTCAGCCGCTGTGTTGGTGTTCGCCATAAGGTCCAGAGTTCTGCGCATAGTGTGCATAGAGGCGAGGATTGGTTGCTCCGAGTAAGGCTCGGAGGAGTAAGGCCAGCATCCGTCAGAGGCAGAGCCCCTAAGCTGAGGCGACTGGCAGTCCAGGGACCCCAGTTCCACAAAGCTATGGGAGTGAGAGCTATGGCTGCCAGACACTCCATGGTATGGATCCACTGGGCCCAAGAGTTACTCGTCTCGCTCGAAGGAGCTGCCGGACCCTCCCCCCTGCTGACAGAGAGACCTGACTTGAAAAGCCAGCGGAAGGGGTTGGGACGTGGCTATGTTTTTCAGTCATCCCGTTCTTAATTGTCCCGTCTTTGTAGGGGGGGCTATTGCACAGTCTGATGGTTGGTGCCTGGCTGTTACTTTCCCCAGCGTTACCGTCTTTGTGGCTGTCAGCCACTATTATAAATTGGTTCGTATCCTGCACACACTCCCTTGTGAATGAGAAAACGCCTGCCCCAGCTTCCAAGGCCTTCGCAGCGGGTCCGCTGGAGTTTTCCAGCCTCAGTTCCAAACGCTTGGGGGGACAGGGGGAGGGTGGCCCACTCATGCTAGCACCTATGTCCTGGCAGTCATTACTTTTAGAATCAAGGGGGGGGGAGGGGGCGGCTCTGTACATGCCTTCAGCAGTGGCTTCAGTAATGGTTGCTCAGGGCACAGGGCAGTCGTGAAGTCACTGGTGATTTTATTTGGGGGGGAGGGGGGGCATTGGACACTGTTAGCTGCTCTGGTGCCACCCACAAGGAGCTTGTTCTGCCCTTAGGCAAATCAGGACCAGCTGGTGATAGTGCACAGGAGAGCGACTGAGCAGCCAGCCCCCCAGGCCTGAAACTGGGGGGAGGGGGCAGTGCACAGGAGAGCGACTGAGCAGCCAGCCCCCCAGGCCTGAAACTGGGGGGAGGGGGCAGTGCACAGGAGAGCGACTGAGCAGCCAGCCCCCCAGGCCTGAAACTGGGGGGAGGGGGCAGTGCACAGGAGAGCGACTGAGCAGGCAGCCCCCCAGGCCTGAAACTGGGGGGAGGGGGCAGTGCACAGGAGAGCGACTGAGCAGGCAGCCCCCCAGGCCTGAAACTGGGGGGAGGGGGCAGTGCACAGGAGAGCGACTGAGCAGCCAGCCCCCCAGGCCTGAAACTGGGGGGAGGGGGCAGTGCACAGGAGAGCGACTGAGCAGGCAGCGCCCCAGGCCTGAAACTGGGGGGGGGGACCTTTACACGTGGGAGCATATGTTCCAAATATACCCTGCCTTTGAAATTAGATGTTAGATATTGGGTATTGGTCCAGATGCCATGATGCCTTCTTGCCTTGATGATGTCACTTGTTGATCGTCTTCCCTTGCTAAGACCCACAGTCGCAGGGTCACGAGCACTCTCATGCACTTGCAATAGGTCGCACAAGTGATACAAATTATTCAAGATATACAGGGGTGAGCAGGGGGCCAGGAGGTGGTATCACATGCCGCTTTAAGCAGGGAGGACGGAGGGTGGAGGGAGGGCAGTGTCAATGCCAGGCTGACACTGTACGGTACTGGGGGTGAGCACATCCAGGGCCTTGAACCACACACACACCTAGTGGGGCCGCTTCAACGAACCTGGCGCTCAGACCACTATGGCAGGTTCTAGGCGCAGGGCACCCGCTTCTGTCCTTTTCTTGCTGCTCCTGTAATAGGCTCCCCCTCTGCTGCGATACTTGTGTACTGCTGCTACATTACTGCTATGCGACTAGAGTGTTGGTAATGTTTGACTGTTGCTGTTGGCTGCTAAAAGGCAGCCTCATACCGCTGACTGCCACTCAAATGCCGCTAATTACAGCCAGGGTGCTTGTGCCATGCGGCAGCAGTGGAAGCAGGCAGCAGTAGCCTGTCTGCCTGTCAGTCCACCTGCCCTGCCTGCCTGTCACTCCACCTGTCCTGAGGCTCTTTACCTCACCTGCCTGTCAGTCCACCTGTCCTGAGGCTCTTTACCCCACCTGCCCCGCCTGCCTGTCAATCCACCTGTTCTGAGGCTCTTTACCTCACCTGCCCCGCCTGCCTGTCACTCCACCTGTCCTGAGGCTCTTTACCTCACCTGCCTGTCACTCCACCTGTCCTAAGGCTCTTTACCTCACCTGCCCCGCCTGCCTGTCACTACACCTGTCCTGAGGCTCTTTACCTCACCTGCCAGTCACTCCACCTCACCTGCCCCGCCTGCCTCTCCACCTGTCCTGAGGCTCTTTACCTCACCTGCCTGTCAGTCCACCTGTTCTGAGTCTCTTTACCTCACCTGCCTGTCAGGCCACCTGACCTGATTCTCTTTTCCTCACCTGCCTGTTAGTCCACCTGTCCTGAGGCTCTTTACCCCACCTGCACCGCCTGCCTGTCAGTCTACCTGTCCTGAGGCTCTTTACCTCACCTGCCCTACCTGCCTGTCAGTCCACCTGTCCTGAGGCTCTTTACCCCACCTGCCTGTCACTCCACCTGCCCTGAGGCTCTTTACCCCGCCTGCCTGTCAGTCCACCTGTCATGAGGCTCTTTACCCCACCTGCCCACCTGCCTGTCACTCCACCTGCCCTGAGGCTCTTTACCTCACCTACCCCGCCTGCCTGTCTATCTGTCCTGAGTCTCTTTACCCCACCTGCCCCGCTTGTCTGTCAGTCCATCTGTCCTGAGGCTCTTTACCCCACCTGCCCCGTCTGCCTGTCAGTCCACCTGTCCTGAGGCTCTTTACCTCACCTACCCCGCCTGCCTGTCAGTCCACCTGTCCTGAGGCTCTTTACTCCACCTGCCTGTCAGGCCACCTGTCCTGAGACTCTTTGCCTCACCTGCCTGTGAGTCCAGCTGTCCTGAGGCTCTTTACCCCACCTGCCCCGTCTGCCTGTCAGTCCACCTGTCCTGAGGCTCTTTACCTCACCTACCCCGCCTGCCTGTCAGTCCACCTGTCCTGAGGCTCTTTACTCCACCTGCCTGTCAGTCCACCTGTCATCAGGCTCTTTACCCCGCCTGCCCGCCTGCCTGTCACTCCACCTGCCCTGAGGCTCTTTACCCCACCTGCCCCACCTGCCTGTCAGTCCACCTGTCCTGAGTCTCTTTACCCCACCTGCCCGTCTGCCTGTCAGTCCACCTGCCCTGAGGCTCTTTACCTCACCTAACCCGTCTGCCTGTCAGTCCACCTGTCCTGAGGCTCTTTACCCCAACTGTGCCGCCTGTCTATCAGGCCACCTGTCCTGAGACTCTTTACCTCACCTGCCCCACCTGCCAGTCAGTTCATCTGTCCTGAGGCTCTTTATCTCATCTGCCCCTCTTGTCTGTCAGTCCACCTGTCCTGAGGCTCTCTATCCTACCTGCCCCGCCTGTCTGTCAGTCCACCTGTCCTGAGGCTCTTTACCTCACCTGCCCTGCCTGCCTGTCTGTCCACCTGTCCTGAGGCTCTTTACCTCACCTACCCCGCCTGCCTGTCTGTCCATCTGTCCTGAGGCTGTTTACCTCACCTGTCCCCCACCTGCTTGTCAGTCCACCTTCCCTGAAGCTTTTTACCTCACCTGTCCCTCCTGTCAGTCAGTCCACCTGCCCTGAGGCTCTTTACCTCACCTTCACCGCCTGCCTGTCCGTCTACCTGTCCTGAGGCTCTTTACCCCACCTGCCCTACCTGCCTGCCAGTCCACCTGTCCTGAGGACCGCATAGGCAGGTAGTAAACCGAAGCAGAGCGCTCCGGGCGCTGCTTCCTCCCGCTCACTTGATCTCTTCGATGCCGGCGCGAGGGCCGGGCCGATGTCGGGTGCTGTTGGGGGGCTCAGGGTCAGTAAGGGTTTGGGGCAGTGGGCTTGGGGGGGGCTAGGGGGAGGCTCTAGTTCCTTCCTTCCTCGCTGCGTCTGCTGCCGCTCGCTCCACATCTTGTTGTGCGTGCTCGTACTCTCCGACCAATACAGAGAGAATCTTGTGACTCAATCCATAAGATTATAGACTGTGCGCAGCTTAAACTGGAGGTCATGCTCTGTTGAAATTTTGCACACAAAGGCCCCTAACCAATTAGGATGGGTAGGTTTCGGGCCTATATAATCTGCACAAGAGGTTTGACTTCAATATGTTTTAATGAATTATTGTTTTATGTACGTGTTTTTATGTATCCATATATGTATAACTTTTATATTTTTTGATGCAAAACCGAATAAAGTTTATTTGATTTGATTTGACTGTGCGGTATAACACAACTCCATTCCCAAGCTTACAGACTGCTAGAGGAATAGCTTCCCAATGTCTTCTAACTATGGCAAGTTAGAAGTGTTTCACTGCTAAAAATACTGACATATTTTAACATCTGAGCGGGAAAACGATTTCACTATATTTGTTTCTCTGTTTTGCAGGATGTCAGAAGCACCTTAAAGAGGTAAGGTTGGTGTATTATTCTTCTCTCAGTGTATAAAGTAAAGTAAAAGTAAGTCCGTTTTTATATAGCGCAGCTACTCACCCTTACGGGTCTCAAGGTGCTGGGGGCCGGAGTGGAAATTAAGTGAGCTATTGCCCAGAGTCACATGGTGCTGAGCTGAGCTGCTGCCGGAGATCGAACCGTGAACCCTGTGCTCTGGAGTCAGCTGCCCTGGCCGCTGCACCACACCTCTCCACTAGGTGCATGAGGAGCAGATCTGGCTACTACATGTGTAAATGCCACTACTGAGCTCACACAAAGTGCTTAGAAACTTTCAGATCCTTGTGAAATCATTTCACATCCTCATAAAACTAATTCCTCAGACAATATCTTTATTTCCCCTGAACACTAAATCCACCTAAAACTCCCTTGAGTCATCAGGAAACTCCCTTAAATTTCCAGAAATCCCTTTGAGTCCTTAGAAAACTTCTCTGAGTCCTGAAATAGTTGTTAAGGAAATGAGCGTCTGCTCTCACAAAACATATTTATATCCTTTAAACCTACGTGAAGCCCTAAGAAAAGTGCCCTTATAACACAGAAAGGGAAAGTACATTCTGGGAGAGCACCTCAGGTTTCTCTCAATTCAGAGTTGTGCAAAACTCGTTCCGAATTTACTAACTAACATACCACACTTCAAAACATCACTTCAGTGTCCAGCATCTTAGGAATTGCATTAAAGGCATATTCAGGCCTCATTCTTTAGTAAGGTCCTTCCAAACAGAAGAGAGCTCATAAGCCTCATTGTAATCCTCAGATCTGCTCCTAGTCCTAAGAAATCTCTCTCCAGTCTGCAGGGACCTCCGTAGCATCCTCTTGAGTCTTCAGAAGTCTCATTTTAATCCTCAAACCTCTGCCCAGGTCACTGACCGCTCATTCCAGGCACCAAATGCTTCTTCAAGTTCCCAGTGTCTTCCTTTCATTACTCTGCACCCTGCTCTGTCTTCAGACGCCTCTTTCCAATCCTATAAATAAGTATCCAGACCCTCATCAAAGAGATGACATAAGCATATTACCTGCTGGATACTAACTAGTCTTGTGGAAGAAGTGTGGTGCAGCGGCCAGGGTGCCTGACTCCGACCACGGGGTTCACGGTTCAATCGCCGGCAGCAGGTTAGCCCAGCACCATGTGACTCTGGGCAATAGCTCGCTTAATCTTCCCGATGGCCCCCAGCACCGCAACACCTCTACGGAGGTAGCTGTGCGCTTTACAAATGCTGGTATTTATATATTTATTTGAATTAATATTAATAGAGCTTAATGAGACATGATACTTCTCATGATATCTTCTGTTGTTTAGCTAACAATGCCAACTCCTCAAAGCCTTTACGCGGATACGGGACCTCTGGATCACTTAACACAATAATCCAAGATGGTGGTGGACATCACAAAATAAAAGCTCATGCTTTCGACACTTATTCGAGAACTGATAATTTAAGGTTCCAGTCAGTTTCACAACGAATGCGCAGAGGACCAGGGGTGTGAGAGCTCAAAGGCATTCTAGCTGTTTGGCTGTTGTGACCCAAAAAGGTGCAGAGTAAGGAAAATCAAGCGGCGTGGCAGGAAAAAAACTGTCTTGCTGGTCAACATTTCTATGTGAACCGAATTTAAGATATGGAGTGCACGTGACTCCTAGAGGTTTGAGCAGTGAAGCGAGATTCCTGAGGTCAAGTTTAACTGCATGCCCACATGGCCTACTTTTTTCTGGTGGAACGCATCCGTTTTGAGATGCTGCAGTGAGCCTCTACTACTAGAAACCTGCCAGTGGATTTCGCGTGCAGCGGGCACAACACTTCTGAGTGGCCCTCTGGAGAGAAGCCTGGGGAGGTTGTTGTGTCGCATTGTGGCACTGAAATGAAAGGTACGCACTCCATGGACCAATTTTGCAGACTTTAAGCAGTTTTTATTTTATCAGTGATGAAACCCGGATTGAACCAGTGGGCCCACATCTAAGGATGACCACTGGTGTCAGAAATGGCCTGAACCATGGAACTGCGCATGCACAATACCACCATCAAAATTACATTAATCCAAAACTTTATCAACAACGACACCAGTTCAGCATAGGTTGACTACAGTTTCAAAAAGTCTGTTGCTCATGGTCTTTGTAGTGGGGGCAGAATTCACCCAGAAGTTGTGCCTATGAGGATCAGATCATATCTGAGATGCACCTACCTTATCGTTCAGCTCCGTTTCACTCACTTCTTTGTCCTCAGCTGCCTCGAGTACCTGAAAACTCTTGGCCAGGGGACTTCCTGGCTGTGATACAGGATTCAGGTGATCACTGCGTGGGTTCTCTCAAACCAGTTGCCCACATCAAGATCCTCATCCCCTTCCCGGAGCCCAGACTCTTTGGGAAGGTAAAAGAGCTTTGAAACCTGCAAAAAGAAAGACACTTGTTTGAGGCATGTGTGGCTGTAGATACAGATACTTAGCATAATTTGGCAATCTAGAGTTGGGCTCAGATGTGTGCAAGTTGTTTTTCTTCTAAGAAAGTCTTTTGAGTCACGAGGTTTAGTGACTCCTCCTCTTGCTGGCAATGTGCATGATCATCGATTCCATTGTTAGATTGTTTTCTTCCACCGTCAGGTTCAGATATGTGCTCCCTGCCCCAGTTCAATACCATCGTTGTTTCTCTTTCCAGACTTTACTGTCGGTATTGTGTTCGATTGCACTTCAATTCACAATCTCACTGAACTGTGCACCGACATCGACTTCGTAGGCCAGGCTCCAGTCGACCGTGACCCCGGTGGGCCTTGCTCTTTGAGGCAGACTTTGTCTTTAACGTCCATTTCGCCCAAATACTGCTCAGGCTCTGAGCTAGAGAGGCAAGACATCACGCCGGGACAACCTGTGAGTACATTACCCCCTCCATCCTGGCCTCAACAACCATCCCAAAGGGTCTGGACTGATCAAAAACTTCACATGGGCCACCACTGCCCTTGGGCCATGGTTGGCACCAAGCAGCTGTGTCGGAAATGCTCATACTCTGCACCGAAAAAACAGCAAAACCCACCTGCCCTCGGACCGACTCCCAAGTCATCAGACTTGAGCCTACCATTGGATTCGAGAGGGTTGGCACCGATACATCATTCCATCTTGGCGCCAGAATTGACCACATACAACACCCTTGATGCTGAAAGGATTGGCATCAAAAGGATCAGCATCAAAATCCTCGGCATCGAAGATGGCATCGTAGCCGAAATCGTACTCCTTCGCACGTTGAATAGTCTATAAGGAAAATATCGAACCTGTGCTTGAACGGATGCAGGAAGACATTGGTTTACACCAGAAACACCTGGTTATCCACCCAGACACTGGTCAAATTCTTGCCATACCTCCACAGACTGCTGCACAGCCAGCTAAAAGACAACTCACTTTTGAGGACGCTTTGGGCATACCGATACCACCAAAGGAAAATGGCTGACAAGGCTACTAGCCCTGTGCATACCATTACCCCACCACCACCTCCTGCACCTGTTTCACCTCCCCGCACCACCACCATATTCCCCATAGGGGTCTACTCATTCTTTTGGGGGGATGAGGATGATGGAGACTAGTACTTCATTCCACCACATGATGACCCGTGGGGCACTTATGACATAGACCCCCCCTACAGATACAGACCTTGACCTTTATCCAGAAAAGCAGTCTTCACCTGATGTCACCACTACCTACCATGACATCATAAATAGGGCAGCTACATATCACAAAGTTCAGCTACATACAGAACCACTAGAAGATGACTTTTTATTTGAGACACTCTCTGCTAGTCAACAATCTGCACAATATCTGCCCATGCTGAAAGGCATGCTTAGACATACTCCTGACATCTTTAAAGACCCAGTTAATGCATGTGTCATTTCTACAAGGGTAGATAAGAAATATAAACCGTCCACATGGACCCTATTTACATCAGAGGACAACTCCCTCCTGACTCTGATGGTTGCTACAGCACAGAAGAGGTAAAACTAAACAAATCTGGTGAGACACCTCCACCAGATAAAGAGAGTAAAAGGTTAGATGCTGCGGAGAAAAGGGTAGCTGCCCAATCTGCTAATCAATGGAGAATTGCAAACTTCTTTGGTCCCCTTTCACTTTATGACAGGACTCATTAGGATGAGATGGAGGGACTACTCCAACACCTCCCAGAGGAATATAGAAAGAGGGCCTACTAGATAGCAGCGTAGGGTAAATTAATTAACAACACCTCTATTCCATGCATCCTCATTGCTGCAGACACAGCAGAAAGAAGCATTAATTCAAGTGTGCTCTCCAGCTTGGTTTAGGGTTTTAGGTTTGAAATCTCAGGTGCAACAACACATCTTAGCACTGCGTTATGCCCTCAAGTAGACACTCTACTAGAGAAGATAAAAAAAGACAATGAGACGGCCAGAGCTATGGACGTGTTCACAATGCAGCTCCTTTTGCCTCTCCACATATTGTGGAGCAACAAAAGCCACCTCCACAGATCCCTCCACATTTTACCAAAGTCCCCAGCTACACAGCACCTCATCCAGTGAATATTCCTTTCGCTCCTATAGGGGCAACAATTCCAAAGGTAAAGGCAAGGGTGGTTTGACCAAACCCGCTGCCACCTCCACAAAACCCTGACTTGCCTACCATTCCCCCCGAACACACAACACCTGTCAAGGGTCGACTGCAAAGTTTCTTTCACGCATGGTGGAAGATCACCTGCGACCAGTGTGTGTTGGGTATTATCCAACATAGTTATTGTCTGGAGCTCACTTCCACACCTCCAAACATCCCTCTTCGCAAACACAAACTTTCAACAGAACATCAAAAGTTGCTCAAAGAGGAAGTTCATGCACTTCTCAAAAAAGGTGCCATAGAACCACTGCCTATATAACAAGGCACAAGAGTTTGTCTTCTATACTTCCTCAAACCCAGTCAGTCCAGAATACTTTATTCGACTCTAAAAGAGCCATAAAAGATTGCACATACATGTTTTCATTTAAGAGACAGCAAATCCACATACACAAAAGTTACAGGTGATAAAAATGACTAATATTTACTACGAATCTTAAAAACAGTAAAATAAATAATTTAAAATGCAATATATAATCTCATTTGTTCCTAGGGAGAGTAGGTATTCCATTGCCAGTTTATAATTTCTAATCCCTGCTGCAAGTAATAATGGGCGAATGAACTGCTTCCTCTGGGGGTATAAAATCTACAAAATAAAATAAAGTGCGTAGTGCTTTGGCATGAGCAACTGTCACAAGGACAAACAGCGAGTGATGCAAACCATGAGCCTTGAGTAGGGAAAGCAACTAAGAAGTGCATAGTTTTTAGACGCAGCCTAGTTAACAGAAATTTCCGCCTTTCATTTAAGTCAGTTTGCAGATAGAGGGCGGGTTCTCTTTCTGGCTGAGAGAAAAGCTCTGGGTGACCAGTCAAATGTCGGAGGGGTCAACCCACGTAGAGTAGGAGAAGCCTCCATGGGCCTACGGAAGTGTAATTTGGGAAGCTTGGAACACCAACAGTTGGTGCTTGCTGGACTGTGTCTGGGACCTGTCACAGGTTTCAACCCTGCAGGAGCAGCAGAGCCCTTTCCAGGCCAGTGACCAGGGTATGGAAGGAGGCCTCTGGCCAGAGGATGAGCCTGGCAGTCCCCATGGAGCTGTGCTACAGCCTCATGGCTGGAAGAAGCATCTGGGTAGTGCACCAGTCTTTCTCTCTCTTCTTCAACAATTACTATCAGTGGAAAAGAGGACTAGGCTTTTTTGTAATTTGGGTGCCTAGGGTGACAGGGGTAGATGGTGGCTTCTGAGCATAGGCATCCGGTATTATGGTGCCTTGGCTGCAAACAAAATTGCAAATGGGCCTATCACAAATTCCAAGACAACTCGGAATTCTGACCACTGATTTATACCAAGAAATCATGTGATAAAGGGCTGGATGTATGGAGCCATTGAGCGGTTGCAAAGCCTGCAATTCGATTAGTTACAGGGTCTGCAACTGCTAAATGGCTTTTTCAAATGTATTGCACCCATTGTCTGATTCTGTTACAGGTTACTGAATTGCGAAATGGGGTTAGAAACGTTTTCTGTGTCGCAATCGGATAGGAGCGAATTGGAAACTATTTATAGGTTACAGAATCCTCAAAGGTAACCCATTTGCAAATATGAACGGGGTCCCAGAGGGATCCCTTCCCCTTTACGAATTAAAAAAATGGTTTGTTTGGGAGGAGGCCTTTTTTTTCTTAAAAGCAGACTTGTTTCCTTCAAGGAAAATGAGGTGCATTTAAAAAGATTCAAGCTTTATTAAAATGTGATCACAGACGTTGATGAGGTAGGTCAGATAGTGAGCTACTCTGGTTAGAACATTTTGTGAACCGACCTATTAGTGCACAGGTCATCACAATATTTTACACTGGGTGCTATTGGCAGCCAGTGTTCCGTACACCTGGCCGTTATTAATTTTATTATGTTTTTATATACAAATCATCATCAGTCACATCAGCGTGATAAAGTTGTCACACCCCTGAGCATGATAAATGCCTACCAGGAGTAATTTCGTTCACCCTTAATAACTATTCAAGACACTCATATTTTGTGTGTTTCAGGAATTACTGGCTCCACATGAAAATAAAGAGAGTTGTTTACACAGAGATATTAATGACTATGGTACATCCATTCACTATTACACTAAGCATAGCACCCTTAACGACAAGTTACTTATGATATACATTTGTCTCGTAGAGATCCACTACATCCTGCAGACATCCACGATCCAACAAGATATTACTAAGGTGCATCCACTCACTAATACACTAAGCAGAGCACCCTTGACAACAAGTTACTTATGATATACGTTTGTCTCGTAGAGATCCACTACATCCTGCAGACATCCAGGATCCAACAGAAGTGAGGAGTCAGAGTGGTGGAGTCCTGTGTCTCTGTTTTCTCTTTTATTCCATTCTCTTAAGTCTGTTTCTAAAACTGCCCCTTATATTCCTGTGTATGTGGTCACTGGTGAAGGTGGCGACAGATGAAAGGTGCCTTGCTCCTGCTGGATGATTCAGAGAGCAAAGGTCAGTGCATCCTGACACACTGCCGTATAGAATATGGACCCTTGTAACATGATGCCTGGCTCCTGACACGGTAGAGGAATACAGAGTAAAGACTCTTGAATACAAAGCCTGGCTCCTGACGTTGTGTATCCTTACAGAGTGTATGCTCTTGTAATACGATGCCTGGCTCCTGACATGGCATAGCCTTACAGAGTGTAGACTGCTATAATACCATGCCTGGCTCCTGACATGGGGTAGCCTTACAGAGTGTAGACTGCTATAATACCATGCCTGGCTCCTGACATGGGGTAGCCTTACAGAGTGTAGACTTTTGAAATATGATGCCTGGCTCCTGACATGGTACTATAGGTGTATTGTGCGTTTGCTCTTGTAATACGATGACTGGCTTACAGAGTGTAGAATCTTGTAATAGGATGCCTGGCTTCGGACATAGTATAGGCGTATAGAGTGTATGCTGTTGTAATACGATGACTTTCTTACATAGTGTAGACTCTTGTAATATGATGCCTGGCTCCTGGAATTCTTGTTCTGGACCGGACCAAATCAAAAAAATGTCATCTAGATAGCGTTTCCAACAGGAAATGCTGGTCCGATACCTGTTGCTGCTGGACAGAACAGATATTTGTCTCCAAATCATCTACATAGATGTTAGCCGAATTTGGGGCAAACATTGCCCCCATTGAAGTTCTGGAGCACTGTTGGAAGAATTGATTGTCATATTTAAAATAGTAGTACTGTAATGCAATACGTGGAAGTGATATGATGAAGTCTGTAGGGACTTGCACAGGTTGTGGTCGTGTGCTCAGACAATTCTCAATGATAGTTATATCTTTCCTCAAGGGGGATATTAGTGTACAATGAGGCTATCTCCAATGTTACAAACAGATCAGAGTCCATATCAGAGAACATGCCTTAAATCAACTTTACCATGAAGGTGCAATCCCTCACATCGGTTTCCTGCAGTGGTACATATTCTTGGATGAAAAAGTGAATGGAACCGCAGCCAGACAAGATGGGTCTACTCTGGGGATTATTGAGGTCTTTATGCACCTTAGGCAAAGTGAATAACACCGGTGTGCAAGGATTCTTATTCCTCAAGAACATAAATTCCTTCCCTCTTGTAGTAAACTTCAAAATCTCATTTAAGATCATATCCAAAGGATTTACGATGAGTCTTTTGTCATGTTTGATATCTGAAATCTGTCACCGTAGCTCTGCATCATAGGTATTGTAATCCTATAGTACAATACCACCCCCTTTATCAACTGGCTGGATAATGAGGGACTTGTGACTCTTGAATGCTCTTGGGCAACCTCCCTCGACCTTTTACCCATCCAACTCCCTTATGCCACTGGAAGTGCTCACTTTTGAGAGATTAGTCCTCAGAGGCCTTGATGCTATGAAGTCCACTGAAGTCCTTTGGTCAGAGTGAGTGCTTACTTTGGGATTTTCCCTGACGGGCGGCAGGAACTGATGATCCTGAACAATTACTCAAAACATTCAGAGGTGCAAGAGAAATGAAATGAAATTTGTACTTGTAAAGTGCACCCATACCCCCAAAGGGGTGTCCAGGCGCTGTACGCATACCGCTGTGGAACCCTTCCTGGCTTTTCCCCGTGAAATGTCCACTCCTGGGCACCCCCAGGGTGAAGCCAGGCATCCCAGCGCTGTTGGGGCCATTGTGGAGATTAAGCAAGCTATTGCCCAGAGTTGCAGAGTGGGACCCATGATTAGAATAGGCACCGAGGCGAGAATTATCAGGTCTGAGGAAATTGAGCCCAAGACCCGCCGAGGCGGGAATTGAACCTTGGTCCCGGGCCAGATCTCTGCATCAGGGTCTGCCGCTCTAACCATTGAGCCACACTTCTCCAGAGAGAAGTCCACGTCACTGGAGAAAGGGATACCAAAGCTTGACAAAATAATTGGCAGCCCTCAGCATCTTAAGTAAATTGAGAACAGACAATGGGCTGTCATTTCAGGGACAAGAAATGGCTGATGACCCGAACCAGTTTCACATGAAAAATATAAAAGTGACACCTTGATGCCCAGGCAAATAGAGAGGCCGATAAGGTCATGTGTACTCTCGTAAAAGTAACACAAATTACTCTGGCAGAACACCAGAACACTGATCAAGCGATCTACATATTCTTGCGGGGTTACTTGTTGATGCATCAGACCATGCCGGAACAAGTTTCAAGCCAATTGCACATGGAGAGAATGGTGGCGGACATCATTCCCCACCAGCCAAGGTGGACACCAACCCCAGCAGAAGATGATACCATCATGCCCGGGTGAATCAAGAGTAAAAACGAATGCCCACAGAAGACATAGCATCAGAGACTCTGATCTGTGTGTGAACGATCTGATGCAGTGGCGGCTGGTGACATTTGAAAGTGATGAGGCCTCAAATTATTGCCGTACTGCGGCGAGCGAGCCTAGCGAGCGAGCCTGAACAACCTACAGGGGGCCTAGGGGGGGTTCTCAACCCCCCCGAGAAAATTTTGAAAAAGAGTGGACAAATGGTGCATTTTTAAGCAAATTTGAGAGGAAGGTTAATAAAGTAATACGATTTAATTATTTATCATTTAAGGGGAGATGGGCGATGAATGGTCCGGGGAACCAACCTCTCAGCTAGGAATAGAGTGATCAGTATGCCCAGACCTTGCACAACATGGTGGAATTCTGATGAGTGTGATTGAGCATTTCTGGGTTTATCGCATGGCTGCTCGATGTGAAAAGAAGTTGATCGCTATGCCAGGAGGCTGCTCGCAAGATCGCACATGATCCGCATGATAGGGCGGAGTCCAGTGTGCCTGGAAGCTGCTGTGTTTTAGAGCGCTGCCTGTGCACAATATCCAGAGGCTATGAGATATGGCTAGAGTGTGCCCATGCCATGCTCGATACACCAGCGTTCTACTGGATGTGCCAGGGTGTTTCTTAGTGTGCGAGGGATTACTCAGTAAGGGTGAACCCTCACAATTTTCAAACTGCACCTCTCACAGGCTAAAAGGTGAACTCTCACAAATTTTCCAACCCCACTCTTCACAGGCTAAACGGTGAACCTGCATAAGGTTCCAACCCCACCTTTCACAGGCTAAACTGTGAACCCTCACAATATTCCAATGCCACCTCTCACAAGATAAAGGATGAACTCTTACAATGTTCCACGTCCGCCTCTTACGCTAAAGGGTGAGACGTCATACCATTCCAGCTTCTCTCTGAACATTTCAATACAAGTGACATCACAGAGCCGGGCCCACTCCAAGGCTGCACACCCCACACCTTAAAATATGACAATCTGCATAAACCAGAATCATTGAAGGAAAACAAACCGTATGACGATACCACGTTAATCTTTAAATAATTCTTTCTCTGGTGTCTTAGAACAAGCCCTCGTGCGCACGGTTGTGTAACTGTGGAGTGCGGTTTACATTCCACTCGCACAAGAAATGGAAATAATAGTCTCGCTTCTGCATACACTCAACTTCCCCACACCCTGTGAGGTCATCCATAGGTTCAGATAGCGGCCGCCGTCAGTAGACGCCCGCTCCTCTCTCCTCATTCCGTCAGGACCGCCGTTCTTTCCGTGGTCTGCGGTTTACCATTCACCAGTTTACCGCTCGTCTGGAAACCTCAGGAAAGGTCACATTTTCCGACTCGGGTGCAATCAGAGTCACACACAGGCACTTCCGCGCCAGAATTCACGTTTTCCATTTTAAACACTCGCCTACTTAAGCCTTGGAGGATGTGGCATTACGGCCAGAGCTGCCGACTTTGGAGCTGGGGAGCCAGGTTCCAGCCTCGACGTCGGGTCAACATCCTGTGATTCTGGGCAAATCACTTAATGTCCCCGGGCCTACCAAAAATGAATGTGCACTTGTGTAACAACTGGTGCTCATCTAAAGCGCTCCAATACCTTCGGGTCGAGTTCGCGCTGTATAAAAAAAAACCTCAATTGCCGTAGAATCAGTGGCGAAGCAAAGGTGCAAAAGGCATAAAGCAAGCAAATAAAATAGGCCCCTTCTCCTAGTTAGGTAATAACAAAAAAAAAAAAAACTGTTTTTGAAGCGTAGAGGGCCCCTCACATCTTCGAGCCCTGGTGATGCACCTTCTGCAATGTTTATCGATAGCTACACCCCTGCGTTCTTGAGCCCTCCGAAAATGTCATATTTTCCTATATGCGAAGGCACTGTTTCACCAGAATTCATTCACATTGACTGTTTTAATAGCATTTCGCGGATAGTCTTTCCTCCCTTCCTTGCTTACATTTCACACAACCAGTGCTGTAGACTCACCAGACTTCCTTGAAATCCGTGAAACTGTCCAATCTTCTTGTTCTTCTCTTAGTGGGCTATCAGTGCTTTGCTTAACCACGCCGTTTAAAAGTCATTTACTCATTTTATGCAAAAGCTGTAATTTTTTTAAGAGCTTTTAGCTTTATTTAAACATATACGGTACATCTCGAATTGATTATAGTGTTTGTTCACCTCGCACATGATTGCTGAGGCGTTAACATTTAAGGAGTCACATACGTGGGGTGCATCTGGTAAACGCCCTCCCTTGCTTTATCCTGACCCTTCCTTCCTAGTTAATTGCTTTTCTTTTGTGTGAAAAGCGTTTGTTTCAAACTCCTCTTTGAGGCAATATCCAGTGTGCTGTTCCTAGTTCGTCCACTTGACTGGTGCCTTGCGCTCTCCAGTCTACATTGGCTTGGTGCATCGCTCTTGTATACATGTGTGAGAGATCAGGATTTGTTTCGGTTTATAAGAAAGGTCGTGACCATGTGATGAAGTGCATTTTTAGGTCGAGCCTCGAGTAGCGCGCAAGCGCTGCTAGGCGAGACTTTTAGTTAGGGGGTTTCGAAAGCTGACCAGACGCTTGTGCATCATGGCCTTTTCCCTGCGGTTACGCGCAGGGCAGACATCTGTTTCCAATTATCGTGCCCAGACGCGGGCGCGATAGTTGAAACACATGCCGGCCGTGCGGGTAATCGCAGGCAAAAGGCCATGACGCACGAGCGTCTGGTCAGCTCTGCAGGCTGCCGCGCTCGCTCGTTTTAAGAAATGTTACCCTCTTTAAAATGAGTCCGTTTACGGAACGCAAAAAGATATTTTGAGTAAAACCTTTAGTTTCATAAACACGTAATAACTGCAGAATTCCGCCCATCTTATCTCTGCGCAACTAAACCGGACAATGCATATTTATTTTTCTTATATTCCGATGTTGGCAGAGCTTGATACACAGTCGTACCCAGTCCCATTTTTGTCTCTAAGGTCACGTGGCTTAGCTGTTTTAGGGGGGCGGGATTTCGCGCGAGATTTTATTTGAACAGTACGGCGCGCTCTCGCTCTGTGTACAGCAGTACATCGGAAAAATGTCACACCAGCATTTCGTCCAGGAGGGCATCACTTTGAAGGGCAGCACGCAGATCGTGGACGAATTTTTCTGTGAGTAGGGCCTCCTCTCCCTCACGGGCGCAGTACCCCACACGCTGCTTTATCTAGTACCGCTGTCCTTCAGAGATGTTGTAGATTTCCGATTGCAGTGCTCCTTCCCCCTGCAGTTGGTATGCAACGTGATCATTCAGGTCTCTCCCAGTTGGGGACAGACAACAGCACCCCCGCTCTCAAGACAAGGGGCGGACGTTCTTTAGGGATGCGCCTGATGCTGCATTGTTTTTAAATGCCATTTAAAGCTGTAGGTACAGGCCTTTCAAACTGCCTATCTCACCCCTGTAATGGTTAGCGCTCCTGTTAACTTCCTGCATGTGCGGGCCTGTGTGATTTAAGTTACAACTGCTTGCTTCCTCCGCTTGAGACATTGCTGTATGTTGGCAGACTAAGACTGTGTCGTAGGTTGACTATGCTGCTGAAATGAGCTTAAATATGTGCAGATTAGGCTCAAATATGACTACGAGTCTGAAAGGTTAATGCAATAGCCACATACATGTGAGAGTAAAATCAGTGTTTCAAGTTACAATACGGGTAAGATAAACTTTACCAGCCATCTGCTTCTAACCTTCAGATTGCTTTGCATAGCCAATAGGTCTTGCCTTTGGGACCTTATAAGTGTTTAGCCATGCAACAGTTGATGTTGTTGCACCAAGGATATTGTGCTGCATAACTAAATACTTATAAGGTCCCAAAAGCGAGACCTATTGGCTATGCCAATGCTTGTTTAGACTATGCTATCGTTTTTGTATTTACAGTTACATTACTAACTAACAGCTATTGCTATCTGCCAAATGCCCAGTTGCCTTTCCTGTAATAAAGTATGTATGCTCACGTGCCCAGGGTGTTCAGTACACAGAACTTTGCAGCTTAATGGTTTAACTGTCAGCTGTAATCTGTACATCCTGGTTGGTATCGATATTCGGCCACAATTTTGTTCACAGGGACTCTGAGATATTTAAAGGGACATGTATTTGTAAATTTAGCTGGGAAGCTTTTATTAAACAAGCATTTGCAATGCAATCGGTCTCGCCTTTGGGACCTTATATGTATTTAGCTATGCAGCACATTAGCCTGGGTACTGAAACATCTACTGTTCTTTAACATGGAGGGAAAGTAAGCACCAAACTGCGTGACACGCCAGGTATGGGAACACATGGAGATAAATATTGCCTTCCAGTAGAAAATTGTATTGTCCAAAGCTCTGTTTTTAATATAAAATCAGGGCCTTCGGTGGTCATATCACTGAAAATACAAGATTTGAAAAAAATATTGTCTACGGGTGCTCGTGGAAGACAATTTCTATGGACTGCAATCTAGAGAATGCTAAAGTGATTCTGGTATTTTACTGACCTATGCTGGTCGTTTTCTATCAAAAAAATGTTAAATAGAGGCAGTTAAACAGAAAAAAAAAGTCCCTAAGCGGAAGCAGACAAGTCCTAGGGCTGATCTCCAGAGCCCACAAAGTACATACACATAGAAGTATATACTAAAGTATATGCAAGAGGTCCCGAATGCTCGACCTAAAAATAGGCTATGTCCCAGTAAAATGCCAAAACTGTGTAGAAAATGTTGGTTTTCTGACAAATGTTTTCCTGTTCCTGAAAGTTGGGAAAATTGTGATTTTAGCACCACAACCCCTTTGTTGATACCATTTGCAGGGAAACAGACAGACGCTTTTTTCTGCAGCATGTTTTTCCCATTTTCCCCCAAAACCCCAAACTTTTGCTGTATTTTGCCTAATTTCACGGTCCTCTCCAGGGAAATCTGTAAACCCTGGGTACCTTTATAATTCTCAGCATGCTGGAAGAAAAGGACGCAAATTTGGTATGGATACCATATGTGGCCAAAACGTTGCGGGGGGCCTAAGCGCAAACTACCCCAAATCGCCCAAAAAAGGACATGGCAAGGGGGTGGGGAGGCCTGGCAGCAAAGGCGTCAAAGAAGTACAGTACATTTGATCAGAGACAAGCTGTTACATATTTTTTTTTATTGAAATGAACTATCTTGATGTCACTTGTGCAATATAATTGTTTTTATTAGCCATGTAGCTTTTAAAACGAAATTTAAATTGTGTTTTCATATGTTTAAGGGTATTTTTAAAGCATTATTGATATCAATTCGGCTGTTTGAAGAAAGATTAACTGAGTTGTCAGTGTAAAAAAAAAAAAAAAGTTTGATATAGAGCAACGTTCCACAAACGTGGAAAAAAATATTAATGCTGTCTTGCTGGGAGGGGGGAACCACACAAAATCACATGGGACTATGCTGATGATACTCCAGTGTACATAAAGTCCTCCATCAATACCAAACTCATTGAGTTCCAAAACAGCTGAATAGAGAACTCTTAAGCGGAATACACTATTTCTAGATCACATCATTTGAATATATTCTTCAAACAATTAGACATTTTCTTTGCCAATATAGATCGCAATGATTTTTCAATCCGGTTTGTTTTACAACAGTAAGTGTAGATTAACAAGGACTTGGCAATAGAGGACTATATTTTTGGGAGTAAGTCTCAATCACAGACGGAGCACCAGATGCAGACACTGAAGCGTAGTAAGTCAGTATCACATTTTTGCCTTAGGACCGGTCCATGCCTCAGTTCGGTCAGTAAGCCTCCTCCTCAAGCTTACCGTCAATTAGCCACAACTTAGAAGACAGAAGTACAATTGCTTTCAAAAGACGATATTAACCGTGCTATAATGTGACTTAAGTCAATGGCTTAAAGCTATAACCTCTACCACTGGGAAAACATTTATTTACTTAATTTGTCAAGAGTGTTATATAGCCACACCGCAGACTCTCAAATACAAACTGGACAAGAAGAACCAGCTTGTAAGTGGAATAGGATAGTAGAACTAAAAATACTTGTCTGAAAATATTGAGAGAAACATAACAGTACAAACTAGGATCATTCCAATAAGTGTATTTAATGGGGATATTTGAAATACATTTCTATTTTTAAAAAAATTGCGAGAGTCTGGCAGTTGCACTCTGCTGCTGGGCCAGTTGCTCCTTTATTTTTGTGCTCCTATGCTTACTTTTTTGTAATTTATTTTCCCAGTCAAAAATAGCCTGGATTATCTTAGAATTGTAAATTAGTTATTAAAAAAGCCAAAATGGCTAGCAGTGCGTTATAAAGTGTAGGGATGTGCCAAGACATCAAGCCAAATGTGCACGTACTGGTGGCCATCTTGGAAAGGTTTTTCTATCAGGTAACTATTTCAAAATGTCCACCCATTCACACACGTCATGCAGCTTCTGCAGGTTGGCAGGTATTGGTGAACTAAGTCCCAGTTACTTTACCTGTGTGATGCAAGGTACCTTACACCTTGGAAGTATCTCTTAATTTTTAGTGCAGTAGTTGATTTATTTTATTTTTTTTAAACTAATGGCTGCTATTCTCCAATTGTGTATTGACACTGCCATGATTATGGCACGTCACAAATGACTTTCCAAGTCGAAAGAACAATGATTCCAATTGATCTGTCTCTTGCTCATTTTTTTTTGTTAGGGACTCACCCGAGAATAAGTACTGCATTTGTTTACAATCTCTTGATATATGAAAAATTGCAGGCGGCCAACTGTTTTTCTTGCTTCTCATCCTGTGCTGTACTTCTGCACGTTTGGCACACTAGAGAAAAACGTTACATGTTTTCTTATAGGTAGCGCCTAGTTATGTACTTCTTTAAAATGAAAAATCCATCAAATGACTGGCAATTACCCTTCTTTGGCCCTTGCTTCTTGGGTTATTCTTTTTACTCTAAATACCAAAAATTATGCCACTGCACATAATTTTATAACCGTTCAGTGGAAAATCATATATCAGAAGCAGGGAAACAACACAGACCATCAGAACAAAGGCTGCTGCATGTGTGATTTGGCACTTTAAAAAAAAAAAAAAAAACACACAAAATACATCTTCACATTCAAAATGGACCCAAGGATCCACGCGCTGGAAAAACATGGTGCTAAAAATAGCACAAAATTCAATTTTTCGTGTTCACGTATTAATCCCAAAATTTCACAGGTCTATGCACAGTGAAATTAAATAAATGTTGCACGGATCTATTAAAAAGTAGATTTATAAAGTGCTTAACATTTAATGTTAGCCATAGTTCAGGCTCACCATCTATAAAGCGCATCAATTTCTGCATTCACAGCATGAGGAAGTACGTCTCCTTGGCTTAAAGAAGGAACTGTGCAAGTCTTAGTGGACCCTCTTGACTGGCCCTCTGAGTCTCCCCAGCCTGTTTCCCAGCCACACACAGCAACCATGCTCTGCTGCATGGCTTGTATGGACCAAAAACACATGGTAAGCTCAGAACTTCCACAAACAGTGGTGCTCTTTGGCTCTGAAAAATCAGTGAATGGTCCTCCTCAGCTTCAATACATTATTTACTTTTTGTTTACAACATTTTTAAGCGCAGCCTAACCCGAAGGAACTGGGATGGGACACTGCACAGGGCCAATTTAAATTTCTTTCCTTTAAAACAGAAATAAAATGTAGAGGGAAAATAAAAAATACCAATCCTAAAGGAATAGAAATACCAAAAAAGATGTATCTAACACATACCCAACACGACGTAACCCACCAAGCAATGAACTATCATTTACCCGGGAGGAAGGACAGCACAGCAAAGTCCTACAGCCCACTCAGTGAGACACAAAACACAGTGCAAAGAATCAGTGAAGACTCTGATACAAGCAGGTGTGCTCTATTCATCCAATACAAAACACTATTAAGCAAAACAATGAGAAGAACCTGTCTTTACAAAAACTTAACAAAGGATACTAAAATACTACAGCTATAGAAAGGTACTGAAGGACATAGCTTGACAGCTGTGACCACCATGTGCCCATACAAATGTAAGAGGTGCAGGACACAAGTGCTAAAGTAGCATGACACTTTAGCCAACTACAGGCATCAGTACTGCAACCTCAAATAAAAACACAAGGCCCCATTCAACCGTCAATTCACCTTCTCCGACTGTACGAGAAGCTTGGTTGGGCAGTATGTCACGTGCAAAAATATGGTGAAGAAAAAGCTAATGCCTTTAAAAACTAGGGTCTGAACTAAAGGGGACTGTATACAAAAATGAAACAAAAACAGAAACCAGAGCACAATGACAAAACTTAATTAGAGGTGGAAAAACGATATATAACATTACTATCCAGTCAGTAGGATTTTCCTGAAGGGTGCATACAGTTGGCTGAACAACTCGAAGGGAGTAACACTAGTGAATGCAGATTGAGAGCTTTGTAGCTGAAAATACATAGGGCAGCTTCCAGTCTTGCACCGTTGTGCATAAGAGACCAGGCGTTCATCCCCTGGGCAATAATGTTTGAAGTAGTAATCCTGCTTGATTTGAAGTGAGGGCTCATGGGGGCACTGCTGTAAGTGTGGAGGCCAGGGTCCTATTCTCAGAGTGGATCTGTTTGGTAGAATATAACCATGCCACATATACGTCTGTCCAGCATCTTTTCTGTTTATTATCTGGAAAGCATAATATGCACAACTCTAGAGTGTGCATAGTGTGCGTGTGTATGTATATCTGTGTTCGTGTTCAGTATAAATAGCACCCGACCTTTCAACACAACGCCCTTCTCCAAATGTTGATGTCAGCACCCTTCCCCGACTCTGTGCTTTGAAACACTCCTCTAGCCCCTTGCAATTTACCCTCCCTTACCCCATTTTGACTCTTCTTGTCATTCCCAAGCAACTCCTAGCACTTCAAAGAATATTTGAAAACGGCATGCAGGCACTACATAAAACACCAAATATCACTGCTCCGAGGCGGTTGAAGAGCGAGTGCGTAACACGAGTGAGTAACGCTTAATGTGCGTTTCACTTTTGAATAACTACACGATTTGTACCGCTTAAAACGCAAATTAACACTTTAAAATTCGTAAAGGGGAACATATGTGCCACCAGAATGCTACACTCGTAACTTGGCTGAGTTCATGGTTTGTGTTTTTCTACACAAATTATGGTGGAGAAACACGAGCATGTAACCTGCTGCCAGCTCGTCTTCTGCATCACTGAACTCGTAGGGATCGTGTTCGCTATCCTTCTGCTCGCCAGCATCCTTTTCCTTGCCGTCCTTGGAGCGGGTCTTCCGCCTGGAAAGGAGACAACGTTCGAATTCACCAAAACAGCCCAGTTATCAGACTGTACAATCACCAAACAGAGATGACAACGGAACTCCAGCAAGCTCTTTAAAAAACGAGTGGAAGCGACGGCGGAAAGTAACCTTCCCTCATCCCCGCGTGTACAGGCGAAGCCTCCTGCCTGCCCTCCGTAAAGCGCACCGCAGAACGCGCATTAGTATTACAGCCACCATGCTGCTACTGCTGATATTGACCCTGTTACAGCCGCGCTTCTGCTTCCGGGTAACGTTTGTATTGCGCATGTATGCTGGACAGGTCAGGCAAAATAGAGTGCGTATTGAGTCAGCCAATCCCAGGGAAAAAAAGCATTTATAAATGCAATAGGGCTCGTATTTACGCGAGCCCTATTGCATTGTAAACAAAAAAACGGTAGTCGAAAAAGGCACGAACGGGAGGGGGGGAGGGGTGAAGGGGGGTGAAAAGTGACAGGACTGCAAAAGGGGGGAGGGGGAAGCACAAGGAAAAAATAGCATTACAGTAAAGGGGCTGATAGCCTCGGAAGGCTACAAATGACAACATGGCCATGAAGAGGAGGGACTAAGAATGGGAAAACCAATGAGAACACTGCATTTATGATGTAACCCAATCAAAAAGATGGGCGGAGAGTGGGCGGAGCTTAAATGAAGCTTCCCCGGTATAGTGTATACAGCATGCCTCGCAGAGCGATGGCAGCGCGTTGCGCTGCAACACTATATGCGAGACCTAAAAAAAGAAAAAACGGGTGTTGGTGAAAATGTTACTTTGCTGGCCAGTCCTCGTACCATTGTATTGAATCTTCCCCCTGGCCTGTTTTTTTGAGATACTGATGTTTATCCTCCCACGGATGATAGTTTGAGGATGGATAATTATGGGTGTGGTCTTTGATTGCAAGTTGGTTAATGTATTGCTGTAGTAACAAATGCTCCCAATAGCAGTTTTTACCAGCAACCTCAGGCAATAGGCAACTTGTTCCTTTACTACTTCTAGTCGAACAGTGAAGCTCTACTACAAAAGCTACTTTTCCACTAAGTGAATTTTTTTAAAGATGTCGGGTGGGAGGTGATTCTGAGCTAGAAAGGATCCCCCCCCCCTAAAAATGGTATCCGCAAAGTGTTTGCTTTGCAAACAGCACCATATTCCCAGATTACAGGATCAAGCAAAGTTGTAAAAGAAAACAAAATTGTAAAAAACGTTTTTTCAATGCAATAGGTCTCGCATTTTAGAAACTTTGACCTATGGTATTGTAAATAACAATGCCTTTTATTATTGCAGGTTTTTTAAACACATAAATAATAAAGGCATTGTCATTTACAATGCCAATAGGTCAAAATCTTGCAATTGCGAGACCTATTCCATTGCAAATTCTTGTTCTTTTTGCACTCTGCCCCTCTCTCCCACGCAAAACAAAATAGCCCTTGGAGTGCGTGTGACAACCCCCGCTCCTCTCCTACGGGAGAGTAGTAGCCCACACTGGGTACCTTGCGGTCCCAGTGTGAAGAGGGGACCCTATGATGAAGCATGTCACCTTAGGATGAGTGAGGGTTCTCGTCTTAACACAATAGTGTTTCCCAGCCCTGCCCCCCCCCCGTTTGCCTTTCCTATTTTTGACCGCCCTCGCATATTGTGTGAGTTACAAGTAAGTGAACTTGCCAGGTCGAAATGGCAGTTTTAAAAGTGCACACAGGCTCTGCTGTGGCAGGCCAGAGACAGGTTTTGAAAAGCTACTCATGTGGGTGGCACAATCAGTGCTGCAGGCCCACTGGTGACATTTGATTTACAAGTCCTGGGCATAAACCAAATATGCCAATCATGGAGAAACCAAATGCCATTACACTTTAGACACAGAGCACATGAACTTTATCACTGGTCAACAGTGAAAAAGTTCAGTACACAGTCAAAAAAGGAGGTAAGAAGGCAAAAAGACTGGTGAAATCATGCAAAAAGATGCCAGTTCTAACATGTCTATAATTATCTGTGGTATGGTTGTCTTCAATATTTGCTTGCCCCAGTAATCAGCTTCATGAACATAGTCAGTGTGAAAGGTGATACATCTGTTTCTCATCCTCACATGTCAGGTGTCTGTTGACCCCAATTCTTTCTTTCCTTCTGTCGGATCTGCTTTCCAACAATAGCCAATTGTTATTATTAGTTGGTGGTGTTCAGCTGCAATGTTGTCCTAGGTTGTGGGCCTACCCTTTGGTGTGGAGAGTTTTGCCCCTTCCAGAACTGCTTATTTGACTTGAGTATCCGGTGAAGTCTGAGATGCAGTGATATTGAATTTGAAGTTGGTGCCAGTAGGAGTGAAAGTGCTGGAACTTTCTTTGAGCTCGTGCTGGTGCTTGCCTTCTTCCTTATCCCGCTAAGAGTATGTTTACTATATTCACTGAGTTTCAGGCTCATATATAACTTGAGGGGGGAGGCTGGTTGTGCTAGATATATTGGCTAGTTCCTGCACTATTTCTAACATTGTGCTCTGTGTTCTTGTGACCAGCCCAAGACCAAGATTTTTCATTGATGTGTGATGAAGATACTTTTCTTAGATGCAGCTGCAGAGACTGCTGACCTTGCTGGGGATGTTCTTAGGGTGCCCACTGCCCCCCATGGGCTGGGTGAGCTGCTGGGTGTTGTGATACTTCTGGGAGTACATGGATATGTTCACTTTGAGTGCCCTGTTGAGTTCTGGGCTATGTGTACCCTTTTTCATGTAACCTCTGTTCATTGTGTCAAAAGATCCCTAGTGCTATCTGGACCTCTGCTGGACCTTTGTAACTGGACACTTATGTGTTAAGTAGTGTAGGCTGGCAGTGGACTGGCTATGTTTTGAGCACAAGCATGAATGGTTGGTGTGGGTGCTAAAATGAGTACAGGACAGACTGGAATGCCAGGTTATCAGGAGGCTGGCTATGGTTGGCTTTCTTTTGCTGTGGACCTGACTGCATGATTGCTTGGTTACTTAACTGACAAACTACTTGACCCCAGTTGCCTTCTTCATGTGGTGACCACCAGTCTGTGTTCAATTTCTTGCTTGTGCTGCTTAAGTGCCTTCTTGCTCGGTCCTGCTCACCTCTCACACCTTGATTTTCTGTCTTGCTATTGTCCAAGCTTGTCTGCCCTAGCCGAGTACAGGGAGCATATCTGGGCTGTGAATTATGTGCTGTGTTGCACTGTAAAGTCGAGCTACCATGCATCAGGATCTCTTAAGCATTTTACAGCTTGTAAAATTGTGGGGAGGTGAAGTATGATAAATAAGTCACTGCACTCGTCACTTTAACGCTGCACCTTACCGCTGCAAGGGGACTCCATCCCCCATCCTGCTTCGCGGCTGGAGCTGCTGACAAACGCCTGAAGCGCCAAGAGGCGCATATAACCCGCTCTGGGCTCCTAGCACGGGAGCCCATCACTGCACTCGTCACTTTACCGCTGCACCTTACCACTGCAAAGGGACTCCATCCCCCATCCTGCTTTGTGGCTGGAGCCGCTGACGAACGCCTGAAGCGCCAGGAGGCGCATATAACCTGCTCTGGGCTCCCGCAGCGTGGGAGCCCGTCACTGCACTCGTCACTTTACCACTGCAGCTTACCGCTGCAAGGAGACTCCATCCCCCATCCTGCTTCGCGGCTGAAGCTGCTGACGAACGCTTGAAGTGCCAGGAGGCGCATATAACCTGCTCTGTGCTCACGCAGCGCGGGACGCGCGCGGACGCCCTGGGCCAAGGGCCTGCCCATCCACACCCAGAGGAGTCCGGAGAAGGCGGGCTGGGCCCCCTCTCTAACTCCTTGATCCCTGGACCTTCGAGTTTCTTCCCCTGAGGTACAGTGCCATTACTACTACCTTTCATTAACAGTTTTAGTGACATTATTTTATTTTATTGTTTTAAAAAATATTTTTATTGTACCACATGTAAAATGTTCACTGAGGTACCAGTGTCTACTAACACCATGATGCTATTGTCTCCTATGCTAATTTGGCACATTGGTGGTGGCCTCTTCCTTGTATTTGTTCCCCCCGGGTAGGATATCACGAACACTTCGTCTTCCTCATCATCTTCGGTGACGTTCATTTTCCGACACATGCTGTAAATTTCTTCCACTGCCTCCACCGCGTGTACCACATGTTTGCTAGGCCCTGGCTTCTTCTGCCTGCTACCTCCGGCTGTCGGCCTTGTCCCGCTCATGCATACCTTCGCGAAATGTCTGAACTTGTTACACCTCAGGTACTGTCTGCCTTGTGCTGGACATCCCCTCGGTGGATGGTTCTCCAGGCCACAGTTTCCACACCCTTTGCTTCCTGATCTGCCACTCACACTTCCTTGTCCACGGCCAGCTCCGTTGCGGAGAACATCGACCCGCTCTGCTTTGATAGTGCTTGGATATGCAGGCTGATTCCCTGCTGATCGTTTCACCAAAGCAGATTCCATCTCTTCCGCCCTGGCATCCACCAATTCATGTGATCTCCGAAGTACCAGAATGTCATCCAATGAGATTCCTGGTTGTCGCAAAATCAGTTTGCGGAGATCCGACGACTTGCCCCGTGGATCAGCTGCGCTCTGATCTCAAACTGTTTGTCGACTCCAGAACAGGAACTCGCTAGTTTTCGGAGGCGTGCGAAGAACATATCCACAGATTTTTCCTCTTTTTGTTCCGTCTGTCTCAATTTAAAGTGTTCATAATCAGGGTTTACCTGCGGGTCAAAGTAGCGATCTAGAGCCCTCACTGTTTTCTCGTAGTCCTGTCTGTCTCCTGTGTCTGGTAGATCTTGGAATTATTCATTCAACTCGCCCTCACCCATGTGCAACATAGTGGAGCGTTTTACTGCGCTGTCCGTTTCACGCACAGCCAGGAAGTAATTCTCTAACTGACCAATCCACTTACGTCACCTCAGCGCAGCCGTCGCTGGGTCAACCAGTTGACTGAATGGTGGTAGTGTGTTCCGAGATGTACGTGGACTAGTGTCTCCTGGCCCTTGAGCACTTCCCTCAGCTTGCACCGACATTTTCTTGTGCAAAGTGAGTCACTGCACGTGTTATGTATATTTCAGATTCCACACCTTTCACATGGAGTCTTCTTCCTTTTTTTTTTCTTGAGTGCTTGGCTGCCTTGTCAGTTGCAGGCCGTACTACAGGACTTGTTTTCAGCTCTCCTGCTGTGTGTGGGGCCTACCACCTATGAGGGGTCTCTTCTTGACTTGTGGCACCCTCAAGGCTTGTGCTCTTTGTTGCCTTCTCCTCCCTTCTTGTGCCACCACACAGCCGCGGTGCGCGCTACCTGCGCAGGTTCTCCTCACGCCGTATACGGCAAAGGACAATGCCTCCTCTCAGCGCGCGCACACGCGTCACGCCGTAGACGGCCTCCCACTGGGCCCAGGACAATGCCTTCTCTCAGCGTGCTTCAAATGTGCTGGCTTGCCTCACGCTGTTCTCGGCCTCCCGGCCTCACGCTAGGCCCAGGACGATGGTCTTGTGCGGGGCTCGCACACGTGCGCTGTCTTCTCACCCGCTGGGCCGCGGGCGATGCGTTTCTGCGGTGCGCGCCCGTGGTCTCTCACACACCCACCGGGGCCACTGCCAACGCACGCTCCTCACCATACTCTGTACTTCCCGCCAAGGTGTCGCTGGCACCTCACCAGACTGTGTGCGTCTTCCGCTGTAACCGTGGGTTCGCCACTTGCCGTCACCCGCTCCGCGGAGCTCATGGCCTCAGAAGCGGTTGGCTTCAACGCCGATACTGCAATGCGAGGGCATGCTGTGAGGTTCTCCGCCTCGTCGCCAGTGTAGGGGGGGTGAAGGGGGCCAAGCTAGGGGTCAAATATTGGGGCTAGTGACAGTTGGGGCCTAGCAGAGTAACGGTCACACACCAGAACAAACACTCATTTGTGTCGGTCTGTGCCGCCAGCCACGAGCGCTGACGTCACCTTTATTATATACTGCCCGGCCCGTGCCCGGCCCGCACCCGGCCCGGGGAGTTGAGGTGGATACATTGATGGGTATGAGCCGGGTGACTACACCACCCACTGGCCATCCTCTCTGTTCCCCGCTGGACACGCTGTCCAGGCACGCAGTGTGATGAGCAGAGGCAGGCAGGTTCGTTTTTTGTTTGTTTGAAGTGAGCTGAGCTGAGCAGTCTTGGCGTTGTTCGGTTTTGGTGTCTGTTAATGTAGATTATGGGTTTGCCACTCTCCTCGGGGATTACTCTGCCGAAGGTCACTGCTTACGTATTATGCCTGTGCATTGTATAATAGGAATTTTGTATTGCAGCCTCTGCTCTTTGGGGGTCATATCAACCCTGTCCGTTCGGAGATGTACCCGACTGCCACGTGATTGGGGGTGCTTGCTTCCACCATTGGACATAGGGGCACCCTACTTTGGCTCTTGGTTCTCGTCGGGCAGAGTTAGGCCGGTCTCCGCTGTGCGGTTTGATTGGTGTCACATCAGCCTGGGGTGTTCTGAGGGGGCTTATATCCCCGGCCTTGAGGCATGTGTTGCTGCTGCAGGTGACTACACTAGGAGATAGGATGTGGTGTAGCGGCCAGAACTGCCGACTTCAGGCTATGAGGCTTCCTCATCTTGAATTATTGTGGAGCGACATCTGCTCATCTTGGTGTCCCCTGGTCGGCTTTCTTTCTACAGGGCATGAGGAGGGTTGTGTATTTTGGTTTTGGGTCTCTTGTTCGTTCATTTGACCATCTAAATCATGATTCTAGGTCAATGTGGGAACTTTTGCAGGGTTTTCATTGTCTATTGCGGCAGCACCATTATAACCACTTTCCTTACTATCCTGTAGTTTTCCTTTCTGGTAGCCAATATGTGATCTAGTGTGTAATCAGGCGCATATTAATAAAAAAATAAAAAACTACTCCAGAGGGCCAGCTGTTTCATTGGATGCATATTCCTTTCAATTGAACATATCCGTAAAGGTTTTCAAGGAGTCTTGTTAATTGTAAAATCTTTGTTTTGTATCTGGCTTGCATAACGGGCGGCTGTTCATAGACTAGGGCAGAAAGATTTGGTCAAAAACAGCGGCTACTAATTGAATGTCACAGCCTTAAACTATCAGGCAGACACCGGGAGGGCCACGAATGTGAACATGTAATGCAACGAGGTGTTTAGGCCACCGGGTGGCACTGTCCCTCTGTTTTGTTGTTTTCGCCGGAGTTTTGACGTTGACGATGTAATGGGTTTTCTCCTGCTATTCCTTAAAGGGAGTACCTCTCGCTAAGAACCATGTTTGTTGGTGTATAAGGAAGGGTAATATTTGTTTATTTAATTTTTGGATTGGCCAGTTTACAGTATATGGTCAAAAGGTTATAGCCCAGCAACACTTTGTTCATTCAGAATGAAGGGTCAGCTCATTGTCTTAAAGGTGTAACACGAAAGTTAAACTTGGAAAGGGACGAAGCATCCTGATAAGGAAGTGGTTGAGTACTTCCCTATGAAGGGAGTACTTTTATTTCTGTACAGCCAATGACCTTACTCCGTGTCAGCAGGCAGAGAGGTTAGCTAACTAGCCTATTAATATGCGGTTTATAACCGCATTAGGGGAGCAACCATTATAATTGAACTGGAAATTGAAGCTAAACTGGATATGGTGTGACTGTTTAGCATTCGCTTCAAGTCACGTCTAAGGTGGTGCATCCGGATAGAAATGTCAGTTGCCATACGAACGGAACACTCAGTTAAACCCAGGGTCCAGGGGTCATCAGCTCAGCTACACCATGGTCATGGTAGGTTTGTCATATACACAGCAGCCATTGCGCAAATTCCACGAGAGGACTGCGCCAACAGGCAGGTACCAGGTGCCGCATCTGGCCACATGGGGGTTTGCAGGAGTCGGTCGAACAAGGTGAAGACTGTTCTGATCGGCGGTTTGATAGCGGGGGAGCAACTGAGCAGTGTGCTGGGGAATAGGACACGTTACAACGCAAACTTTTACAACGCATGCCTTTACAACACGGTTTTTACATTGCAACATCCATTACAACGCATGTTTTTACAATGCATGCATCACATCGCATTTTTAGAAACTACACTTACAACGCATTCCATTACAACACATACCATTACAACGCATAATACTTTTAGGGCAACAGTAGTGTAAGTGTTGGATAGTGTAGGGGTAAAAATTACTATTCCCACTCCAGTGAGTGCAATAGTAGGGCAAGTGTTGGATAGTGTAGGGGTAAAAATTACTGTTTCCCATTACTTACCTTATAATGCGTTGTAATGGCATGCGTTGTAGTGGCATGCATTGTAATGGCATGCTTTGTAGTGACATGCGTTGTAATGGCTGTGTTGTAATGGCATGCAATGTAAAGGATGTGGCGTTGTAATGACTACGTTGTAAAGGTAGTACGTTGTAATGACTGCGTTGTAATGGTTGTTTCCCATGCTGGGTGGCACGCAGCCCCGTGGGGTGCCCGGGATCCAACGTGACTTGGAAAAAAAAATAAAACAAAACATGTGGGCACTATCGGTCACTGTATAAGCGATTGTTGATACCGCGATGGTCGAGGCTTAGACCAGCGCAGGCCGGTGCCTCCCCTTAGGGTGGGACGGGCAAGTCGAGCAGTACTTTTGCGGCCCAGGAGCGGTAGCTCAGAGGCAGGGTTTTATTCTTTTGTTGCCACAGCAGGGCCGGCTTTAGCGATGGATGCGCCTGGTGCGACAATCATTCTTGGCGCCCCGACCTCCATGACCTTCCCCTCGTATTCTCTCACTACATCTGGGTAAAAGTGCCCCTTATCTCTCCAATCATAGGTAGTGCTCAAAATAGGCGGGAAAGTCAACTCACGAAAGTAGGTGCAGGGGCGTGGTGACCGGCAGTCCGGGAAATTTCCGGATTCAGCCGCAATCACCCGGAAATGCGTGGTTGGTGCGCTCTTATCACGCTCGTGATGAGCAGGGTGGACGGCGTTTAGATGAGCAGGGTAGACGGCGTTTTGATAAGCAGGGTGTACGGCGTCCACCCTGTAAAAAATAGTAGGGGGACATCGTCCACCCGCGTGTACCCCCCGACTCGTGCTCTGGTTTTATTCATTTGTTGTCAAAGGCCCCTTTTTAAGGTGGTTTTACAGCACAGATGCCCCAGTTATACTTTGGGTTAGAACAGTGGTTTGATCCTTCGACCCCCATGCATAGCAGCAACTGCATTGGATCTGCCACACATTTAATCACTGAACGCTGTGAGGACTCGTCCGCGCCACCATCGAGGCAAGGTTGGTGAGGGTAGGTGATGAAAATGGGAGTTATGTCAGCATTAAAAAAAAAAAAAGATCTTTGTTGCGTACAGGGACCAGCTCCCTACTTCAATAGAAGTGAACCAGGAAATACATTCTCCTGGTTACATATTTAATTTAAGAGTCTCCCACTTCCCTCTTTTATATGGAGTTGTTGACGCTCCTGTGGTTAACTCTGGGGATTGAGATTTCTGGCTGGACCTTATGTGTGCTCCTGGGCACGTCATCTCCTGGCAGACAGGGGGTTTCAAGCAGGCTGAGAGCTGGCACACTGAACTGCTCACCATGTACCTTTCTAGCGCTGCATTCCGCCCTCATAGATGAGAATCACCCAATAGGATAGAATTGGGCCTGCCTGGAGGCACTGTAGGTTGCAGTCCTTTGCCAGGAGAAACAACAACTCACACGTTATCAAGAGGCTGAGAGAGAATGAGTTATTCTTCGGAACGCAGTATCTTATATAATGCTTTCTATCCAAGTGCTTTTCCCAAGGAGCATTTCCCTGGTGGGGGCCAGCGGGTCACCCGTCTGCATTAGCTAATGCCTATTTCCAGATGGTGCCTAAGTGTCTTGCCCAGCCCTTTGCAAAATCTTATGAATGCAACAAATGATGGGTATTTCCTCTGGAAGAGTGGCAACCATAGCTGTGGGTCGGGGGGAACGCAACGTCACACAAAATTGCATCCGTGCAGGGGTCTGCTTTTAGTAGTTTTGCCCCTAGCAACCAGGTTTTTGTTGTGGAGCAGACTTCATCCCGCTTGAGGCGGCATGAAGTTGTGGCATTACACTGCAGGGCGCAGCCCAACAATACATGCCATTGGACCGGAGCCAGACAGGAGACTCGGAATTCTGAAGCAAAATGGCCCTATTGTGCCTGCCCTTTGCTTGAGACTGCTTGTGTGAAATAGTTCCTTTCCACAGGATACTTACAAGCAGCAGTGTGTTACTTTCAGTGCAGAGCGATCTACACCCTTCAGCAGATAATTTCCCTCCCATATTCAGCCACTCTGTGCTTAACCTAACACCATTAGTACAATCTGTGCAGAGTTTCAGACGCTAAATTAAGCAGCACATGGGACCCCGCACGTACTCCTGTCTTGGTGACCGCTCAGACAGGATGTCAGTAAAATGGCAGCATAGTATAAAGATATGATGGTCACCTGCTTTGAGCGACCTACCTTTTATGCATTACGATCTTCTGAAAACATATTTAAGACTTTGAGGAGTCCTGAGGACTATACATAGGCTTAACAGTTGGTAACACCATCCAATTACTCAAACGTTCACTGCTTCAGCCTGCCTTTTACCAGTGGGTCAAAATGAGTATTATTGAATGGGGTGTCAATAAACATCAATTATTCCTCACCAACATGCCTACGGGTGTACCCACCAGGCTTTTAGCCAAATGACCACTTGCGCAAGGAGGATGGATGGTGATTACAAAGGGCACAGGATGGGTGATGGCAGTGTCAAAGCAAGACTGTCAGTTCTACGCTGAGAAAAATGTTCATATCACCAATTACAATCACCAGGAGGTAAACCAGAAAACAAGGTAGGTCTATGATTCTGGAATGTAAAGGAATATCTGTGAGTGCACTGGGCATACTCAGCAGTGAAGAAAGCAAAAGATTAAGCACTTTCTATAATCCGGAAGCAACACTTTTACACAGCCAAAACACATCAAGGTACTTACTGGCTGATGCACAATAGACAAACATTCACTGAAACCAGATTTGACACTATTAATTTGTTCGCCACAGTTTTATCATTAAAACTATCTGTGCAAATGTCTGGTCATTTCAGCAAAAAACTTGCTTTCCGTAGATGAGTGCATGTTACAGGTTGCTTCAGTTAAGCGAAATTTTACCCGCCTTATCGCCATTGCAGCTAGACGGGTTGTGTAAGTTGTCATCTAATACGTGTGCTGTGGTTCCAAAGCTGGGGAAATACTGGGTTAGAGCACAAAAAGGCTACAATACATTAAACATTTGGCATTCACATTATTCAAGAAAGGGCAGCTATCTGTACATATTGTTCCGCTCCTGGTCCCACCCACTTTTCTGCATTCTGGTATACATTAGCAGAAGTTTGGAATTGGACAATTTACGCTGGGGGGGACATCAGCATGGCGACACAGCATCTAAATATCGCAGTCAGACGGTGAGGGGCTTGCATGCAATATGGACATGAAATGAAGCAGAATACTGGGGGTGCAGTCCCCCCCCCCTCCTTATCGCATTAGATGGTAGGGTGGTGGGATTCGCAATGCTATAGGTGTTACATTTGCCCCTATATGGGCAAAAGGGTACATTGGCAGGAACCTGTAAATAGAGTTGGTTTTAAATAGGGTTTGCCTTTTGACCATTTCTATAGAAGATGTGCACTCTGTAAGCATGAGAGTATGGGTAATGGGATCCTGCATTTAAGCTATAAAAGAAGAAGAAACAAGAAAAAAAACGCCACCATTCAGCCTGGTGGGTTGCGTTAGTTTGTCATTCCAAAAAGTGTGCTGTGACTCCAATAGTGTTGCAAAATATGTGTTTGGAGCACAAATGCTGACAATTACCAGAATTCATATTTAAGAAGGTGCAGGTAAATTTACTCATATGTTTTACTCCATGTCCTCACAAATCCAAAAGTATTAGCAGTGGCATCTTTTTCGACACTCTGGTATACCTTTAGCAAAATCTGGCTATGAGCTACATACACTAGGGTGGGGACATCAGCATGGCGACACAGCATCTGAAGATCGCAGTCAGACTGATGGGTTTTGCAGGCAATAAGGACTTGAAATGTAGCAGGATATCAGGAGTATCCTTAGGGGACCTCAGGCCTCCCCTCGTGGTTAGATCTACCTTTGTCTTGGTTTAGGTGGGGGAGGCTCACCTGGCGTCCTCGTAAGGACATGAAACAGCTTAAATTCTATACATGTCATATGATTTCTATGGGTGAGTTGGCCATGCCTATGGTGCTAGCTCAGGCAGGGGGGGTGCCATGGGTCACAAGGCTCTACCCTGTCCCCGCCCAATGACCCTCTCCAGGGGGGGTCCATATTTCACTTGCTGGTGTGGCACACGGTTATCAGTTTGAACCCTCAAATTTGGGACTCGCCAAGTAGCGGGGGGGGGGGTAAAGAAGGTTTAAGTCAACCCCAAATGTAAATGCACATATTTGCACGCAGTGCACAATGGATTATATCACACAGAACTGTGGTCACGAAGAGAGCAGTAGATTTGAATTCCCTATGGGGTAATATTTCTTGCTGGCACTGTACTACCATACAACTGGAGGTCAGCATGTAGAGATAAGGTATGGCGTTGGCTATGCTGGCGTATACTGATAGCCTTGGAGGTGAACTCCATTATGCTTACCAGCAAATCCTGAAAATCCTGAAATCAGGGACTGGGCGGGGGGGGGGGAGTAAATACACGACTCAGCAACCCCTAATCAGAAGGCACCATAGGGACATCACCCAGAACTGTGGTTAAAGAAGAGAACAGCAGTTCCCAACTTCAGGGGAGGCCATCAAACATTCCTACGGACGGTTAAATAAAGCTGTGGTTAAAACAGAGAACAGTAGTTCCCAACTTCGGTGGAGGCCATCGAAATTTCCTACGGAAAGGTAAATAAGCCATGCACAAGCCCACCAAGCAAGAGGGCTTGGTTCACTTCTAATTCAAAATCAAATCGAATAAGTAGGGCTTGGTAAATTAGGCATGGCCTCTTTAGTGCAAACACCATATGGTACCGCTGATAGGGACGGGACACACCTGTCAGAGGCAGACAGGGAATTGTCCAGCTAGAAGGACTGGTAACCGCAGGTTGCAGGAGGTTATGGAGCCTGCCATGTTGGGGGGCCCGGATATGATGGCGGCCACATACGGGGCATTGGCAAAGTTACAGGGCGATCCAGAGGCTGATTGGTAAATAGGGTCACCCTTTCAGGAGCATAATAGGGGTGCCTTATGCCAAACCCCATGAGTCTTTATGGCAGGACCCTGAATGAAAACACTGGTGCCCTGCTAGTCCTTCGGGTGGTTGTAAGCCTGAGCAACCGGGGGCTTACCATGCAACTCTCCACCCATAAAAAGGCGTGAGTAAAGTTATGGACTGGTGGTCTACGGTATTTAAGGGGGAGAATCCCCACATAAATGGTAGCACCGATTGTGTTGGCCACGGTGCAGTTTGGCTCATCAGGCGGGCAGGGCAGCTTAGGTCAGTCACCGCTGCCTGCCCTTGGATTGCCCTTAAGTCAACCCACCACATTGGCATACTCCTTGTATGAAATAAACCTGCAGCAAACAGTTTTCCAACAACATTTGTGTTGACTTATTATTTTGTGCAGCGCGACCAATTACTGCTAAGCGGGGGGTTGCCGATATCGGCACTATGCCTGTAGGCTTGTCAGGGATTACCAGGAGGCAATAGTGAGCCTAAACTTATTCCACTCCCTTCAGATCACCGAACAGCAGCCATCAGATGGCCGCTGAGTTGGAGCTCCATTGGGAAGCTTTTAGGATTAGGATCTTTTATCTCTAAATATCCTTGATTATACCCTGCCATCCACCCCTATGCAATCCATCATCGCTAAAAGGATTTCATCGGAATACACTAAATGAGACAATTTATACTTATGAGACCTATTATGCTGAAGAGCTCGATCTGAAGATTCTGAGCAGCTCCTTCCTTCTAATAACTCCCAGGTGTCTCGGTCTACAGCTGCTTCATTTGGACTGACCCGTTCAGTTGCCCGGTGCTCATACTGTCTGCCCCCCTCTTCTGCCGCTGAGCTGTGGAGTGCCACATCCCTGATGACTGCGGGAGCTGCCTGAAACGCAAGGATGATCCACTGACAAATGTTTTGGCCTCTGGCCTGCCTGTTTTTCCCTCCTGCTGGAAGTCGGTATGGATGCCCCAACGTGCTGATGTCTCCCTGGAGAAATCTTGCGTCCGCTTGCACACCCTGGTTTCCCTGATGGTGGTGTTTTCAAAAGTGTTCAGTCGTTGGCCTGCCTGCTTTGCCCTTCCTGATGGCGGTATGCCTGGCTGCCCACTGTGCTGAATTCCTCCTAACTCAATACTGCGTGTGCTTGCTTGCCCGGTTCCAGCGCAGATGGAGTTGGCACGTGCCTGCGACTGCTGATGAGCAGGGATGTACTTTGGGTGCCCGACTCCTATGGGGAGCTCTTAGGTCGATACCACTTCAGCGGGAGCCAATTTGAAGTGGCAGGCGCTTGATGTCATCTGGGCTTTTTGTGTTCGCTTTTCCCATTGCGGGGTCCTGGTTGGAGTCTCACAGGACTGTGGTAGGCCCTCCATTTTGGGGACCCTCCCTCCCCTTTCTTACATTCTAGAATCTCCCTAAGATGGCAGCCCGAACCCAGGACTAAACTTCAGATCATTCTTTGTATTGGTCTGACCACTCTATGATTACATTTGCCCTTCTCATAAGTTGTAAAGAAGGGGTAAAAAGTTCATTTTTATGTCTTTTCAGAAATGGCATCATATAAACAATGAAAATGTGTGACACACTCTTTCTGACAAAGCTCCCACCTTGAACAGCAATATAAATAAGATTGAAAAGGAATTCTACTACTGGTTGGCAGCTGCTAGCGATCAACGTGCACCTTTAAAAAAAATCAAAGAGCCATAAATTGTAGAGAGGAGGTATACTGGTTTTCCTATGAACTAAAAGAGGCCAAATCACAACTTTGCCAGTTAGAACAACAATGGTGAAACGACTACTCCGCAGAGTATAGTTAAGAAAAGGATGACTGATTATAAACTTTTGCAAACAAAGTCCCATGTGTACACTTACAAAATAGGAGAAGCTTCTAATAAGCAGATGGAAATTACATTAAATGACCTGTCAGCCTCAGACAGTCACCCAGAATATTGTTTGTTCTTAAGAATTGAGATAAAATTGTTTTTTCATTGACAAAATAAAACAAATTAGAGAAAGTATCCCTTCTAGTAGTATGCACAGCAACTTAATTCTACAGGATAGGAATTTGCATTTCTTTTCTGCGATTAGTGAAGAACAGCTCCCTACTTTGATGTCAAAGTAAAATTTAGGATACCATTTCACCCCTGCCACCCTTGCATTTTAAAATGAATGCTATCTCTGAAATTAAAAAGCCTATGCTAACCCTATTGAATGAGTCCCTGTTATGATAAAAAATGTTATGTTAAAAGTCATATGATAGGGGGGCGTGGCAAAGGGGTCCGCAAGATGGCCGCAAGCCTGTGAGGCTCCGCACGGCACCGGAGATGTGACGCGGATAAGGGCGGCCATGGTTGACTTTGCGATCTCTGTGTGAGCGGAATTGGTGTGCGAGCGTGGGGAAGCGAGGTATTTTCCTCTTGGCATTTTTTTGTCAAACATTTACCTCTCCTTTGATCCTCGCGTCGCGCACCACAGAAACGGCGGTTGCGGCCGCCATTTTGTTATTGGTGAGGCGCGCTAGTGCCGGTTTTGGCTCCTGGTCGCGCTATAAAATTTATTTATTTTAAAGGCTCCCAGATATATTTTGGAGACAGAGGAGCCTAGAGGACCTACTGTCAATTATATTCCCTGCCACACAATGGTTGTTTTATTATGTCCTGGCATTTGACATATGCTCAACACATATTAAGTAATGTGGTGACAGGAGTTCTGGACTGCAATTTCTTTTTTAAATATGCCTCTATATATTTATCTGCTTGGTTTCAATGCTGCGATTTTGAAGGAAATGGTCGTACTCGCTATCTAATGCACAGGAGAGCTCACAGCTGGGTCTTCGTTTGGATATACGCTCCTTTCATGACAACTGACTTTCCTCATATGCAGTATTAGAGACCACACTCTATATTTTGTTGCCACGCATATAATTTGAATATTTTTCTGTGTGTTGCATTTGGTCTTTTCTCATTTTCTGCGATTTTTTGCATGCTTATGGAGTCCTCTGTAGAAGCTGTTACCCCATCTATAAGCATGCCCATGGCTCATAAAGACTCAAATGCTCCGAACTAAGAGGCAAAAAAGGACCCTGGTTCTCCTACTAAGTCTCCCTTACCTCTGACGTTAGAAGACCTGATGGAAGAAATAAAGCATTTGAAACCCTTTGTCATGGAGACTAATGTTACACTCCAACGTATTGAGGAGAAAAGGTCTGTGCTGGAGTCCGGAGAGACAAATATTGAACAACGGATTAGTGATGTGCAGGACGTTGCTGTCAAGTTTGATGGTATGTCTAAGGAGAAAGCGCTTTTGAAACAACAGACAGAAGAATTAGAAAACCGCAACAGGTGTAACAATCTTTGAATTTATGGAATTCCAGAAGGAGCTGAGGGGTCAGACATGCTCGCCTTTCTTGGGGTACATATCCCCAAACTGGTGGGCTTGAAAAAAGGGACTCATCTCAAGTTACAACGTGCCCATCGCATTGGTCCTAATTCTACAAGTGCTTCAAGTTCTAGCCTCCCCAGAGGAATAATTATTCTTTTTTTAGAATACACTCACTTTGGTCTGGACAGAAAGTCTTTATTCCTCAGGATGTAGCATGCGCAACTGCTGCCCGAAGAAAGGAATTTTTGTCTTTCCTGCCAACTCTTCGAGCTATGAACGCAAGATATGGACTTGTGCACCCATGCTTCTTTAAAGTCACATATAAGGATCAAACCTATTCATTTTACTGTCCGGAAGACCTGAAGAAATTTATTCTACAGTATAAAGGCGACGTTACTGATCTTGGGAAAACTTGAACTTTTGGTTTGAATGTCGCCTTATCAGTTATGGTCTTTGTCTCTGATCTTTGTTGCTGAATTGAATATATGTCTTAACTTGTATGATTCTTTATATTATCACCAGTGCTTTCATGTTCAATTTTTATGTGTCTGTTTATGATAGTTGTTGTTCTTATTTAATTAGTATACTTGTTTAACCCCCTTCTTATTTCTTTGGTCCCTTTTGCAGATATTTGTTGTCTAAATTGGACTCCCTCTTTTGGTGTATTGTTCTCCAAGTATCCCCTTCCTACACCTACTGTTTCCATGTCTTCCTCATGTGTGGTAAGTTTGTTTATTCGTGTATTAATGAATTTTATTCTTTATAATGTTGACTACTCTACTCTATTTTATATTCTTTGTCTCTTTTCCAGGATATTGATCATCTCCGTTGCTATTGTTCAGTCATTTAAATGTTTTTTTGTCTGTTGGCTGTCTTTGGTCTTGCGCTTTTCTACCCCTCCGACATATTCTTCTTACACTGGATGTGTTCTTCTTTTGTCGTGACTAGAGTCTTTTGGCTTTTTGTCATCTTTTTCGTCTTTACCAAGACTACTCTCCCTCTTCTTATTCTTACTTCTCCTTTTCCTTTCTCTACATTTTCTTTTTTTCCTTTTCTTTTCTCTTTCATAATTTTTCTTATTGATTTTACCATGTATTATTGTTCTTTAATGCATACGATGATTGAAATTACTCATCAGTTATTTATATTCAGTTGGTTTGTTGCTATGGTTTCCTTTTCTAGATACATTGACCTAATATATATGTTTAAACATCACAATGGTTAACTCCCTTAAGATTATTTCATGGAATATCAAGGGCTTGTGTAATCCTATTAAAAAGCAGTGGTTTCTGACCCATCTAGCTCGGCTTGAATGTAATATTGCTTTACTACAGGAAATGCACTTAATTGATAAGGATTTAAACGCATTACGTAAGAATTCGGCCGGACAAATCTTTTGTTCTCCATCTCTTGATCATAAAAACGGGGTTGTTATTCTAGTACACAAATCCATTCCCTTGGTGATAGAGAAAGAGGAAAGAGATGCGGATGGTAGATGGGTTTTAATTCATGCCACCATTCATCATGAACCTATCTCTATATTAAATATATATGGCCCCCACTGGTATAGATATAGAATTCTGGGAGCAAATGTCTGTGGTTTTATGTTCCTTTACAAATTTAAATTTAATAGTTGGTGGTGATTTTAATCAGATTCTTGATCCTTTCCTAGATAGGAAATCACAAGTTAAATATGTCCCTAACAAGATGCAAAAATCATTTACACGATTTGTCCACTCTAGAGGACTAGTAGATGCCTGGAGATTATTTTCTCGAGACACTTTAGAATACACTTTTTACTCTTCAGCTCATGGATCTCATTCCAGAATTGACTACTTATTTCTTTCAGCCCCCTTAGTTGCCTCTCTAACTCAATCCCAAATTGGTTCAATATTAGTCTTCGATCATGCACCTGTTATTATAGATTTGGATTTATTGACGAAGAAATCAAAATGTAATAGATGGCACTTTAATAACAGTCTATTGAAAGTTAAAGAGTTTGTACACAATTTTGAATGCTTCACAAAAGAAATTGCATAATATTACACCTGATATCCCATTTCATATTGTTTGGGATGCTTTTAAAGCTTCTGCCCGTGGACACATAATTAATTTTGTTTCGGTTGAGAAGAAAAAAGCGAATAAAGAATCCTTACTGTTACTTTAGTCCATCAAGCAATTAAAGCATGAGTTTTTCACCACTAATAATGATAGTGTGCTTCAATGTTTAATGAGAACCAAATTTGAATTTAACAAAAGGTCTACAGAGGAAGCTGCTGGTTCATTATTAAACATAAATTCTAAGTTTTATGGTGGATGTAATAAGGCAGGGAAACTACTTGCCAATTATTTGAAGGTTAAGTCTAAAAAATCTAAAATAATTAAGATTTTAGCTGATAATGGTTACCCGCATGTTAAGAATGATGAAATTTTGAAGTGCTTTACTGATTTTTACACAGATCTATATACACCAGACCATTTCCCCACTGATGAAGCACTAGACTCCTACTTTCATTCTCTCCCACCAAGACGGCAGCAATTACAGGATCTTTCTTTTTAGGAAGAGCCTATATGAATCTCTGAGCTAAAGTCTGCTCTCTGTGTATTACCCAAGGATAAGGCACCGGGTCCGGATGGTTTTCTGTTGAATTTTATTCCTGTTTTTCTCATCTTCCTCTTCCACACTTATTTACTCTATATCAATGGTTTCTTTCGGAGGAGGAAGCTAAGGGGACCTTTTTAGAGGCTATGATCTGCTTGATCCCTAGGAAAGACCAAGACCCTTCTTTATGTGCCATCTATAGGCCAATTTCCCTCATTAATTTAGACTGTAAGCTTTTCGCCAACATTTTGTCAATCAGGATCTCCCCCTTAATCCCTGACATGGTTGGATTTGAACAGACAGGTTTCGTTAAAGGCAGGCATATGACTGATAACTATATTACATTTGGATATATTACATTTGGCCTCCTCAGATCATACACCTATGGCGGCTGTAACATTAGATGCCGAAAAGGCTTTTGATTGCGTCAACTGGAAATTTATGATGCAGGCTCAAGAATGGCATGGATTTAGTCCAGCCTTTCTCAAATATATAGCTATATTATATTCCTCCCCGATGACGTCTGTTTTTTAAAATGGTTCTCAGTCAGCATATTTTCCCCTTTTGCGGGACACCAGACTGGGATGCCCTTTGTCTCCGTTGCTTTTTATTTTATCCATTGACCCCTTCTTGCACACATTACGGCATTCCTCTTCATTCCATGGATATAAATTGAATTTTTCAAAATCGGAAGCACTCCCTCTGAATAAGTTTTGTCTGAGGGCTATATTTGATGGCACTGGACTTAAGTGGTCTCCACAAGCTATCAAGTGTTTAGGTATTAAATATTCTGCTTCCATAGCAAAAACTATTCAGATAAATCTAGAAGAAGTACATCATAAGATCCTTCAAATGTCAGAAAGATGGTCTCCATTATATTTGACTTGGTGGGCAGAGTGGCTACTGTTAAGATGATGTTTCTACCGGTGATTAATGTTTATTTGTCCATGTTTCCGATTCAACTAATGAATAAATCAATTACCTCATTCTTATGGAGTGGCAAAAAGGCGCGTATTTCCTTAGCATCTTTATGTAAGCCCAAGGAGCTGGGAGGTGTACGTTTTCCAAACTTTCAACAATATCATAAGGCCTTTGTTTTAAAACAGGTGTTACCATTTATGGGAGACACTGAATCTCCTCCCAATAATATTTGGCGTAAATTGGAGGAATCGCTTCTGTCGCCTTTACCTTTTTGGTCTCTACCATACTTTTTGAAACCTCCTTGAGCCTTCTCTGCTCCGCCTATGACATTTTCCAATATACTATCCTCTCATATTCTCATGAGACCCTTGTCCCCAATACAAGAATTTTTGGAATCCTCTATTTGGCATAATAAATCTCTTAAAATTTCTAATCGAACTATTTTCTGGAAACAATGGGTTCAGAAAGGTATAATCCAAATAAAGCAAATATTATGTGACATGACTCCTCTTCCTTTTTCTGATATTCAAGCCAAATTTGTTCTGCCTTCTTCTTATGCCACCAAATATGAGTCTCTTAAAAATGCTCTTTTATAGGCTATATCACCCTTTCTCAATCACAATCTCCCATAAGTCCCCCACTCCCTGACCCAATTACGCCTTCATCATCGCTCAAAGCGTCACATATATACAAATATTTGCACTGCATTACTCCTTCTCATCCCAAATCTAGAGTTGAGGCATTGTGGGAATCTGATCTTCAACAACCCCTGTCTTTAAAGGTTTGGGGATCAATCTGGACCAAAGTACATCATACGTCACTCAATGCTAGCACTACACAAGCCCTTTATTATTTTTATAACAGGTTATATATTACCCCACTTTCTTTGCAAAAATATAATCCTAGTCTTTCAGGTATGTGCTGGACTTGTGGAACCGTTCCTGGCACATATCTATACATGTTTTTTCATTGTCAGCCAACAGCTGCTTTTTGGTCAGAGGTTTGTCGAACTATTTCTGCTATTTGTTCCATTAATTTTCTCTTTGATGTTACACATATATTTCTAGGAAATTCTTCACACTCTTGGCCAACACGCTCTAAATTAGGCAAATTTCTTGATCTGACACTTGCTATTGCTTTTCAAGTCATTACATCAAACTGGAAGAATGCCAAGAACATGAGTGTCACTAGCTGGTGGAATATTCTTTGTTCTCATCACAGGCTGGATATAGCATCAGCTATGTCTACTCTGCAGATGATAAAAAAATATATGTTTTGGTCTCCGCTTGTTGGTTACAAAAGGCCTAAACCATCTAGGGATTCTACAATGGTTTTTCAACCTCCATGATTGATTTTCTTTTTTTCTTTTTGTTCATTAATATGCATTATTATTTTATAATTGTTCGTATATGAATTGTGACGTTATATGAAATGAAAATATTGTACAGAATAATTTATAATATGATATACGGTTCAATATGCAATTTATTTATAGATATGCAATATATATGGTAGTCTTCTTTTTCTCTTTTTTTTTGTTTTCTTTTCCCTTCTTCTTTCTTTTTTCTTTTTTTCTCTCCTTCCTTTCTCTCATCACAAAATATAAAAATTGTGAGTGCATAAGTACAGATTTTTGATAATATTATAATAGGTATATTGTATACTTTCTTTCAGCATGTTGTTGGATATAATTTGCTACATATACCATTTCATAACCTGATTTTTCCATTTAAAGTTACAGATTTCTCTGTACATGTGTATTTCACTTTAATAAAGCTTTTAATAAACTAAAAAAATAAAATAAAATAAAAAGTCATATGATATTGCACCCAAATCTCCCCAGCCGACCAGCGAGACACAAGCAGGACCCTTTTAAGCTTTTTCCTGAAGTAGGAGAAAGTTCTGCCTCCTGCTCTTGCATTTTTGTATGCGGGGAACAGTCAGTAAGGGTTTGTCGCAGGATCTCAGGTGCCTCACAGGGCAGCAGAAATTAGGCTTCTGGAAAAGGTAAGTAGGACCTTTACCCGTTAATGCTTTGTGAGGCAGGCAACAGATTTTTAAAATGACTCTTTTTTGATTGGCAGCCAGTGCAGTGATTTCAAGAGAGGAGCTGTTGCCGTGCCAGATGGAAGGTTGCAAATGAACCGTGCTGCTGTACTTTGCATGACTTGGAGTTTTGCAAGTAAAGTCTCATTGCCACAAGAGCATTGCCGTAGTCTAACCTACTGATTGTGAACCTCTGTACCAGAGTTTTCCTTGCTGAAAGAGTTAGAAAGGGGAGAGCTTTCCTCAGAAGATGTAGCACATGAAAGCATGTGCCAACCGCAAATATAATCTGTTCTTTCATAGATAGAGTAAGATCCAGCCGCACTCAAAGATTGTTTACTACCTGTTTAGGTATGGGCGCAGAGCCCAAATAATCAGGCCACCAGTGAGCTGACCAGAGCCAAACAGCTTGATTCGTATTTACCTGCATACAGGTGCAGGCAGTTGGATAACATCCAGGCAGCAATTCCCTTTATTCCCATGGTAAAACTCTGTTTAGTTTGTGCTAGGTCTTTATTAAAGGAAACAACCAACTGCGAGTCATCTGCATAGAACTGTATCTCCAACCCGAATGTTCTAACTATGTTCGCCAGGGGGGCAACATATATATTGAAAAGTGTGCAGCTTAAACAAGAACCCTGGGGCACATCCTTGTCTATCTGCATGTTGCATGATTTAAAAGAGCTTAAAGAGATGGTTTGGGTTCTCTTGTTTTCCTACCTCCTGCAATCTCTGTTGCAGTCTCAAGTGGAACACTGTATTGAATTCCTCTGTCAAGGAATAGTTTTCAACTCTTTTAAAAATGAAGATGTAATCCCTCTCTTAAAAAACCAAGAGGAAAATACAATACTTTTGAAGAATTATCGCCGATATCTCTTCTACCACTCATATTTAAAAATATTGAAGTCCCAGTTTCAGTACTGAGGCTGCAATAGTGGAGGTGGCAGATTAACCAGGGGTACTGTAGATGTCGGGGGCAGGGCAGTGCTGATTATGTTAGATCTCTCAGCGGCCTTTGACGTCTTCAAACTATTAGAATTAGAGGCAGCGGTGGTGCTTCCACAAGGGCAAAGGAGAGTCGCTCTCCACAGAAAGTGAAAGGAAACATGAAAAATAATAAGGTACTAATTACCATTTTATTTTTGATCCTAGCAGCAGCAGAGTCTACGAGGTGGGGCTGGCAGCAGGGAGGAACAGTGGGCAGGCACAGTGCACTTCAGTTAAATGCGCATGTCACTTTAACCGGCTGTCTTGCGACGGTCAGCCTGACATGCGCACTTTAAACACTTCAACCTCAGCTGTCTTAAACAGCTGGGTGGAGAGCAGACACAGGCCTCTAGGGCCTGAAAGAGCATTGGACCAGGACACTCCAGCCAATCCCGGGCCTGCTCTCCTTCTGCCTGAGTAGCATGAGAGCTGCAGCACCAGGATTAGTAGTGGGGAGTTGGAAGAGGCTCTGGGAGCCAGCTTCCTTTGCTAGAGGAGGCACTGGCTGTTGAGACAAAGAGGAGCAGTGGGTAAGTAAATCTTTGTTTATTTTAATAATCAATTGATCTATCTCCCTGACAGGCACTGTGAGAAACTTGCAGTGCCTTCAGCCTCAACTACAGAGCTCTCAATCGTGGCTCGTTATAAGCACCGTTTAAAAAGGACCATGATTGATAGCTTTGGCGCTGAGCCTAAGAGTACTGCTGTTTTATTTTTACCAGTGCCTGTCAGGGGGTTACACATTCACCTCACCAGGTTTGTTTTCTGCTGGTAGCCACTGATTAGGGGGTCTGCATTGGGCTGTCTGGCTCATTCCTAGAGGGACGAGGACAAGAGGCCCGGTGTCCTCTTTTTTTGTTTGGGTCGTGTGATTGCAAGTGGGAGTGTCACAGGGCTGAACAGTTTTTCAATCGCTGACGCACCACCAGCTCAAAGGAAAAAACTGAGCTACTCTTCTTTGGTGTGAAGGCATTTGAGCCTTGGCACTCCTTTTGGCCAGTTGATGGTCCTCCTCCATTATGCCAGGCTAGCTCTATTAAGAATCTAGGCATTGAGTTTAATGGTAGTTTCTGTTTTCTACCTCAGGATAATGCAGTGGTGGTTACTTGCTTTGGTCTGTTGCAGGTGCTAAGAAAGTTTGCACTTTCTCTCTTTCCCAGCTCAGAAACAGGTAGTACAGGGCTAACGAAAATCTAGGCTTGACTACGGTGATGCACTTTACTTGGACCTTACAGACTATCTGACCAATGATTGGCAGGCGGTCCAAAACGCAGTAGCCCATACTCTTCTTGGCCTGCCTCTAAGAACACGTGTCCCCACATCTAAGGGTGTTTCACTGGCTCCCTTGTCATGTAGTTCCTAAAAAAATACATAGGATCTGCGCGTTTGTTGGACAACATAAACTAAGGTTTTGGCACCAAGACTGGTTCCGGGCACCCCCAAAAGATATGTTAGCCATTTAGATCAGCTAGCTCACAGTGCCACCATAAGCCCCCTAACCTTACCAAGAAGCGAATAGTTTCTGGCAACCATTGAACATGACAACTCTTGATCCTTCAGGGATCGTGGAAACAGTACAGTACTTTTCACTCAGTCAATCGTGCTCGCTTAGTCTCAGAGAGATACATAAAAAAAATGTTGGGAACGTTTTTAATAAGCATTGAACCAATGTCATTCTTTTATAAAACATGTTTGCTGCGACAATCATTAGGCAGAAGCAAATGTGTAAGATTCCAAGCACCAACAGAGTAAATAGAAGGTAGAATTCTACCATGGTGCTAAAACAAATAGTAGGACTAGCAGAAGCCCTCCAAAAAACTCTTCCCAATATGGAGTGTATGAATGCTGGAATAAGTCCGAAGATTGTCTGGAAGGTGCTCAATAGTCCAAAACCTATACGTTTAAATAGGTGCACAATCCCCCTCGTATCAGACATGTTAAAGATACTATGAACCATTTCCCCAAAATGGAGTGGGAAGTTCGTACGAACTAGTGCCTGTATCTCAGATGAAGACCTTGCAACCTGGAGATCAAAAGTTTCTCGGGCTGAGGTTAAGGCCACATCTTTCTGAAAATGCATTGCTTTCAGTCTGCTCAGAGAAAAAACCGTATAAAGGAAACATTCAACAAAGGCCATAGCGTTGCCTCGCCAATTGTGTGGGTAGGTGGAAACAATACTTGCATACAACAAGTAACCCTGGAACTCACTGTGACCAGATATGCGATGCCTGGTACCATCCCACAGCAGCCTTGATCATTCAGCATCAAATAACTCACATTCGAGAGCAGCTCGAACACTGGATGAATCACGGCAGCTGGGCAACGCTTCAAGTGACAAGACAAGTTAGCAACCAAAGCATTACAGGCTCCGTGAAGCGAAATGTCTTTGCAAACTAGAGACCCACTTAAAGCACTTTCAGTTTGTACTACTGAGAAAAACTTTAGTGTCCCCATTCCTGCATCTAAATCTATACGGAAATTCCCAGTACTCGTGTATGTATCCTTCTCCTAGCGCTTCATACCTGCCTACCTGATGGTATTTGAGACAATACTGAAATTGGAACATCGTGACTGGCAGTGTAATATAGTCATGGATTAACCATTCTGTGGAAGGTGACTCAGCCATGGTGAAAAGTAATTGGCCCAATTTTTCAATGTGCAACATGGTATATTTTGCATCTCTGAGTGCCATAACCATCTGTCTTTCCGTTAGATTGTATACAAAGAACAGAGTTGTGCTATTGATATAACGCCAGGGCACGTGGCCAGAACGCATTGATTATAGCGTTCAGCTTAATAATAGAATGGATTGCAATTGTGATTGTCCATGTTGTAGAATAGACCAATCCGGTTTCATAATATCTATTGCAGAAGACACAATGTTGCCCAGTGAATAAATTCTGGATGATAGTGTGGTCATACCATTGTCGACTACTGCCATAGCCTTTTCTATGTTAACCCTATCAATCTCAAGTAGTCTCTCAGCAGCCTCCTGTTGAGAGATTTTCCATAGCTCGTTGTAAATAGCATACAAGAAGCGCTTTTTACGTGGCTTCTGGGGAACTGACAAAAATCCCTAAGATCCATGTCATCTGAGAGAAGAAATAAGTGTTGTTTCACCTGGGACAGTGTCGACGTCTTTAGCCACTCTAGGAATAACTTCCCAACACTGTATGATGTCACCACTTGAGTGTTCTGATTGTACATAGCGTTGATCAGACCTAAGGATATTAAACCCTTCGGTGGTACCCCTGAATCTTGACTGACACCTATTTGTGTCGATAGGCCAAACCAACCATCCCTTCCAATTGGGGTCTGATGAATTGTAAGAACCATTGTATAGTATGGCATCTAATGTATGCTCACTGTGTTGTGTGTAATTGTGCCAACCCTCAAAGTGTGTAAGTGAGGGAATCCAAGGTGAGTTCAAGTCCTTGATCTTGGCAAACCCAAGACAGGAAGTCTGTTGCACTGTTTTGTTCAGGAAAATCAACTGATGTGGTATGAGGCATGCTCTAAATAAGGCCTCAGTTCCCTGAACTTGCCAATCTTTAATCCCCCCGACAGATTTTGTGTCTATGGTGTCCCTCCAAAGGTTGAAACCCTGTTTAGACAGTTGGGAAATAAAGGAAGCAGAGTATATCAGCTTGGTGTTAGTGAGCATATTTTTCCTTGCAGGTGTAGGTGCAAGCCTATAGTAATAAGAGGCTGGGTCTGAAGTGTTAAACCCAGAAAAATAAGCAAACGTCTGTGCAAATGTGGTTGAACTACCTTTTGGCGGTGTTGGGCAAGGTTCCTATTTATTGTAAGTGAAAACATTATGTGGTATACATGGTCTCAACGTTAGATGTACCATCCTACAATTCATCATTTGAAAATGCAGCAGATTGTTCTACATCAGATAGCATAGTATGCACAGTTTCAATGTCTCAATCATCATTGCAGCTGATATCATTGCAGCTGAGTCAGAGCATAATCGTCCTACACTAGAACTTTTTAACTCAGTAACTCCTGACCAAGTGCAGGCCCTGCTAAATAAGATCAAAGTAGGTTCCCCTTTGGATATGGCCCCTCCTCATGTCATCACCTCCCTGGCCTCGGTCCTAACTGCCCCTATTACAGACATCTGTAACCTCTCATTAAAGACTGCCACCTTCCTGCTGAAATGGAAGACAGCACGAATCAGACCTATTCTTAAACAAGCATTTACAATGCAATAGGTCTCGCATTTTCAAAACTTTGACCTATTGGTATTGTAAATGACAATACCTTTTATTATTTCAGGTTTTTTAAACATAAATAAAAGGCATTGTCATTTACAATGCCAATAGCTCAAAATCTCGCAAATGCGAGACCTTTTGCATTGCAAATGCTTGTTTCAGGGTGACGCCTCCTGGCACATGTCACCGGCAGCAGAAGGCAGGGTGCACTGACACTGGACACCACATTTGCAAATGCTGATATCAGTAGCTGTGAAAAGGAAACTAAAACACCCGAGAACATGCACAAAACCCATGGCCTTGAAAGTAAAAAGAAAATTACAGCCTCACTGTCAGACAGTTTAAAGGGGCAGCCACAGCACACCAGCGCCTCAAACAATAACCAGGTAGTTATTAACCTGTGCAGTCATTCCTCTGGGCCCAAACTCCATCCTAGACCATCAATGGCACTGTAATAAGAGACGTGAGGCGTTGTGGAGTAACCTGCTGTAGTTTCATTTTTCATAAAATCATATTGTAGCAAAATACCACTCGCAAGTGGGAACATAACTGTCGGACAAAAACAAATCACATTGTTATTATACAAGTATCACTGTCTGTATCTTCAAAAAGTTTCTTGTACACCCGTCACGGGAACCGGTGCTGCTTTGGTGGAGGTGATTGCTTTTGTGCAGTAACAACAAATATATACACATTTCGGCATGAACGGTGGCAGGACGTTGAGTAAAACGTCACTTGAAAAACAAAACACATCAGCGAGGACAAAACCTGTGCTTTTATTCGAGGCAAAATTGCTTCACTGACACACACGGGGGAGGGAGGGAGAAGGCACAGACCATGGGAGGGAGGGGGGTAAACAAGGCATGACAACGGGAGGGGGGTAAAGAAGGCACCAAAGCATGTCGTGCCTGCAGTAAGAGAAACTGAAAAACTTAAATAGTGCTCACAGTCTAAATAACATGTAGTGTGTAACAACAGAAGTAAAGGGGCCAGTCGCCATGGAAGGGGACAAATGAAGAGGAGGCGGTGCTAAGGAGGGACTAACAAGCCTATTTCCGATTCAGAAGCCAGCATTTAGGACAGACAATGACACAAGCCAATGGCAAATATGGGCGGGGAGTGGGCGGGGCTTCTATTCGCTACTGAACCGCAACAAGTCTCTCAGAGCAGGGCATGCGCGCTGGCTCAGGCTCGACCTAAAAATCTTCGGCCGATCCTATGGATATGCGGAACTACAGACCCATCTCATTACTTCCCTTCTTCTCTAAAATCTTAGAGTCTGTGGTGAATAACCAACTGACATACTACTTAGAGTCTAACAAACTATTAGATCCCTCTCAGTCAGGTTTCCATGACTCTCATAGCACGGAATCAGATCTAATCGAAGTCACTGACACCATCAAGCTAGCTATAGACAAGGGGACTCCAGCCATGTTAATGCTCCTAGATTTATCAGCAGCATTTGATACCATCTCCCATCAGATCTTAGTTCAAAGTCTTTTAGTTAAAAGACTGAGGGAGTTTGGTATCTGCGGAAACGCATTAAAATGGTTAGAAAACTTTTTTACATCAGAAAGAACACATGTAGTGCAGTTGGACTCGTTTACCTAAAAGTCCATAATTCTAGACAAAGGGGTACCTCAGGGTTTGATTCTTAGTCCCACTCTTTTTAACATATATGTATCCTCTCTGGCTATGCTCATCAGATCATGTCGTTTTGATATCATCTCCTATGCGGATGATACACAACTGATAATCACTATGGACACCGATCCCTTGCTAACTAAGGCCAAATTCAAAAATTGCATGCTAAAAATTGCGGCGTGGATGAATGCGAACTTTCTCCAACTCAACACAAACAAGACTGAGATTCTCTTGTTTGGAAAAGCCCATGCAGAATGGTCCTCTGACTGGTGGCCCCCAGAATTGCCCCCCCCCCTGATTCCGAAAAGATGCGTAAAAAACCTAGGCGTCCTATTAGATGATGGTTTATCCATGGATGATCATGTCAAAAAGCATATTGGACACATGTTTTGGCCTGATGCGCATGCTTAAGAAAGTGTTCCCTTAGATACCTCTTTCTGCCAGAAAATCCATGGTTCAGGCTCTGATAGTTAGCCGCTTGGATTATGGAAATTCCTTAATGGTTGGAATGAATGAAGGCCTCTTCTCTAGGCTACAGGTGGTGCAAAATACAGCAGCTCGCCTTGCCCTTAACCTCCCTCCACAATCACCATCTGAACCTCTATTGTACCGGCTCCACTGGCGGCCCATAAAAAACGTGCCCTATTCAAGCTTTTATGTCTGGTCTTTAATACCTTGCAGGGAAGGGGACCAGACTATCTGAAATATAAACTTCAGATATATATTCCCACCCGGCTACTTAGATCTAGTGACCAGTTATTACTGTGTCCCAAAAGTATAAACAAAACCAGACTGGGTGGTCGCGCTTTTTCTTTTCTGGCACCCCACCACTGGAATAAGCTGCTGCTCTTCATTCGCTACTGTTCCAACTTAATTCAGTTTAGAAAACTTCTTAAAACTTGGCTGCTCAATCTCTAACCAGACTTTCCTTGGCTAATCATTGACTGTTTCTGCGGCGCCGAGAGATCCCCCTGGGGATGATACGTTGTGCTTAATAAATGGTAATAATAATAATATTCATCAGAGAGAGTACTAGAGGTGATGATATCACTAAGAGAAATTTTGAATAAATGAGGTATTCTTAAAAGTTCAGTAGGACCATATACATCATAGGAAACTCTGTCCCAAACTATTCCTTCAGAAACTGGAACTGCTGTAATGTTCATCAAGGGCAGGTCCCTCTGTTCACGGTGTGATGATGTATGCGGTTTCAGTTCACATGGTGTACTGCAGAGCTTTCTGGGAGATAATGTCCATTCAGGAGCAAGAAGAAGACTGTAACTATACCAATTCACAGGACTAGGAATAGAAGACCAATTGCAATCCAGAGCTGTAGCCAGTGAAAAACAAGGTAAGTCATTTTCAGCCAAAGGTAGAAACCACAAATTCGTTGTTCGTGGAGAACAGGCGGTGGCAGTAACTCTGGTTCACTTGGATCCAATGAGAAGTTGTCAAAATTGATGAAATAGCCAGACGCAGTTCCATCTATCTTTGGTAGATCAGCTGGTTTTGTGGAACTGGCAGATGCCTCTATTTGAGACATATTCACATAACGTCGGTGTTAGGCAAAATTGAGATCTGTGTTTCATTTGTAGTCTGATGTTGCTCAATTTCAAGAGGTACAATTTGGATTCCATTGTTGGTAACTCCTTCACTTCAAAAAGTGGAGTCTTCAAAAGTTATTAATCTTTCCAACTGAACTTCCTGTATGGTAGCGAGAGGAGATCTGTTACTACCCAGGAGCCCACGTGGCCTACTGTTGAGTATCGGCCACATAGTGTGATTTGATCAGATCAATTGAGATGAATCTCTTGTCTTTGCAGACGGCAAGAGGCGGAAGAAGTACTGTTCATGTTCCTTTGACAGCCAGGACAGGTACAGGCGCTCTGTAAGACGGCACAAATTATTTTTGTCCACAATCTTTTCTCTGACCAGGCCCCCAATCTTCGGGATTCAGGCAGGTGTTGCAGGAACAGCTTTCACTTCTCCAGTGGCAGTGCGTTTTACTTGGACATTGCTTTGTAATGCTCGGAATTCATTGAGTTAATGTAAAACAGCCAAACGATCATTGATGTCAAATGGTTTTCCATCCGCCACTGTGCTGCCACAGTTGAGGTCTGGTACCCACATTTTGTATCCCAAACAGGACTTCATATGGAGTACAACTCCCCAGGGAGCTTCTTGGCATGTTGTTAAGTGCCCTCTGGACCCCATATAAGTGAGTGACCCAACTGCCACCCAAGCCTAATACCCTAGCTGTTAAGGATTGCTTTAACTACTGGTTTTTCTCTCCACAATAGAATTTCCCTCGGGATCATACATGGAGGAGTACCGCAATGCTACACCCAAACGTCTCATGGCTTCTTTATAAGCCTGAGAGCTAAACGCAGGGCCACAGTCAGAATGTAGTTTGCCAATTGCGTATGTCCCTATAAAGACTCGCAAATTCTTTATAATAGTTCAGGTGTCGGCCGGGCACTAAGGCCAAACCCACAGGAATCTAGAGCATGAATCCACTGCCCCAGGATGTACCTGTAAGCCCTGTCAGATTGTAAGGGGCTGCAATGGTCCAAATAGACACAAGCGAGAGGTCTGTCTGATATCAGTAGTGGTGTTTGTAGTGGATGCGCTACGGTGGAACCTTTCATCTGCTGACAGATGTTGCACTTGAGGACAAAACCCTTGGTCTGTTTAGTGAAACCTGGCCACCAATAACGCTGCTTTAGTAGTGAAACAGTCGCAGTGATAGCTGCGTGAGCTGAACCCAGACCTTCGTGTGCAGCTAGAATTAATCCTATTCTGCGATCCGTTTGGTATTACTCTATCCCCCACTCCTGGAATTTGAGCATACGGAATGATTGCGGGCCAACATGGGAACGGTGGACCAGGTCTTTAGGCTCCTCTTGATTTATTGGAAGGTGGTAGTGATTGCCAAGGGCAGTCTTTATCTCGCCTTTATCGACTTAAAGACTGCCTTTGACTTGGTCCCTAGGAAAAGGTTATGGGAAATATTGCATGATATGGGCATCCCTTCACTAATCCTTAACCTACTGGTAAGGCTTCACGAGGGTAACTATGCGCAGGTTAGATGGGGGTCCCAAGGGCAGCTTACGGAAAAGATCCCAGTAAACAGGGGAGTTCGGCAGGGCTGTGTGATGGCACTCACCCTGTTCTCCCTATATGTGAACGGGTGGTCAGCTTTTTGCAAGAGACACCAGCTGACGCACCAGCCCTGGCAGGTAACAAGGTACCAACTCTCCTGTTTGCTGATGACACATTGTTGATCTCTAAGACCCCAGCCGGCCTGCAAAAACTCCTGAATAGATTCCAACTTTTTTGCAACACTCGGGGGTTGGTCATAAACACATCCAAGACAAAATATATGACATTCAATCCCCACAAATCGTTCAGAAACAATATTACTCTAGATGGGACACACCTAGAGAGAGTAACCACCTTCGACTACCTTGGGATACGACTCAGAAAAAATGCAGTGGAGGCTAAACCTGGGCGTAGTGGGCGTAGTGGGCGTAGTAGCACTACACGTAGCTACGCAAAGTACACTTTGAACTACACTTAGCTACGCAAATTGCATAGTTGTGTGCTTGTCTGCACTGTGCAATAATTGCAAACAAAAGTGAAAATGATAAATTAACAAGCAGTGAGAGAGGTGATGATTTTGGGATCCTCCCTAACCTAGGGAGAGAACCAAGCAGATGCCTTGAAAACAAAAAGCACATCTTGTTGAATGATTCGGTGGTGGTCCCATCCTCTTAGGACCACCCCAAGCACAGTTATTGGCAAAAATACAATCCCAACCAAAGGCCCTGCAAAGCATTATGGGACGATATTAGCAGTGGGCAGTGAATATTATAGTATCCAATATCAAAATAATTCTACAAGGAGCTGCAGTTCAACTAGTCGTTACTAGATGTCCCTCACGAGTCAAATGCAAAAGCATTGAAATTATTATTACATCAAGCTGCAGTTCCACTAGTCGTTACTAGATGTCCCTCACGAGTCAAATGCAAAAGCTTCATGAAAGGGTTTCAATGCTTTTGCATTTGACTCGTGAGGGACATCTAGTAACGACTAGTGGAACTGCAGCTTGATGTAATAATAATTTCAATGCTTTTGCATTTGACTCGTGAGGGACATCTAATAACGACTAGTTGAACTGCAGCTCTTTGTAGAATTATTTTGATATTGGACACTATAATATTCACTGCCCACTGCTAATCTCGTCCCATAATGCTTTGCAGGGCCTTTGGTTGGGATTGTATTTTTGCCCATAACTGTGCTTGGGGTGGTCCTAGGAGGAAGGGACCACCACTGAATCATTCAGCATGATATGCTCTTTGTGTTCAAGGCATCTGCTTGGTCCTCCCCCTAGGTTAGGGAGGACCCCAAAATCATCACCTCTCTCATTGCCTAATTTTTTCATTCTCAAAGTTCACTTTTGTGAATTGGTTATATGCTTTTTAGCATGTAAAATTGCTTTATCAAAGCATTTGTAGGTGTTGATGATTTTGCTGCTACGCTATGTGTTTTAGCACAGTTTTTGCACTGTGCTACGTGCAATTTGCATAGTAGCGCAAACTACGCATGCTCCGTGAGCGTAGCGTAGTATTATGCCCAGGGTTAGTGGAGGCCCCATCTCGACAAAATGCTTCTGAATCACAAGTGTGTTGCTGGGTCGCTGAGCAAAGAACACCGCTCATCAATCAGTAGACCTGTTGCTCCAGCACTCGCTGTGTATGGAGCTAAGGCAGTTAGCTCGGCTCTGTATGGAGCTGAGCTTTGGGGCTTCGATAATCTAGAAGAGATCAGTAGGTCAGAACATAAGTTCTTTAGGGATCTGATTATGCTGCCTCGGAGCGTCCCTCTAACTCCTTTGATATACGACATGGGCAGGCGTCATATCAAAGACATGGCGAAACTTCGCCCACTGCTTTTTTGGGCTCGCCTTAGGAGAACTCTGGAACTCACTAACTATGCAAAGGCATTTGCAGAAGTAATGAGTTTGGACACCAGCAAGGGGGTTAAATGGATTGCCAATGTTAAGGCACTAATGACAACTCTTGGCCTTAAGGAATCCTGGGAGACTCAAAATCCACCAAGTAGGCAGAACTCAAGCACACTTATTGGGACTGGATAGACGCTAGAGATCTCAACAGTCCAAGCATGGGAAGGCTTACGGAAGAATTCTTCCAGTATAAACAATCTCGAAGCCTCGAACCATACTTGGACATAATTCAGATCCCAAGAGACAGGGCACTATACACCCAATTCAGATTTGTCTCTCTTCTAGTTCATGAATTCACCGCGAAGTGGCGCCCCCCACATCAAACCACTGAAGAATGCCCTTCCTGTGGGGCTCATCTTATCTTCGCTTGCCCAGGGTACGCAAATGCTAGGTCTAGGTGGCTTGAGCCAATCTGCAAACAACTAGGCACTCTCGATCATCGAGTAGCTTTACGTATATTAAAATCCGACTCGAGAACCCTCTTTGTTTGCGGAGTCTCCAAGTTCCTAGGCTGTGCCTGGATAATCAGGCATAGAGCCATGAGAAGGACAACTTGATTTTGATCCAGAACCCTCGTGAGCACATACAGTTGAGCTAAAATGGAGGACAAATGTAATCTGAATTGTTATACATTGTCCCCTATACGGGGCACCAAATACCCTTATTTTTAACCATATTTTTAGTGTTTTTATTTAACTAATCCGAAACGAAATGTTCAATCCATGATGAAATAGCTTTATACCCTGATTGTTTTAATTTATGTGCTGCTATATTTATTAATTTTAATAGTCTGTATTCTCTTTTTTTTGTACTGATGGATTGTTTGATGCTTTTATGATACTCGTTGTCGAAATAAAGCTATTTGACTGACTGATTATCCCCCACTCCTGGAATTTGAGCATACGGAATGTTTTGCGCATCTAACTTGTAGGAGTACTTGAGTGGAAAATCTTTTGGCATGGCTGAGCTGTTGTGCGTAGGGTTAACAGCTATCATTATCTGTCCATCTATCCTCGTGCTAGAACGAGTGATTGCAGCAATGGCAGCAGTTCGCATTGTCGCCTTTGCGGCTTCATCAGCCAATGAATTCCCTTCAACGTGCACACCTACACGCTGATGACTCAATGTGTGAATAACAAGAGGCCGTGGCAAAAAAATTTTCAGCTCTGCTACCTGTTCCCAAAGCAGCTTGTGCTTTATTGTGCAACCTATAGAATCTCTAAAACCATTCTGGCCCCAATAGTGAAGATATTTATTGTATGACTGGACACAATAAAACAAATCGCACACTGTGTGGGGAATTCCCGATCCGTATTTTTTAGTGCTAGTATCAGGGCTTTTAGTTCCGCCAGCTGTGCTGTGCAATCTCCTAGAGACTGTGTCTGTGTATTGCTAGGACGGAACTTGCTTTCCCGCATATGTCCCTTCACAATCGCACATGCTGCACTGTATTGCTGTTTACTTCCTACGGCAGGCTGGGCAGATCCGTCCGAGAGGATATTCTTATTTGTACTGCAGTAATGCTTGTGTTTTTAATGTAGAATCAAATTTGTAGTCTCCATCTGTTGCAGTGAGAGAATTAGTCCATTGTATGCATCGCGGATGCAGTGCTTTTGCATTTGGAACACTTGCTTTGGTAACAGCCTCTAAGTTTGGTACTGGAGTCACAACAATTATGCGGTTCCCCTGAGCTAGTGCTCTTTCTCTCACTACAGCAGTTTGTACTGCTGTCAGTATCTTATCTCTGGATGCAAAACGCATTCCAGGGTTTGTGTACAAATGAGGTTTGTATGCTATGGGTATTCTTTCGCCTTCATTGAAGGTGAGGTAAGTGTACCCTGATTGACCCGCAACTACACGAATCACTAACTTAGTGGTATTTACACATGTGTGTGTAAGTGTTTGCAAGCTATCATGTCAGCTTGTAAGGAATGGAGAATTTCTGTGTGTTCCTGTGTTCAATGTTGGACTGAAAAATCAGGTCTGATTAGGTCCTAGAAAGGTTTAACCCTTTCTGCGTAATCCAAAATGTATGTTCTGCCAAAGTTTAGAAATCCTAAAATGGATTGTAAACCTTTCAAAGTCTTTGGAGGTTGGAGCAGCGCACATTTTTCTAAAAAAATTAGCTGCCAGGCTTTTCCCTTCACTGGATAGCTCATATCCCAAAAATAGGACATTGAGGTGAGCAATGTTTGATTTTTTAAAGTTAAATTTGTAGCCCACCATGGTGAACCCCAAAATTATGTTGTTCACCCTGTTCAAGTGTTCCAATAACTCATCGTCCGTCAGATAAATATCATCTACGTAGGACAATGCTCCCTCATCACAATTTTGAAGTAATTCTGTTACTCTTGCTCAGAACAACCCAGGGCTATTCTTATACCCTTGGGGCAGACTACAGAATTGGCGTTGAGAGCTGAGGGCCGAGAATGCTGTCAAATATCTGCTTCCAAGCTCTATATTTTGGCAGAAGAATCCATTTGTGATATCTAGTGTTGTTCTGTATTTTTTCTGCACAATGTTATACATTAACCCCTTCCGTGCTCATGACGAGCTCAGCTCGTCATGCTGCGCGGTTGCGCTGTGCGCATGACGAGCTGAGCTCGTCACGACTCCACCCACGATCGGAATGTCCCGCATACGAGCGGAATTCCGATCGCGGTCAAGGGGTTAATGCAGCACTGTGTGCATTTTGTACTGCAAATGTTCGTGTGCATGTGTTCAAATGCCTGTAGTCTAAAACTAGATGGTATGAAATGTTGGATTTCATTACGGGAAACAAAGGACTATTCATGGAAGCGGTGCAATTTTCAATCACACCTTGGTACTCAAGTTGATCTAAGATCTCCCTGACTTGTTTCTTTGCATCATGTTTTATTGGGTTCTACCTCTGTGGAGTAGGAGTAGATTTTAATAGGATTTTGTGGTGAGGAGACTCAGCATCCCACCCTACATTATTGCGGTATAATGCGGGAGCTAGCGCTAATCCCCACTCCTGCGAGTATGAATGTTTAAGTGACTCTGGAACGAGGTCGGAGAAAGCTGATAAGATTACATCTTCCTCCTTAGGGCACTCCATAAAGAACTCAGGAGGCCAATCTTTTTCAGCCAAAAGGATATTGCATTCTATGTCAGCTTCTCACAAAAGTGATCTTTCACTCTCCTGGGTATGTACCCCTCCATTTCTAGCGTAATTTCGTATAAACGATGTGGGACACTTACTCTTGTATCCGGTGTCTCCACCGTGATGTGTTCATTCAACACTGCTGTCACCAGAAATTTTATCAGGTTCGGGCGATCTATTGTTAATTCTGCTGCGCTGTCTAGCATCGTCAGAGCCCATTCCTCAGTCAGTAGTAGACCAGTAGCCGGGGCATTTCTTATTTGAAGGCCAGCTACCTTCTTCTTTTTTAAATTGAGGTTTAGTTTTGTTTTTTTCTTCTTGTTCAATAATGTAGTCTGAAGTGCGATGTGTGTCTCTTGGCTTGACTTGCTCTGCTGATCTGTGTTCTGACCGTCCTTCCCTTTCCGAGTTTTTTGATGAACCCTGAAAGGAACGAGAGGAACGTGTATCACTATCCTGATACCTGCCAGGTTTTTTTTATATTATCACGGTTCCTTAGATTGTATTTTCTGTCAGAGGGCTCCTGTTGAAGAGACCCACCCCGTGATCGTGATGTATTCTGCGTATTATTTTTTATTGTTTATCCTATTGCTTTTTAGAAGAATTGGGTGCTTGCTTCGAGTTATCCTTTTCGGAATTACTCTTCACTTTTGGTTTCCCAGGTCTAGCTCCCAAGTTATCTCTACCCAGCGAAGCATAGGTTTCTTCAATAATCTTAGGTAATTCTGGCTCCTAATGTACAGGAGTGACTTCCCTCAGGCGTTGGCATATAGCCACCGCTGCTGCCTCCCCTTTTATGTTACCTAACATAATTGTTGATACATGGGCAAAATTGCCTATCAATTTCATACCCAAGTCAAGGGCAGGTTCTGCCCCGTACTCATTCTGTATTTGTTTCAATACATCTGGTATAACTGCTAAAGAGGGGGTACCATGAGTTCTGGTATAAACGGCGGCGAAAACTGTACCCCAAGTGGTACAATCCTCTATCGGGGGAGCAATTCCCATTGGCAAGCACATTTTTAGTATTCAGTGTTTTTCCTGCGTGTCCGAATGGGGAAATACTGCTTCAAGCTGTGCTATTTTCTGTGCTATTCAGAATGGCATTTGCTCACGTTTAGTGGGCATTTGTCCCATAATCGCGTTCAGCGTTTGCGGGCTGATATTGGTCATAGTCATTTGAGGTCGACCAGCTTGAGTAACTCTCGCAAGTTGAATTGTAATTGTTCGCATTATGAACTGTGTAAGGTTTCTGTATAGTTTTACTATGTCTCTGTAAAGTGTACGTAATTCTGCTGCTGGTAATGTATCAATCTCTGGAGTGGCCAAGTCGCTCCATCTCTGCTGAGCGAACCAAGTCTCACATTTGTTATGGTGTGGGGAGGGCGCCTTTAAACCAATTATTATGCTCTTGGTAAGTTATGTGTGTGTGCATCTGCAGGTGGGAATTTGACCCAAGAATTGAATACCACTGTTCTGAATGCCTCGTGTGCCTCATTCACAAAGGTAATATTACCACCCATTGCCGGGAGGACGTATTTCACTAATTTCATAGTAACTGCATGTCTGCAATTTTCTGTAATGTTAAGAGCACCTTCAAGCTCTTCTTCCCCTACAATGGCAGCACTGTCTCCGCTGTTAGACATTTTAAGAGGAAGTAGTAAAGAAAAGAGTTTTGCACAATGTGGGGAACTATAAACCTTCAAGCTTGAACAAACCTACAGCCAATACATAGGGTGCACCTACTCGGCTGAGGCGGATTTCCGTTCCCACTCCAGACATCTCTGGTTAAATGTGAGTACTGGTCTCTGAGAAAGCACTACTGAACTACTCAGATTTGACCGTTAAATAAGAACCAAACCAACGTTGGCGGTGCCATGTCTTGTACTTCCTAAAAATACATGGGATCTATGCGTTTGTTGGACAACATAAACTAAAGGTTTGGCGCCAAGACTGGTTCCTGGCACCGCCAAAGGTTATGTTAGCCTTTTAGACCAGCTATCTCACAGTGCCACCATAAGCCCCATAACCTTACAAGGAGCGAATAGTTTCTGGCAACCATCGAACATGACAACCTTTGATCCTTCAGGGATGGTGGAAACAGTACAGTACTTTTCGCTCAGTCAATCGTGCTCACTTAGGGGCTCATTATGATGGCAGAAGGACCGCCACCGCCATCATACTGAAAATTCACACCGCCAAATTAGGATGGTGGTGGGAATGACAATGGTTCCGCGGCGGACGGAAAGTCTGTCTGCCATGGTTCCGCAAGGCGGTCCTTTTCCGCCCGCCTTGCGGAATCCAGAACCAGGGCAACATTGCGGCAGTGCCGTGCAGGCACCGCCGCAGTGATTACGGTATGCCCTTCCGCCTGTCTTTTTGCGGCGGATATCCTGCCGCAAAAAGACAGGCAGAGACTGACTTTGGGGGCCCGTTGCGGGCCCCCTCTGTGTGTTGGGGGGTTCACTGGGGGGGTACCAGTTCCATGCACCCAGTGGCAGGCACCGCGTGGTGCCTGCGACGTGGTGCAGGGAAATGCTGTGCATGCTCTTTTGACATTGCGGACGGCGCTGCAGCCAGCAGCACCGTCCGCAATGTTAAAAGGCCAGGATGCTGGCGGGCGCATCCTAATTGCACTGGTGGGACCGCCGCACGTTTGGCGGGCGGTCCCAGCACCGCTATGATAGCGGGCGGACTGATGTCCGCCCGCCATCATAATGAGCCCCTTAGTCTCAGAGAGATTCATAGAATACACGGTGGGGACGTTTTCAATAAGCATTTATTGAACCAGTGTCATTCTAGTATAAAACGTGTTTGCTGCAACAATCATTATGCTGAAGCAAATGTAAAAGATTTCAAGCACCAACAGAGTAAATAGAATTTTACCATGGTGCTAAAACAGTGAAAATTTGCAGGCATATAAACATGACAGTAATCAAGCGAACTCTTACAGTGTGGACCCTACCTAAATGTACCTAGCATGTATATGGATGTAAAGCCAAGAATCCCTTAGGAAAGTGCCAACCCCATTACCTGATTGGAGAGAATGAAGGATCCCGTCTTGGTCTCGAGTTGGACACCCGCAAGGGATGTCAGACCACTGTGTGTTGAAGCTTCAGCATGCCGGACCCCAGAATCTTGTATCAGGGTGGAAGCGTCTCCTCTGCTTATCTAGTGTAGGTATTGTTCTTTAATACCATAAAGATAGCCTCTGGGTTCCTACCACAGTCAATATGTTGTGAGTATGAGGATGTAAATGAGCCTAAATCAATACTTGCAATTATGCAAAGTAGTACTGTCGCCCTAGGATGAAGATGACCATGACTTTTACGCAGAGTATGTTCATGCTGTTATGTATGTCATGTGCAGGGGACTTTTCTAAGAACCCTTATGCATAATAAATGAGGCTAGTTTCAAGGACACCAATCGACATTTATTCAGCACATAGCTGGGTAAAAGGTCAGTGTTAGAACCATTATGCAGTGCAAGGTAGGACAAATGTTAGTAAAAGGTCGTTTTGCTACTTAGGCCTAGGTTGCGGTACATAACACCCTATTAGGAAAAGGATCCTTTTTAAGACCCTGTTACTGGTACATAGGGCCATCCATCAGACTGGCGCTGGGTACCTCAGATCAAGGATCTGATTCTATGCTTCATCTAGGCGCATTCGTTCAGCTAACTTTCTTCTGGCCAAAATCCCAAGGATTTAGCAGTCCAGAACTGGTGGCAGGTCCTTCTCATTTTTAGGACCATCAGTATTGAACAAACTCCCCCTGGAGTTGCGGATCATTTCAGCCACCTCCCAGTTTCGAAAGAAACTGAAAACAAGTTTTTTTAATCAGGTGCAATAGTTAGGTCTCCGAGACAGTCAACAGTTGAAGTGCAGAGTGCCAGGACACTCCCTGGAGTAACTGTGCGCTATACAAATGCCCTTTACATTACATTACTTGTGGCCCAAGAACTCTGCTGTCATTTGTTGGAGACTGATTACCTCAATCCCCTTCAACCTGGATCCCAGCCATCACAAATTCTGGAAAAAAATGATTTGGAGGACATAGTACCTCAGTTCAAGCTCCTTCTCTTTGGAATGCCCTTACATCTGTGCATGAAAGAAGACTTTACAAGTTGAAAAAAATGAAAGACCTGGCTCTTCAAAAAATCCTCAACTTGTGCCAAGAAACCACTTCGTGAATGTGTTCGGTATGAAAATCTTAAACATAACTGTAGGAGAGTAGGATCTGCTTCACATGGGTACCCCCACTTTTTGCTGATGCTTCACTGTTTTTCGACCTTAGTCTGGCTGGGGCCCTGCTATTCAGAACCCCAGCCTAGCTGCTTCCTCTTTAAAATGGTTTCCATGTGCCTTAGGTACATCTCTAATTGGAATCTGGAGTGCCCTTATAAGTCCCTAGTATATGGTATACTATGTACCAAGGGCATAGGTACCTCAGAGGCCTACCAGGGGCTGTAGCATGTATTGTGCCACCCCTGGAAGGCCATCCAAAATGACACCACAGGTCTGCTACTGCAGCCTGGGTAAGGTGGTGCATGCACCCCTTACTGTGATATGGGTTACCTATATCACTACAAACCTACACACATATAAACCTATAAGTCACTCCTATGGTAGGCCTTGTCAATCCTAAAGGCAGAGTGCTTGGTTCCTATGTGAGAAGGTGCCACTGCATGAGCAGGGCCCCTCTGCAGTACTCAGAGTCCATTCTCTGGTACTGTTTGTAAATGCGGTTAAACCATATACTCTTAAGTGCATTATATCCTCGCGGTAGAATGCTAACTTTGGAATGACTGCATCAAAACATGTCGTGTTTGGTGTCAAACATCTTGGAATACTACCCCCCCGCCAGTCCTGGCGGCGGGGGTAGCATTCCACCCTTCTAGAGGGAGAGACATGTTAACACTGGTCTACCCGGTAACTTCTTCCTAAAGCCCTGGCATCACAAAATGGATGCCTCTGCCACAGACACAAGTCTGGCCTCCTGCTGCTGACAGAAACTCCGGCAGGGGAGGCCTGGACAATAGGTTTCCTGTCACAGGGAGGTGTGACCACCTCCCCAGACTGGATAATGTGTAGTGGGACTGGGTGGGTGCACTCTTAGAGTGCTTTGAAGTCCTGCACTGGGGGAGCAAAAGGCTCCTCTGTGCATATGCCAGTTCAAACCGGCTCAGGGGCTACCTGCCCCTGCTCTGGCGCGAAACTGGACAAAGGGAAGTGGGTGTAGCCACCCCCTCCCTTGACCCTCCCATAGGTGGGGTCATAGAGTTAGTCCCTCCCTCTTTTACTGGATAAAATGGGGAACCCTTGCCCTAGCAAATTAGATATTCCTGGACTAAACTCTGAAACTGAATCCTGGACCTTCGACGCTCTACACTACGATTAGAGGACTGAAGAATCTCCCTTGGAGTCAAGGAGTGACTCCCCTGCTTGGCAGGCACCAAAGAAGCAATTGTCCGGTCTGCATCGACGAAGCTCCCGCCGGACGCCGAAGTCCCTGCATCCCCAGAGGTAGATTTCCTGACTTCCCCGAAGCTGCCCTGAGTCCCCAGCGAAGCTGAGGCCCGTAGCTGTCGTGGGTAACGAGGAACCGTGACCCCTGGACACCGAGCACATTTGTAAGTGCACCACCTTCTGGGTCTCCCACGAAGTCGTGCTTTGGGCTCCGAGTAGCCCCAGCCTCCAGCACCAACTGCACCGAAGATCACTGGCCTCCACTCCACGAGTGTCCTGTGAGCCAGCTCCACGTGCGACGTCCCGAGGCTCCTTCGCGGTCGCTAGCCCGTTGGCTAGTAGCCCTTTACGAAGGCCAATCCTTTTCTGCTTGGGCTCCCTGGTTGCTCCAGGCTTGCCCTTACTTACCCTCGCTGGGTGAGTTCCCCAGACCTTGCTGGTCTGCACCATCGTCATCTTCTGCTTTCCACGAGACTTGCTGTTGCCAAGGCCTGTTGGGTCCAATCCGGTCGCCGACACCTCAGCAAGCCGCAGACGTCGTGGGACAGTCCGAATCCTGCTCCTGGTTGCCGACAACGCCTCCTGGACATCGTGACTGCGGAGTCAAGACAACCGTCAACGCACCTGAAGCACCCGACATTGGTGGGCATCTGCTCATCGCCTTCCTGGTCACTGGCTAGTGACCCAGACTCTGTCCCCTCTGCTTTCAGGTTCTTCAGATCTCCGATCCACTCTTGGATCCACCCGGACACTTTCCACTTGGTCGCCAGCAGCACTTTGCAGCAGATCGCCATTCAAAACGACGACGAAACCCGACCCCGAAAGGCACCTATGCACCCGGCTTCCCTGGGTGAGGTAACACGAGTACTCCGGTGCTCCAGTGGGTAGAGACTCTTCAAAGTCCTAGATCTCAAAGGGTTTGCTCCAAGTCCTCCTTTAAGTGTCCCTTTCCTTTAATTTCCTGACCGCGACTTTCTCCATAGAAGTAAACGGCGTATCGCGGTTGTGTGTTTACACTGCACGCGTCCCCCGTGGGTCCCCTGTGTCACTACCTTGGGTGGTTCCTTGTGGTCCAAGCACTTCTAGAGGCTCTAGGCCCTGTGTCTAGTTCAGTCGTGGTTCTTATACCACTTTATTGGTATATGGTTTGGTACACCCCTAGGGCCCAAACGTGTATTTGTGCTATTACTGTGTTTAAATAACTTATTACTTATGTATTTCGAACTCTAGCCCTCATAAAGAGACTAGAGGGGTGTGTTTAGCAATAAATACATATATTTTGAATATATACCTGGTGTGGTGCTCTTTCATTTGGTCACTCAAGAGATTATAGACTGGTAAAACAAGCTGCTTTACATTCCTTCAAGACTTAGCCTGAAGGCTGCTCTCCACAGCTACCACTAGGATAGCTTTCTTTAAAGGTTGTCTTTAACCTAACTCCAATAAGGGTTGTTTGGACTGGTACACGGTGCCCACTATAATTAGTGGACAGCATATGCCAGGCCAACTTCTCACATTGGTGTGCAGCGTGTGGGATTCCAGCTTGCTATTGTTTTACCAGATAATCTCAATTGAATTGATCAACTGAAAACCACTAAAGGTACCTAAGGTACATATAATTTAAGCTTAGAATACAGTAAGTTCTACTGAACTTAGAGTTGTGTGTTAAGGGATAGCACAACCCTTTCTACAACTCAAGAGAGTTTAGTAGGCCACACTAGAGTAGGTAGTGCATACACCACACCACACTAGTAATGTCTTTAAGGGTAGGATCCAAAGAATCCTTGCAGGAAGCCATTGAGCTTCCACCCTCCAAGTATGATACACTCCCATTCTTGGAATTGAGAGCATTATGTAACTTGAGAAAATTAAGGACAGGCCAAAGTCCCACCACCCAACACCTTAGGGAGTTGTTGGTAGCTTATGACCTTAGTAAGCCCTTGGGGACTGAAGGGGTAGGAGCAGAGGGTGGGGCAGAAGAAGAGGAAGGGGCCAGGGGTAGCCAGCACCCCCAGCCCCCCCTCTGAAGCTGACCAGGAAGGTGACAATGACCTTGACCTGGATAACCCAATCCCTCCTGTGGAAGATGAGGAGTGAGGATCTAGGATGACCACACCTTTGTCCCCCCAGGAAGGATTATGAGTGTGCCTAGAAGGTCTAGATCTCCTTCTCAGGAGTCCAACCACTCTGGCACCTCAATAGGGACCTCTGTCTCTTCTCATAGGAGGGAATCCTCTCATGAGAGGAGAAAGAGGCTGGTCCAGTATGAGGAAACTCAGCTGGAAATCAGAAAGACAGCAATTGGCTTTAGATAGGGAGTCCCTAGATCTCCTTAGAGAGAGAAAAAGTTGGGACTAGAGTCCCATGGTGGCAGCCATACCCCTAGAGATAGGGAAAGGTCCTATGACCATAGGAACCTGAGCAAGATTGTCCCTCCCTACCAGAGTGGGGATGACATCCACAAATGGATAACTGCACTAGAGAGGGCCTGTAAAGTACAGAGGGTCCCTCAGGAGCAGTGGGCAGCAATCTTGTGGCTCTCCTTTGCAGACAAAGGAAGAGATAAGCTCCTCACTGTAAGAGAAGAGGATGCTGATAATTACAAGGTCTTGAAGAGTGCTCTTATTGATGGGTTTGGCCTAACTACTGAACAATACAGGTTAAAGTTCAGAGACACCCAAAAAGCACAGACTCAAGACTGGGTAGACTATGTGGATTGTTCTGCTAAGGCTCTGGAAGGCTGGTTGATGGGCAGTAAGGTGTGTGACTTCATAGGATTGTACAATCTGATAATGAGGGAGCAGATTCTTAATAACTGTCAAAATCAGCTGTTGCATCAGTACCTGGTGGACTCTGATCTGACCTCTCCCCAAGAATTGGGAAAGAAGGCAGACAAATGGGTCAGAACCAGGGTGAGGCAGAAGGTACAGAACCAAGGTGGTGACCCTAAGAAGCAAGATTCTAAAGAACTCTGATAAGGGTGGGGAGAAGGGTAAAGACCAGAAGTCTTCACAAGGGCCCCAAAAATCTTCTTCAGGTGGGGATTCACAGCCTACCAAAGGGAAAGGCCAAAGAAAACCATGGTGCAAGGTCTGTAAGCAAAAGACCCACTGGACAAGTGATTGCACCAAGTCCAAAGACTCTAAGTCCAGCACCCACCAATGCCCCTAAGGCACCTGTTCCCCCTAGTACAGTTACAGTTGGTGGGAGTGCTCCAGCCAAGGGTTTAGTAGGGTTCACCCTGGGTACTGAAGTGGGCTCTGACCTAGTCAGAGAACTCACTCAGGCTGTGTTAGTCTGTGATGGAGGCATGGATGTGACCTCCTCTGTGAGTCCCAGTAATCTGGGCAAGTACAGACAACAGCCTTTAATCAATGGACAAGAGGCTTTGGCATTTAGGGACACAGGGGCAAGTGTCACAATGGTGACACAAGACCTTGTGGATCCTGGGCAAGTTATACTTGGTGAAATGTACCAAGTGACCAATGCTAGCAATGTCAGAACAGACCATACTCTGGCAGTTGTTAACTTCTCCTGGGGAGGGGTAACTGGCCTTAAGAAGGTTGTGGTAAGTGCAAACCTACCAGTCGAATGCTTGCTTGGCAATGACTTAGAAACTTCAGCTTGGGCAGAAGTGGAGCTCAGGACTCATGCAGAAATGCTGGGCATCCCTGCAGATGTGTTTGCTGTGACCAGGTCACAGGCCAAAATGTCTAAAACTGAACAGGCCTTGGATTCTGGAATAATGGACCAAGGACCTTCCAAGAGGAGGAGTAGTAGGGTAAAGGCAGTGCCTTCCCCCTTGGCTCAGAAGGAAGATCAGTCTCTTGAGGGAGATGATCTCAGTCCTGAGGAAGGAACTGTCCCAGAGGAGCTTGAACCTGACCAGGTTGAGTTCTTGGGGACAGGGGGACCTTCCAGGGCAGATCTGAGCCAGGAGCAGCAGAGCTGCCCCTCTCTTGAACCCCTCAGACAGCAAGCTGCTGCTGAGGCTGCTGGGAAAGCTAGTGGTCCCCATACAGTGTATTGGGATGATGGACTCCTGTACTCAGAGAGTAGAGACCCCAAGCCTGGTGCCACCAGGAGGTTGGTAATACCTTTGAAGTTCAGGGGCTTCCTATTGACCCTAGCCCATGATATTCCCTTAGCAGGTCACCTGGGCCAGAACAAGACTTGGGACAGAATTGTCCCTCACTTTCACTGGCCCCACATGTCTGAAGACACCAAGGAGTTTTGTCGCTCCTGTGTAACCTGCCAGGCCAGTGGCAAGGCAGGTGGCACTACAAAGGCCCCCCTGATACCACTACCTGTGGTGGGGGTGCCCTTTGAAAGAGTGGGGATTGATATAGTTGGTCCCATGGATCCCCAAACTGCATCTGGGCACAGGTTTATCCTGGTGGTAGTGGATCATGCCACCAGGTACCCAGAGGCAATTCCCCTTAGGACCACTACAGCACCTGTGGTGGCAAGAGCCCTCCTGGGAGTATTCTCAAGAGTGGGCTTTCCTAAGGAGGTTGTATCAGATAGGGGTGCAAACTTCATGTCTGGTTACTTAAAAGCAATGTGGAAGGAGTGTGGAGTGACTTATAAGTTCACCACACCCTATCACCCACAATGCAATGGTTTAGTTGAGAGATTCAACAAAACCTTGAAGGGCATGATTAAAGGGCTCCCAGAAAAGCTTAGGCGAAGATGGGACATACTCTTGCCCTGCCTTTTATTTGCATACAGGGAGGTGCCTCAGAAGGGGGTTGGCTACAGCCCTTTTGAACTTCTGTTTGGTCACCCTGTCAGGGGTCCACTGTGCTTGGTGAAGGAAGGATGGGAGTTACCTCTCAAGCCCCCAAAGCAGGACATAGTGGACTATGTACTTGGTCTCCGCTCCCGGATGGCTGAGTACATGAAAAAGGCAACCAAAAACCTTGAGGCTAGCCAGGAACTTCAAAAAGCTTGGCATGACCAAAAGGCTGTACTGACTGTTTACCAGCCAGGACAGAAGGTGTGGGTGTTGGAGCCAGTGGCCCCAGCAGCTCTCCAAGACAAATGGAGTGGACCCCACACTATTGTTGAACAGAAGGGTGAGGTAACCTACTTAGTAGACCTAGGAACACCCAGGAGTCCCCACAGGGTTCTCCATGTCAACAGGTTAAAACCATATGTGGACAGGGCAGACATGGGCTTGCTCATGGCTACTGATGAAGGGCAGGAGGAAGAGAGTGACCCACTCCCTGACCTGCTCTCACAGAACCCTGACGATGGGTCAGTAGATGGTGTAGCCTTGGCAGGCAGCCTCTCTACCCAGCAACAAACTGATTGCAGACAGGTGCTCAATCAGTTTAGACACATGTTTTCTCTGACACCCAGTCAGACTACCTGGTGCACTCATGAAGTGGACACTGGGGACAGTCTGCCTATTAAAAATAAGATTTATAGGCAACCTGACCATGTCAGGGACTGTATCAGGACTGAAGTCCAGAAAATGTTGGATTTGGGAGTTATTGAACCCTCAGATAGCCCTTGGGCTAGTCCAGTGGTCCTTGTGCCAAAACCTCACACCAGTGGTGGAAAAAGAGAGATGAGGTTTTGTGTGGACTACAGGGGTCTCAATGCAGTCACTAGGACTGATGCCCATCCAATACCAAGGGCAGATGAGCTCATAGATACTTTGGCCTCAGCCAAATATCTCAGCACATTTGACTTGACAGCTGGCTACTGGCAGATCAGACTAGCTGATGATGCAAAGCCAAAGACAGCATTCTCAACCCCTAGTGGGCATTACCAATTTGTGGTGATGCCCTTTGGTCTGAAGAATGCACCTGCCACATTTCAGAGGCTGGTGAATACAGTCCTTACAGGTCTGGAAGCCTATAGTGCAGCATATCTAGATGATATTGCTGTCTTTAGCTCCACCTGGGAGGATCACCTGGTCCACCTCAGGAATGTTTTACAGGCCCTGCAAAAGGCAGGCCTGACTATCAAGGCCACCAAGTGCCAGATAGGGCAGAGTCAGGTTGTGTACCTGGGCCACCTTGTGGGTGGAGGTCAGGTTCAACCACTGCAGAGCAAGATCCAGACCATAATGGAATGGACTGCTCCAACTACCCAGACTCAGGTGAGAGCCTTTTTAGGCCTGACTGGGTACTATAGGAGATTTGTCAAAGGGTATGGATCAATAGTGACACCTTTGAATGACTTAACTTCTAAGAAAATGCCCAAGAAAGTTCAGTGGACAGCTAACTGTCAAAAGGCATTTGATGACCTGAAGCAGGCCATGTGCACTGCTCCCATTCTACAGAGTCCTGATTACTCCAAGAAGTTCATTGTTCAAACTGATGCATCTGAATTGGGGGTAGGGGCTGTACTGTCACAATTGAATGAAGAAGGTCAGGATCAGCCAGTAGCTTTCATAAGCAGAAGGCTGACCCCTAGAGAGAAACGTTGGTCAGCCATTGAGAGGGAGGCCTTTGCTGTGGTCTGGGCTCTGAAGAAGTTGAGGCCATACTTGTTTGGTACTCACTTCCTTGTTCAAACCGACCATAAGCCCCTCTTATGGCTAAAACAAATGAAGGGTGAAAATCCCAAACTGCTTAGGTGGTCCATTTCCCTACAGGGGATGGACTTTACAGTGGAACATAGACCTGGGAGTAACCATGCCAATGCAGATGGACTCTCTAGGTATTTCCACTTAGAACATGAAGACTTAACTGGTCAAGGTTAGTTTAATGTCCCTGCGTTTGGGGGGGGGTTGTGTAGGAGAGTAGGATCTGCTTCACATGGGTACCCCCACTTTTTGCTGATGCTTCACTGTTTTTCGACCTTAGTCTGGCTGGGGCCCTGCTATTCAGAACCCCAGCCTAGCTGCTTCCTCTTTAAAATGGTTTCCATGTGCCTTAGGCACATCTCTAATTGGAATCTGGAGTGCCCTTATAAGTCCCTAGTATATGGTATACTATGTACCAAGGGCATAGGTACCTCAGAGGCCTACCAGGGGCTGTAGCATGTATTGTGCCACCCCTGGAAGGCCATCCAAAATGACACCACAGGTCTGCTACTGCAGCCTGGGTAAGGTGGTGCATGCACCCCTTACTGTGATATGGGTTACCTATATCACTACAAACCTACACACATATAAACCTATACGTCACTCCTATGGTAGGCCTTGTCAATCCTAAAGGCAGAGTGCTTGGTTCCTATGTGAGAAGGTGCCACTGCATGAGCAGGGCCCCTCTGCAGTACTCAGAGTCCATTCTCTGGTACTGTTTGTAAATGCGGTTAAACCATATACTCTTAAGTGCATTATATCCTCGCGGTAGAATGCTAACTTTGGAATGACTGCATCAAAACATGTCGTGTTTGGTGTCAAACATCTTGGAATACTACCCCCCGCCAGTCCTGGCGGCGGGGGTAGCATTCCACCCTTCTAGAGGGAGAGACATGTTAACACTGGTCTACCCGGTAACTTCTTCCTAAAGCCCTGGCATCACAAAATGGATGCCTCTGCCACAGACACAAGTCTGGCCTCCTGCTGCTGACAGAAACTCCGGCAGGGAAGGCCTGGACAATAGGTTTCCTGTCACAGGGAGGTGTGACCACCTCCCCAGACAGGATAATGTGTAGTGGGGCTGGGTGGGTGCACTCTTAGAGTGCTTTGAAGTCCTGCACTGGGGGAGCAAAAGGCTCCTCTGTGCATATGCCAGTTCAAACCGGCTCAGGGGCTACCTGCCCCTGCTCTGGCGCGAAACTGGACAAAGGGAAGTGGGTGTAGCCACCCCCTCCCTTGACCCTCCCATAGGTGGGGTCATAGAGTTAGTCCCTCCCTCTTTTACTGGATAAAATGGGGAACCCTTGCCATAGCAAATTAGATATTCCTGGACTAAACTCTGAAACTGAATCCTGGACCTTCGACGCTCTACACTACGATTAGAGGACTGAAGAATCTCCCTTGGAGTCAAGGAGTGACTCCCCTGCTTGGCAGGCACCAAAGAAGCAATTGTCCGGTCTGCATCGACGAAGCTCCCGCCGGACGCCGAAGTCCCTGCATCCCCAGAGGTGGATCTCCTGACTTCCCCGAAGCTGCCCTGAGTCCCCAGCGAAGATGAGGCCCGTAGCTGTCGTGGGTAACGAGGAACCGTGACCCCTGGACACCGCGCATATTTGTAAGTGCACCATCTTCTGGGTCTCCCACGAAGTCGTGCTTTGGGCTCCGAGTAGTCCTTGCCTCCAGCACCCACTGCACCGAAGATCACTGGCCTCCACTCCACGAGTGTCCTGTGAGCCAGCTCCACGTGCGACGTCCCGAGGCTCCTTCGCGGTCGCTAGCCCGTTGGCTAGTAGCCCTTCACGAAGTTCAATAATTTTCTGCTTGGGCTCCCTGGTTGCTCCAGGCTTGACCTTACTTACCCTCGCTGGGTGAGTTCCCCAGACCTTGCTGGTCTGCACCATCGTCATCTTCTGCTTTCCACGAGACTTGCTGTTGCCAAGGCCTGTTGGGTCCAATCCGGTCGCCGACACCTCAGCACGCAGCAGCCGTCGTGGGACAGTCAGAATCCTGATCCTGGTTGCCGACAACGCCTCCTGGACATCGTGACTGCAGAGTCAAGACGACCGTCAATGCACCTGAAGCACCCGACATCGGTGGGCATCTGCTCATCGCCTTCCTGGTCACTGGCTAGTGACCCAGACTCTGTCCCCTCTGCTTTCAGGTTCTTCAGATCTCCGATCCACTCTTGGATCCACCCGGACACTTTCCACTTGGTCGCCAGCAGCACTTTGCAGCAGATCGCCATTCAAATCGACGACGAAACCCGACCCCGAAAGGCACCTATGCACCCGGCTTCCCTGGGTGAGGTAACACGAGTACTCCGGTGCTCCAGTGGGTAGAGACTCTTCAAAGTCCTAGATCTCAAAGGGTTTGCTCCAAGTCCTCCTTTAAGTGCCCCTTTCCTTTAATTTCCTGACCGCGACTTTCTCCATAGAAGTAAACGGCGTATCGCGGTTGTGTGTTTACACTGCACGCGTCCCCGTGGGTCCCCTGTGTCACTACCTTGGGTGGTTCCTTGTGGTCCAAGCACTTCTAGAGGCTCTAGGCCCTGTGTCAAGTTCAGTCGTGGTTCTTATACCACTTTATTGGTATATGGTTTGGTACGCCCCTAGGGCCCAAACGTGTATTTGTGCTATTACTGTGTTTAAATAACTTATTACTTATGTATTTCGAACTCTAGCCTCATAAAGAGACTAGAGGGGTGTGTTTAGCAATAAATACATATATTTTGAATATATACCTGGTGTGGTGCTCTTTCATTTGGTCACTCAAGAGATTATAGACTGGTAAAACAAGCTGCTTTACATTCCTTCAAGACTTAGCCTGAAGGCTGCTCTCCACAGCTACCACTAGGATAGCTTTCTTTAAAGGTTGTCTTTAACCTAACTCCAATAAGGGTTGTTTGGACTGGTACACGGTGCCCACTATAATTAGTGGACAGCATATGCCAGGCCAACTTCTCACAATAACATTAATGAGGATACAATATGGGTGCCCCCATGCCAGCAGATCTTTGTGATCTACTGGTGGAATATCAGGAAACATGGAGCACCTCCAATGGACTTAGAGATTGTGAAGTCTACTGGGAAAAATTACAAACTCAGGCCAGAGAAAAATCAAACAGGGGTAGGTGGCACAGCTTTCCTTGTGATGCAAAATCATCACTTCCTACACCACAGACCACTGGATACCTCCCTTATTAGAGATCCTTCAGACATTTCTTTTAACAATATGGGAGTAACTCATCAGAATATAAAGGATCAATTATATTATTAATCCAAATGGGCGGAAGTTAAAAGTATATTAAATATTACCAGCCGAGAACGGCTCCTGAATATTGGCTCCAAAATCTTATTTGACCATAATATTGTGGCATATAATATTCTTTTAACACAAAAATACATTCTCTTTCCTCAGTAGTTGTGAGATTGGAGTTAGAATAATAAATCTGACTCACTGAAGTATATGTGCTTTGCACAATATTTGTGGGACTGGGGTCAGCTAAGTAAATCACCCCCCTCCCCCCAAATATATATACATTCTCTTTGTTTCTAAGATAGGAATTAGAATATTAAAATTCACCACCCAAATATGTGCTCTTTCCATTATGTATGTGTTACTAGAATTACAGTAGTACATTTCAAACTCCAAATATATGCACTTTCCCTGGTGTTTGTGGAACTAGAGTTAAAATAGTAAATCTGACATATTTTGTTTATGAAACAACCTCAATATTAGCTGTATTGTAGTTAGAATTGTAAATTTCATGCCGCTGAACGTATGCCACACTGTCAGCCGGACTCAGACCGGAGTTACATTAATTTCCTTCCTCCCCCGACCTACCACAGCAGACTGAACCCTGCGCTCGATGCGATCTCCCTCTAATAATGGATGCATAACCTTCCTAAAGTTCCTGATCAGCCCCTCCCGGGCTGACACTCTCTGCTGGATTCACGCCGGTGACGCTTCCATTTCCCGCTTCCCTGGATCCACCTTGGCTGTTTAATTCATGCTCCCGATGCGATCTCACAACAGACGCCTGAGCCCTGGCCTTATTTCCTTCCAATCCTGACCCTGATCCGGAAGCACCCAACTTCCACGTGCACCCCCCAAATCCGTGAGGCGCCTTCTTCGCGCCTCCATTGGATGCAACCTGCTCCTGCATTCTTTCAGTGCCGTCTAAATGGCGTGTTGATTGTTCAGACCCCACAGCACTGTTACCTATAATTGTAACCTGGTCCTGATGATGGCCTGACACTGTATAGAGGCCGAAACGCCATAGAATTCTACAGCGTAATTTACGGTACCTCCCTGGTGATTGCCCAGAAAAATTATTCTGTTTTTAATGTATCAAATGTATGGGCATCATAAAGATGTATATATCACTTGTTTTTTGCGCCCTTTTTCCATCTGTATATAACCCATCACGTGTCACCAGCGCCGTTCACCTTCTCACAAGCACTTGTGCACAGCATTGTACAGGCTACATGACATTTAATGTAACACACAGTGCGTTTATGATTGTTAATTTGACTGTATAACCAAATATATGTAAAAAGCATTTCCTCAATCAAATGTCTCCTGGTCTCTTGTCTCCCTGCTCCCCTTCCCGTGTTCATTGCAATTTATTGTGCTATTTTGTAAATTGTCTACTAAACAAAACCCTTTGAGACACTGTTGTATGCTATACATTATTTACCCTGGTCTCTACCGGGTTTACGGGTAACCTCCTATAGTTTGTTTCTGCACTGAACGTATACGGTTACCCCAATGTTTGTTGGTTTGGAGTTATTGTAGTAAATGTTACCCTCCCATCTAATTACATATTTTTAAATATTTGCAGAATTGTAATAAATTAAAAAAATTATATTTATGCTATGTATTAAAGAATGTAAACTTTTTTGCATTATTTGAATTATAATGGGGTAAATAATATTGCATATATGTTCTGAGATTTTAATATTTCGTTTTTATTGTAAAATGCTATATTTAATTTAATTTAATGTATGTAATTTATTATTATATTTATACATTTATATTAGGCGTTTATTCCTCTTTTAATTATTTAATTATTTTAATTATTAAAGTTTCATGTTGGCATTATTATGTTTAAAAATATCTAATACTGTTTATACTATAGGGTCAGATAACTTTCTTTATAATTTTATTTTAATATAAGTGTAGTTTTTGTTAATTGTTTATTTTTTTTAATTTATGTTTTTAATATGAAACATGTATTCTCCTAATATCATGAAAGCATCTGATGCCATTTATAACGCTGCCATTTATAATGGTGAAAAAACTCCATTCCAGAATCAGGATGCTTAAATTCTTCTCTAAGCCAAGCGCAAATAAAACTGTTTGACAATGCATTAGCAAAACCAACAGGTCTGGCTTATAACTGAAAAAGTCAGACCTGTTGCCTTTGACAGTCCTTATTGATGACAATTTTTAGAAAACTTGATTTGCATATTATCCCAAGGGATTGTGTTTGTGGTATTTGGGCAAAATATGGAGGAAAAAATATTGTGTGGACAAAATATTGTGTCAAGATTATCGAGGACAAAAACATTGTGAAGGTAAGTTTACATGTGAAAGCAAGTTTTTACTTAACTCCACATCTACATATATTGATGATGTATATATTGTCAAGATACATAGATGTGGAGTTAAGAATAGTAAATCTACACTAATCTATTTGTGCCTACCTTCCTGATATTTTGGTGTTCTGCATTTTTAACACAATATTCTGTCCACATGATATTTTTGCCATCAATGTTCTATTAGACATCCATGTTTGTTAAGATGTGGTCTTAGTCACAATTATAAATTCTTAACCAGCATATTGTATTTATTGTTTACCTGGAATCATGGAATCGCTGCGACAGTCATACAACATCCCAAGCCGTAGAGGCCGACCAAGTGCCGATAATGCCAGGGTGGAGCACATATTGTTCGAATCAATTTTTTGACAGATACCAAGAGCTGAAAAACAGAATCAAAATATGAATGTACATTATTCTCATCTCCTTTTGTTGCAGATATTTGTATACATAATCACTGACAATCGAAGGATTCACTCCTGACCTTATCCTCTCTAGACCACCTAAAAATGAATAATCAGAGATGCTGATGCTGCTGAGAAAGTTGTCACAGGACTAGAATAAATAGAAAATATCTGGTAGAATACATTGACAACAGTCAGTGTGGGAACCAGAATAAACACTGAGCGTCCTAGATCTTCATGAGTTTGCTGTCAGTTTGGGAGGAAGCACAGACGCCCAAGTGTCCTGAAGGTCTATGGAGCAAGTGTGACTGTGAGGTCAGTGTAAGGATTGGTATATCAGGATGCCCTATGGAACAGTTGTCAGTGTGGGAGTTGGTACAAGGACCTGTATGGAACAGCTGTCAGAACAAGAGTCCATTATCAAATCTGTACATCCAGAACTGCTATGGTATAGAGGAGGCAATAACCTCACACCTGATAAGCCGCCTATCCCCTTTATCCTTGTAGGCAGAATAGGGCAGAAGCGATAAGGAAGTTCTGCCTAGCCTGGCATGGGTTCTCTATGTCACAGAACAGTTTGGTAAATATTAATTCCAATTAGTGAAGGGAGACGGGGCGTATAAATAATCTTGGCCCATGGTGTATGTATAAGAAGGCCAGAATGAGATATCCATGACATTTTTATCTATGTATAAATGTTGCACTTATCTAGACTGTGCCAGATGCTTGCTTCTTTAATTCATTGGTTTAGATTCTATATTGAGGGCTACCATGCATCATAATTTGCAAGCTGAATGGTTGTGAAAACTTCTACTTTGTATGTAGATTACGTTGTATACTTTGTTCTAAAAGATGCAATGGTTTTTACCAACTTAGGGGCTGATTAGGATGGCGGGCGGAAAAGCATCCTGACCGCCGTGGTAGCGGAAAAGTACCGCCCGCAGGTACCGCGGCGGTGTATCGGATTCCAGGATACACCGCCGGAAAAGCTGCAAATCCGTCCGCGGTGGTCGGAATTGCTGCGGAAAGGCCCAAGACCGTATTCCCAGCGGTCAGGAACACATGGAGCTATCCGCATTATTGCCACCGCCATCCCCGAATGGCCGGATTCGCCGCTGCGGTGTGATGGGCTGTTTGAGGCATCGTGATTGGACCGGCGGTCGTTACCTCTTTCCGCATGGCCATCCCTCTCTATTGGCTCCGTTCGCTACGGGTGCGGACGGAGATTTCTGGCGGAACCTGAAAAACTGCAGCGGACGGGAAATGGGCTATATATGCCCATCATAATACGGCGGACGCAAGGACTGACGATCAAGTGCAGAAAAGGGCATTTTCTGCGACGCCAGCACCGCGGATGTGCCTCTGCCCGCCATCCTAATCAGCCCCTAAGCAATAAACTATATCATTCATTCTATTACTAAACATGCATTTACTAATATCTACTGTGACATATCAACATGCAGATACTATGTTTTGTAAACATATGAAAAATGTTAAGTTATTTGGTGTTGCACTTAAACTTTTCATAGCACATTGGATGGAGTCTTCTAGCCACTGCGCTCACAATCTAAACAAAACTGCAGCAATTAGAAATCCCACTGTACCAAATCATACACTTTATCACACACACAAATGTTTTCATCATTTCTGTGTCATGACCTCATGGACATCGACTGGGAGGCAGGGGCGCAGCACAGACCACTAACCATTTGTATTGTGAAAAAAAGGCTGTTTAATTGAAACAGGTGTCCTCACAAACTTTACCTGGGCAAAATGCCTTACAAAACTAAATCCTTGCTATACATAAATTACCTACATAATCTCCTACTCACACCTACTCCCACCCCTAAAGTCCCACCCATATATCCCCCGCAAATATTTCACTTGTATTGTAGTGCATTTCAACAGTTCCCAACTTTAAGTTTCCGCTAGAGCCTATGAATGCTTGTATCAACCTCTAAATTACCAAACTTCCTATACAACTTCTTGCCTACCCTTTCCTCGTGGTTCACCAACTGTCAAAGCCAACCAAACTTCTGTAAACTCACGCAAGACTTTGCAGGCCACTGCCAAACCCCTGTCTCAAACGACAACTGTACACAAAATTAACTATCCAATCTCCTACCCCCACCCCTATCATCCCACCAACATAACCCTCCCAACATTAAACGCGCCCCAATTGATTTATCACATCCCATATATGGCAACTACTTGATCTTGAGCTCCTTGCTCTTCAGCCCCTTTCTTGTCCCCTTTTTAGGTCTCACCTACGCAGCGCGCATGCGCTGAATAGGAGGGCCTTTAGCCGTCGCTCTGCTCTTTTTGAAGCACATACTCGTGCTTGTGGTGGCATCCACCTTGCGGGAGCGAGCAGCGGCGTGCATGCTAATTGGCTGTTGCTCGCTCCCGCAAGGCGGATGGTGCCACAAGCACGAGTGTGCTTCAAAACAGTTATTAAGCAGAGCGCGGGCCACGTTTTTTTTTTAATCTTACCTTCCCCCTTGTTTTTTTTGGTGTATGTTTAGGAAGAATGAAGGTTTATATTGTATTATTTTGGAGATCGTGTATATTTAAAAAACAAACATCTGAGCACTCAAAAAAAATGCTGTTTTTTTGTTTTGTACTTACGAATGGTAAAAAAAATAACGCAGAGCATTTGTTAATTAATTATTTTGAACATTGTGGGAACTTACAATCTAATGCGTACATTTACTTTTTTTTAGCTACAAGAATTTTCTTTCGTTTACAAATGCTTGCTACTAGTGTTGTGCTCTCGGCCGCACTCTCCCCACCCCTCCCCCCTCAGCTGCATTCCTCGCATCCCACAGCGGTTTGCCTGCAGGAGCGAGCAGTGCCTCCTTGTTTACATAGAAAGGGTCAGCTTGCCTGCATTACTGAGTAGATCGTATGTGTTTTAATTAATCGCCCAATAAAGTATTAAACATGAACCCGCAGCTTTGCGGCCTAAAAACTGATCCTGCCACCTGAGCATTTTGATGAACTGCTCTACCTCTCTACCTCTCCCTCTACCTCTCTACCTCTCTACCTCTACCTCTCTACATCTACCTCTCTCTCTACCTCTCTCTCTACCTCTCTCTACCTCTCTCTCTCTACCTCTCTACCTCTCTCTCTCTCTCTCTCTCTACCTCTCTCTCTACCTCTCTCTCTACCTCTCTCTCTACCTCTCTCTCTACCTCAACCTCTCTACCTCTCTACCTCTCTACCTCTTTACATCTACCTCTCTACCTCTCTCTACCTCTCTCTCTACCTCTCTACCTCTCTCTCTACCTCTCTCTCTACCTCTCTCTCTACCTCTCTCTACTTCTCTCTCTACCTCTACTTCTCTCTCTACCTCTCTACCTCTCTCTACCTCTCTACCTCTCTCTCTCTACCTCTCTCTCTACCTCTCTCTACCTCTCTACCTCTCTCTACCTCTCTACCTCTCTACTTCACCCTCTACCTCTCTACCTCTCTATCTCTCTCTCTACCTCTCTCTACCTCTCTCTCTCTACCTCTCTCTCTCTACCTCTCTACCTTTCTACCTCTCTCTCTCTACCTCTCAACCTCTACCTCTCTACCTCTACCTCTCTACCTCTATCTCTCTACCTCTCTCTCTACCTCTCTCTCTACCTCTCTCTCTACCTCTCTCTCTACCTCTCTCTCTCTACCTCTCTCTCTAACTCTCTCTCTCTACCTTTCTACCCCTCTCTACCTCTCTCTCTCTACCTCTCTCTCTACCTCTCTCTCTACCTCTCTCTCTCTACCTTTCTACCTCTCTCTCTCTCTACCTCTCTACCTCTCTCTCTCTCTACCTCTCTCTCTCTCTACCTCTCCCTCTACCTCTCTACCTCTCTCTACCTTTCTACCTCTCTACATCTCTCTCTACCTCTCTCTCTCTCTACCTCGCTCTACCTCTTTACCTCTCTCTACCTCTCTCTCTCTACCTCTCTCTCTACCTCTCTCTCTCTACCTCTCTCTCTCTACCTCTCTATCTCTCTTTCTACCTCTACTTCTCTACCTCTCTCTACCTCTCCACCTCTCTACCTCTCTCTCTACCTCTCTCTACCTCTCTCTACCTCTCTACCTCTCTCTACCTCTACCTCTCTACCTCTACCTCTCTACCTCTACCTCTCTACCTCTCTCCCTCTCTCTCCCTCTCTACCTCTCTCTACCTCTCTCTACCTCTCTCTCCCTCTCTCTACACCTCTCTACACCTCTCTACACCTCTCTACCCCTCTCTACCTCTCTCTACCCCTCTCTACCTCTCTACCTCTCCCTACCTCTCTACCTCTCTACCTCTCTCTAGCTCTCTCTACCTCTCTACATCTACCTCTCTACCTCTACCTCTCTACCCCTCTACCTCTACCTCTACCTCTCTACCTCTACCTCTCTCTACCTCTCTCTACCTCTCTACCTCTCTCTACCTCTCTCTACCTCTCTACCTCTCTAGCTCACACTCTACCTCTCTACCTCTCTACCTCTACCTTTCTACCTCTCTCTCTCTACCTCTACCACTCTACCTCTACCACTCTACCTCTCTCCCTCTCTCTACCTCTCTCCCTCTCTCTACCTCTCTCCCTCTCTACCTCTCTCTCTACCTCTCTCTCTCTCTACCTCTCTACCTCTCTACCTCTCTCTACCTCTCTACACCTCTCTACACCTCTCTACACCTCTCTACCTCTCCCTCTCTACCTCTCTACCTCGCTCTATCTCTCTCTACCTCTTGCTACCTCTCGCTACCTCTCTACATCTACCTCTCTACCTCTACCTCTCTACCTCTACCTCTCTACCTCTACCTCTCTCTACCTCTCTCTACCTCTCTCTACCTCTCTCTCTACCTCGCTACCTCTCTCTACCTCTCTCTACCTCTCTACCTCTCTAGCTCACCCTTTACCTCTCTACCTCTACCTCTCTACCTCTCTCTCTCTACCTCTCTCTCTCTCTCTATCTCTCTCTACCTCTCTCTCTCTCTACCTCTCTCTCTACCTCTCTACCTCTACCTTTCTACCTCTCTACCTCTCTACCTCTACCTCTCTACCTCCACCTCTCTACCTCTCTCTCTCTACCTCTACCTCTCCCTCTCTACCTCTCTCTCTACCTCTCTCTACCTCTCTCTCTCTCTCTACCTCTCTCAACCTCTCTCTCGCTACCTCTCTACCTCTCTCTACCTCTCTACCTCTCTCTACTTCTCTCTACCTCTCTCTCTACCCCTCTCTCTCTACCTTTCTACCTCTCTCTACCTCTCTCTACCTCTCTACCTCTCTCCCTCTCTACATCTCTCGCTATCTCTCTCTACCTCTCTACCTCTCTCTCTATCTCTACCTCTCTACCTCTCCACCTCTCCACCTCTCTACCTCTCTCTACCTCTCTCTCTACCTCTCTCTCTCTACCTTTCTACCTCTCTCTACCTCTACCTCTCTACCTCTACCTCTACCTCTCTCTACCTCTCTACCTCTCTCTCTACCTCTCTCTCTCTCTACCTCTCTCTACCCCTCTCTACCTCTCTCTACCTCTCTCTACCTCTCGCTCTCTACCTCTGGCTCTCTACCTCTGGCTCTCTGGCTCTCTACCTCTCTACACCTCTCTACCTCTCTACACCTCTCTATCTCTCTACCTCTCTCTCTACCTCTCTCTCTACCTCTCTACCTCTCTCTCTACCTCTCTCTCTACCTCTCTCTCTACCTCTCTCTCTCTACCTCTCTCTCTCTACCTCTCTCTACCTCTCTCTTCCTGTCTACCTCTCTACCTCTCTACACCTCTCTCTACCTCTCTACCTCTCTCTACCTCTCTACCTCTCTCTACCTCTCTCTACCTCTCTCTCTCTCTCTCTACCTCTCTCTACCTCTCTCTACCTCTACCTCTCTACCTCTACCTCTACCTCTCTACCTCTCTCCCTCTCTCTACCTCTCTCTCTACCTCTCTCTCTCTACCTCTCTCTCTACCTCTCTCTCTCTACTTCTCTCTATATCTCTCTCTACCTATCTCTACCACTCTCTACCTCTCCACTTCTCTCTTCCTCTCTACCTCTCTACACCTCTCTCTACCCCTCTCTACCTCTCTCTACCTCTCTACCTCTCTCTCTACCTCTCTCTCTCTCTCTCTCTACCTCTCTCTACCCCTCTCTACCTCTCTCTACCTCTCTCTACCTCTCGCTCTCTACCTCTCGCTCTCTACCTCTCTACCTCTCTACACCTCTCTACCTCTCTACACCTCTCTATCTCTCTACCTCTCTCTACCTCTCTCTCTACCTCTCTCTCTACCTCTCTACCTCTCTACCTCTCTCTCTACCTCTCTCTCTCTCTCTACCTCTCTACCTCTCTCTCTACCTCTCTCTCTCTACCTCTCTCTACCTCTCTCTACCTCTCTACCTCTCGCTCTCTACCTCTCTACCTCTCTCTACCTCTCTACCTCTCTCTCTACCTCTCTCTCTCTACCTCTCTCTATATCTCTCTATATCTCTCTCTACCTATCTCTACCCCTCTCTACCTCTCCACCTCTCTCTTCCTCTCTACCCCTCTACCTCTCTACACCTCTCTCTACCTCTCTCTACCTCTCTACCTCTCTCTACCTCTCTACCTCTCTCTACCTCTCTCTACCTCTCTACCTCTCTCTCTACCTCTCTCTCTCTCTACCTCTCTCTACACCTCTCTACCTCTCTCTACCTCTCTCTACCTCTCTACCTCTCGCTCTCTACCTCTCTACACCTCTCTACCTCTCTACACCTCTCTATCTCTCTCTACCTCTCTCTCTACCTCTCTCTCTACCTCTCTACCTCTCTCTCTACACCTCTCTCTCTCTCTACCTCTCTCTACCTCTCTCTACCTCTCTCTCTACCTCTCTCTACCTCTCTACCTCTACCTCTCTACCTCTACCTCTCTACCTCTACACCTCTCTCTACCTCTCTCTCTTCCTCTCTCTCTCTACCTTTCTCTACCTTTCTCTACCTCTCTCTACCTCTCTCTACCTCTCTACACCCATCTACACCTCTCTAACTCTCTACACCTCTCTACCTCTCAACCAGTTGAATTCCGGGAAGCCCAAACCATCAGTATTTCAAATCTGCGCGTGAAACGTGGGTAGGATGAGCCGTGCAGCTCAGAAAGGGATGTTCTTTTTACATAATTTGTATTTAATAGAATTGGGAAGCAGGAGAACAGACTCACAGTTGAGATAGGGATTCACATACACTGGCGACTGCTTTTGAATTGGCTTTAAAACCATTCAAAGATGGCTGCAGCATCTAGATGGGATGCGGTGGACTAAGTGGCAGCCGGAGCCTGATAGCACTGCTTGTCCTTTAAAAAAAAAAACAAGCATTGGCATAGCCAATAGGTCTCCCCTTTGGGACCTTATAAGTGTTTAGTTATCCAGTACAATATCCTTGGTGCAACAACATCAAGTGTTGCATGGCTAAACACTTATAAGGTCCCAAAGGTGAGACCTATTGACTATGCCAATGCTTGTTCAGTTAGGCTCCGCTGTCCACCCGGCTATTGTTACTTCCACTGGCTTCCATCGCCATGTCTGGTTCACCATTCACACCGTCTGAGACTGTATCTGTCCCTACTCCTTCACCCACTACACAGCAGAGCAGCCCCTCGCCCTTAACTGGGTGACTGTTAAAATGCCACCATGGCCTCAGAGTCAAGTCCCCGGCGAGCCGAGGCGGCCGCGCTTACCTCTGCGTCACAGGTGACCACCAATTCTAGGCCTCCTGCAGGAGCCGCATAGCCTTCGCTACTTTTGCTGCAACAACAGACATCACAGCAAGTCAAATAACACCAACCAATATCAAATGTAACACTAATCCTGAAAAATTTGAAAAATTCACCTCTATCTTTCTCTGTCACCAGGTCACCTATACCTAAAATAGTGGCAGGGAGCCTAATTGAAGATCCTATTTATCCTTGGGCTATAGTGGGCTCTAAACGTAGCCAAACATACAAAATGGCAGTCCTGGACTGCAACACCCTCCAAATCTGGCTGGGGTGCAGATCTTCCTGTGGTCGGTTCCCACCCAAACACCCTTCACCAAAATGTTACAGGTAGTGGAAGTGAGATCATATACTCCTTAATCTCCACATGACACTACAAAAAGAGACATCATACGGTCTTCGACCAACATGACATTGCAGGAAGTGATGTCACATGATCTTTGACGTGGCTGTCATTACTGAAATTGCCTTCACTGAAGTTAAAATTCTACAATATGGAATAATGAAAAAAGTAGATAAAAGAGCATTATAGTTATTGACCAAATATTGAGTGTGCTGCTGTCATGGTATGCTAAAGGCACAACCATGAAAAGCCAGGAGCTCAGCTTTCATGGACCAGGGAAAAGTCGTCAAAGGCCAGCCACGGGTATATTTCTAAACCTGTCTTCCAAAACCTAGTAAAAGCCTCAGATCCAAGGTACAGCCATCACTTGCTAACGCTAACCATCTTTTGATTAGGAACAACTATCTGCCTGGACATAGCTTCAAATGCACCCATACAACCTGAAAAGCCCAGGCACAAATACCACATGTGAAGGCAAAACCAATACATGGCAAAGCATAATCCTATATGATCACAATCATTAAACACAGTCTGATCTTGAGTGGTACACATGCTAGGTCCTTCTTATAAGATCCAGTCTGCACACAGACCCAACCCTGGGCACAAATGTCCCCACCAAAAAATGCAGGTATTCATCTCACAATAAATCTTCAATCCTTCTGACTCATAGACTTCAGATTATTCAAAATGCTGCAGCTAGACTTATTCTCTGAGTCCCTTTCCGGCAGCAGATCTCCCCCCATCTGAAGCAGCTACACTGGCTCCCAGAGGTGAAATGCATTCAAATCAAAGCCTTTAAGATGGCTTTGCGTTGTATCAGTTCTTTTGCATTTGAGCGCCGGGATGCTTCGGTTTTGTGCTTTACAAATGCCTTTTGATTGATTGATTGATTATTTGATTGAATCCTTCGACTTTTTTCTGCTACAACTGCCTGTGCGAGTAGAAATCATGAGTGTCTATTTTAGGACGTGCATGTTTAGTTGATTAAGTGATTTGTGGGATAGGTACCTAACCTATGAACCCTAATTATTATACTAAATTTATTTTAAATACACCAGAAGCATTCAACATGTGTCCAGAAGAAGCTAGGACAGATTTTTCATGTAACCATTAACTCTATAAATAAGTTGCAATTAGATTAATTGTATGTAATTTTATCTTATATTCATAAAAATCTAGCAAGGATGTAGCCTGCCTCGATATGTATTGGACACCCCTGATTTACGCAATTTTTTTAACCATGCCACAAACTGAATTGAACTTGGTATTTTAATAAATAGTGTTGCCACACATAATACATTTTTTTATTTTAAACCTGTGTGCACCTAGCCACATCTCACTTGTGTGAACCACATGCACCCCTAACCAAGACCCACAAGTGTGCACCAATACACCTCTTTATTGTCAGCAGCTAGCTCTCTCACACTTGCATTTACTAAGCCATATGTGACATGTGTTCATATAATGTCCCATAATCATATGTTTGCCCACATGTCATTCTCTCGCCAGTGCGAACTTAGGGGCTCATTATGATAGCGGAGAGACCGCCGCCGCCGGGCCAGCGGTGGCGGTCCTTCCGCCTTCACATAGAGATTTACCCACCGCCATATTAGGATGGTGGTGGGTATAGCGGCGGACGCAAAGTCCGTCCGCCGCTTTTCCGCCGGTGACAATCGCACCGATTGCCTGGCGGATGGAAAAGGGCCACTAATATGGTGGCGGTGCCTAGCAGGCACCGTCCGCCATATTAGGATGTGTTCTGGAAGAGGCCTTTCCATGGTGGCGATGCCGCCATGGAAAGGCTGGCGGGGATTGGGTTTGGGGGCCCTTGCGGGCCCCCCTTGTGGGGGGGGGTGTCGCTGCACTGGGGGGTACCGTTGGTACCCCCCTGTATTTCCATGCACCAAGTGGCAGGCACCATGTGGTGCCTGCCACGTGGTGCAGGGAAATGCGGTGCAAGCACCTTTAACATTGCGGAAGGTGCTGCAGCCAGCAGCCAGCAGCTCACGCAATGTTAAAGGCCCAGCATGCGCCCGCCAGTATGGCGGGCACATCCTGATCGCAGTGGTGGGACCGCCGCATGTCTGGCAGGTGGTTCCAATCACTGCTACGGTGGCGAGCGGACCAAGTCCGCCCGCCATAGTAATCAGCCCCTTAGCCTCATGTGTGCCTAGCTGCCTCTCACTTGTGTGCACAATGGGTAAATACTCGTATCACTTCCATCCACCTTTCATTTCTCATCTGAGCGCACAATGAATTCCATCACCTATATATGCCTAGCTCTCACATGCATACTTGTTTTCTCTCACCTGCATGCACATATCTCATTCCACCTGTTATCACTGAACCACCACCGCTTACACAGAGTTAAATCTGCCATATTACATTTTCAGATTAAACCAAGACCCGTTCATTTTATTTGTGTTTCTCAAGCCTTATCTCATTTGGGTGAACTTAGGTTCCACTCACCTCTCCTCACCTAACCACCGTTCACATGCAGACATTCAGCCCTTCTTACCTATGTGCTTATAGCCACTGCAAATATGTAAGTACTAATCTTCAGTGTCCCATTTGCACCTAGCCTCTGTCACTGAAGTGCACCTCATCTTTATTTGCACAGCTAGTCCCATCTTATCTCATCTACATGCGTCTAGCCCTCTACTCACTTGTATGCATGTAGTGCCCTTTGAAATGTGGGCACAAAGTCTCCTCTTAACTCTTTGTGCCACTCGCTCTCTCACTGGTATGTACTGATTGCTTTCACACACACATTCCCAGCCCCTTCACATCTTTAAAGTTAGGCTCCTCTCAGCATAAATGCTCTGCCACCTCTCATGACTACACACACATCAGGACACATTTCCATACATGGTCACAGACACTACTCTTAACAATCTCAACCAGGCACATATTCCTGACACAAACACAAGTAACACACCAAAGCAGAAATATATTCCTGACACAGGCACACCCAGACACCATTCCTTAACCACAGCCAGAAGAACATACCTTAAACACACAATTAGAAACACTGTAGTCTAGAAACACATTTTTTTTTAGTTCAAATATCTTTATTGCTTTAGTTAAAAAGAAATACATTTGCAATACGGTAGCAATACATAAAAAACCAGAAGCAAATATATAATAATGAAGAATTAAAAAGGACTACCTAACAAAGAACATCTGGACTAGGATAAAAAAGAAAAGAAAATATCAAAGTTATCATATAAAAATGATCAGAGAAATGTCATAACAGATAACAGGTATTACAAATTCATCCAATATTAAGTATAAATCGCAAGAAGATGAGACAGATATAACATCTACATATATTCCAGTAAAGTCATGTGTGAGTTTGTATTGCTTGGTAAATAGGATACATCAGCGAGGGGAAAGAGGTGAAAGATGGGAAGAGAGAAAGAGAGATAGAGGAAAGAATACTAGAGGGAAGGAAGAAGGATGAGATGGTGGGAGGGGACATCTGCTACACCTATGAAAAATAAATTAAGAAACTGATTCAAAAGGATATTGCGCTACCAACCCCTGAGAAGACAAATTCATATAATATCCAAAGAACGCCATACACTACTAGCAAATGAAGGCAAATAATGTTTCTGTTCAACAAAAGTATGAGCTCCACGAAGATATGAAACCCACGACCACCAGGTATGGTAAGACAGGAGATAAAAAGATTTCCATTCTGTGAGTATAATTTTGACTGCAATGGATGAGAGCAAATCTAAGAGCTACAAATCCATACTGTCAAGAGGTAAAGGGGTATCTAAAGCCCATGGACCCAGCAAAATCATAGGTAAAGAGAGAACTATAGGTGTATTAAAGATTAATGATAAATGTTTTTGAATCGGGCCCCAAAAGGAGTCTAATAGCATACAAAGAACATATGTTGATGGTTGCCTGGTACTGAGTTACAATTCCAACAAAGATCACTCTCTCTTAATTTCAATTTGTGTCAACGAGCGGGAGTCCAGTGTAACAGATTAATAGTAAAGAATTTAGATTGAATCAGTGAAGGAGCAATTTTATTGTGTAAAGATAATTTCCCTATCAGTTGCCAGGTATCCCGTGAAATATGTTTAAAAAAGTAATCCTCAAAATGATGAGACCATTTAGCAGAAGTAACTGTGGACTGTGAAGGTAGAGGAGCAGATAAGAATTGATAAATTTTAGAAGCGGTATGGCCTAAATGTACCCACATAGAAAGAAGCGAGACAGTAACCAAATCTTTAGAAAGGGGTATCTTTGAAAGTTTGACTTTTAACTTAAAAAAAGTATAAAAATCCATGTTATTGAGATTATATTTTTGGGCTAAGAAGGAAAAAGAAAGAGGATCATGATTAGTATCATAAAGATCTTTCACCAGTCTGATGCCCTTTTGGCCCACGAAAGAGCGATGTTGGGTTCAATGTCAGTAACAAGCTTAGGGTTAGACCATAAAGAAGTCAATCTTGACTTAAGAATAGGCTTCAAAACCTTCTGATCAATGTATTTCAACGCATTAACCGTATCTGATATAATATGCTGAAAGTGTGCTAATGTAATTTGTGAAGATGTGAGCAAAGAAAGAGTGAAAAAGGGAGCACACAATTCTCGTTCTATATAAGTCCATGGAGGTATATGTTGGGGAACTGGTGAAAAACAAATTGCTCCCTGAGCCGCCAAGAAAGAAATCTGGTGTAGATTCCAATCTGGGAGGTTACATCTTCCCAATATAGAGGGTTTCCTAAGATATTTGTAAGCAATTCTAGCTCTCTTATCATTCCCAAAAAATCTTGAAGTGATTACGTCAATCTCATGAAAGAAAGAAGAAGAAAGCTTTATAGGTAGCATAGAGGATAAACAACTAATGATTAGGGTTATCATCATTTTAAGAGTTTGTAAACTACCCCACCAAAAAATGTATTTAGGAGACCAAGAGGACAAAAGATCCTTAACTTTATTTATTATATGGGATTCATTATAAGTAACAGTATCTGTAAGATTTTTACAGAACCAGATCCCCAGATATTTAATGCTCGTAGATTGCCATTTAAAGCCTGAATCACCCAAGTGAGAAGGAAGACACAAAGAATTCAAAGGCAACAATTCAGTTTTCTCTTTATTAAGAGCATAGCCAGAAACGACCGAAAAAGCCTGAATAAGGTTAGAAATAGAAGGGATCGCTGATTCAATGTCTTCTGAAAATATAAGAACATCGTCCGCATAAGCAGCCGTTTTAAGTGTATGTGTTCCAAATTGGAATCTTTTAATGTCTGGGTTCAGATTAAGTAAGCGGACAAGTGGATCAATAGACAAAAGAAAAAGAAGGGGTGAAAGTGGGCACCCTTGTCTAGTGCCTTGGCGAAGATTAAAAAAGGAAGACGTTGCGCCATTAATCCTAATATTAGCCCTTGGTTGCGCATAAAGAGCCATAAGCATATTAATAAAATAGCTACCAAGATTGTGAGATTCTAATACAGATTTTAAAAAAGGCCAAGATACCGTGTCGAGTGCCTTTTCGGCGTCTAGGGCATTCGCCGCAGATGGTAATGAAGAAAGTTTTGCCTTTTCTAAAGTGTGACAGAACGTACAAACGTTTTCTCTAGCAAGCCTACCCTTGGCAAATCCTGTTTGGAAGTCATGAATGAGATTAGGAATATGACATTATAGACTATTTGCTAAAATGTTTGCAAAGATTTTTGCTTCCATATTTAACAGGGATATGGGACAGAAGTTTTTGGGATCAGAATGATCCTTACCTTCGTTTGGTATGACTACAATAGCAGCCTCAGCGGCAGTACCCGAGACCTTGCCAGAAAGTACATAGTTGGCGAAAATCTTTTTAAGGTATTTAATTATGGAAGAAGTAAATGTTTTATAAAAGGCAATGGGAAAGCCATCCGGCCCTGGTGCTTTCCCCGATCGAGTAGCCTTAATAGCTTGAATAATCTGATCAATTTCTATTGGCTTACCCAATTCGATCATATTGTCGTTCGAAATAGTAGTAGTAGGAAGAGAGTTAAGAGACGTTTGGCAGTTAAGCTTAGTACAATGACTTTGAGGGGTATATACATTTTCATACAATTCTCGAAAAACTCCAAGAATTTATTGGGTATGAAACTTTCTCGAACAAAGTTTTATCAGTAATATTTGAGGGTAGCAGCTAACAACTTGCCAGCTCTATTCCGTAGTAATAATTGACGAGATTTTTGAGCGTGTACTCCAATATAAGCTCTTTTAATAACTATGGAATTAAAAGAGTATTTTAAATGGTTAATATCTTGCAAGAGAGATTTATCATTAGTATGTCTATATAGTTCCTCTTTCCGCTTAATATCGTACCCCAGACCCAGAGATTGAAGAGATTTCCTAATATTGCAGTTCCTTTTGGCCATTTTTTTAATAATGTGACCTCTTATAGTACACTTAAAAGCATCCCATAGTACTATTGGAGGGTGCAGAGACATAATATTGAGTTTTTATTTACGGAGTACAAAAATATCGAGTTGGAAATATCGAAGGGACAGAATATCGACATCAAGAATATCGATGATCAGAATATCGACATGAAGGTAAGAAATATCGTTTTTGTTAATAACGAAGTCAGTAATATCGTTTGTAAAAATATCGTTGTTAATAATATCGATGTTTATATTAGTGTTATGTATTTTAGTATGTATTTTAAATGTATGTGTTCTAAATTTTTTGTTAAGTATTGTATTTTTTTTAAATATATGTATAACATTTTTAGAAGTTATTAATTTTTTTAAGTAAATGTGGCGTTTTAGTTCCGTAGCGGGTTGTGGGTTTATAGGTGAATAGGGTGGGAAGTAATTTAATTATAGTAAATTTAATATGAATTTTTAGAAATTATTAATTATTTATAATTAAATTTTGCGTTTTAGTTCCTCAGCGGGTTGTGGGTTTATAGGGGAATAGGGTGGGAAGTAATTTAATCATAGTAAATTTATTAATAATTTTTGAAATTATTAATTAATTTTAATTAAAGTTTGTGTTTTTATTCCTTAGCGGGTTGTGGGTTTATAGGGGAATAGGGTGGGAAGTAATTTAATTATAATAAAGTAATTAATAATTTTTATTTATTGGTATTGCTAAATAATTTATTTTAATTGATTATTAATTGGTAATTAATTTTTATTAATTGGTAATTAATTGTTATTAATTGATTAATTGAAAATTATATTAATTGTGTTCATTTTTTTTAGGAGCGGGTTGTGGGTTTATAGAGGAATAGGGTGTGAAGGAATTTAACTATAATAAAGTAATTATTAATTTGTATTTATTGTTATTGATAAATTTATTGCTAATTAATTATTAACTGGTAATTAATTTTTTATTAATTGATTAATTGATCATTATATTAATTGTGGTAATTTTTTAGGAGCGGGTTGTGGGTTTATAGGGGAATAGGGTGGGAAGTAATTTAATTTTAATAAAGTAATTATGAATTTTTATTTATTGGTATTGATAATTAATTTATTGTTAAGTAATTATTAATTGGTAATTAATTTTTATGAATTGATTAATTGATAATTATATTAATTGTGTAATTTTTTTAGGAGCGGGTTGTGGGTTTATAGGGGAATAGGGTGGGAAGTAATTGAATTATAATAAAGTAATTATTAATTTTTATTTATTGGTATTGATAATTAATTTATTGTTAATTAATTATTAATTGCCAATTAATTTTTATGAATTGATTAATTGATAATTATATTGATTGTGTAATTTTTTTAGGAGCGGGTTGTGGGTTTATAGGGGGATAGGGTGGGAAGTAATTTAATTATAATGAAGTAATTATTTATTTTTATTTGTTATTATTTATAAATAATTTATTATTAATTAATTATTAATTGTTTATTTAATTAAAACAATTATTTAATTGATAAGTATGTTAATTTTAACCCTCTGCTATCCAACACTTTCCCTACAGTTACACTCTCTGGAGTGGGAATAGTAATTTGTACCCCTACGCTATCCAACACTTTCCCTACTGTTGCACTCTCTGGAGTGGGAATAGTAATTTTTACCCCTACGCTATGCAACATTTTCCCTACTGTTACACTCTCTGGAGTGGGAATAGTAATTTTAACCCCTTCGCTATCCAACACTTTCCCTACTGTTGCACTCTCTGGAGTGGGAATTGTAAGTTTTACCCCTATGCTATCTAACACTTTTCCCTACTGTTGCACTCTCTGGAGTGGGAATAGTAATTTTTACCCCTACGCTATCCAAATTTTCCCTACTGGTGCACTCATTGGAGTAGGAATAGTAATTTTTACCCCTTTGCTATCCAACACTTTCCCTACTGTTGCACTCTCTGGAGTGGGAATAGTAATTGTAACCCCTTTGCTATCCAACACTTTCCCTACTGTTGCACTCTCTGGAGTGGGAATAGTAATTTTTACCCCTACACTATCCAACACTGTCCCTACTGTTGCACTCTCTGGAGTGGGAATAGTACTTTTTACCCCCTTCCGTATCCAACACTTTCCCTACTGTTGCACTCTCTGGAGTGGGAATAGTAATTTTTACCCCTACGCTATCCGACACTTTTCCTACTGTTGCACTCACTGGAGTGGGAATAGTAATTTTTACCCCTACGCTATCCAATACTTTCCCTACTGTTGCACTGACTGGAGTGGGAATAGTAATTTTTACCCCTTCGCTATCCAACACTTTCCCTACTGTTGCACTCACTAGAGTGGGAATAGTAATTTTTACCCCTACGCTATCCAACACTTTCCCTACTGTTGCACTCTCTGGAGTGGGAATAGTAATTTTTACCCCTACGCTATCCAACAGTTTCCCTATTGTTGTCTCACTGGAGTGGGAATAAGAATTTTATCCCCTCCGCTATCCAATATTTTCTCTATTGTTTTAGTTAATGTAGTGTATAATGTATTTTAAAAAGATTAAAAATATTGTAATTTTTTAATTTGTTATATATATGTTTTATATTTTTATTTATTGTATTGGTGTATGTGTATATATGTATTTATAATTTTTTATATGTTTTTTAACAATTTATATATTAAAATAATTATTTATAAATATTATTAAGTATATATATTATATTTTATACATATATATGTTTAATTTATTTTTACATTATATGTATTAGTTATAATTTTAAACATTTTAAAATAATTTTAACTGTTTCTTTTAATTATATGTATTATTTACTTTATTTTACATTATTTTTTAAACATTAAAAAAAAACGATATTTTTAACAACGATATTTTTGACAATATTTTTTTGTGATATTTTTGTACTTACCATTATGTAGATAGGACTTCGATATTCTGGACATCGATATTTTTGTGTCGATATTTTTGTACCTTGATATTCTGACTGTCGATATTCTGTCAGTGATCCCTATTGGAGAGTCAACTGACAATTCAATATCTTTGAAAAAACTAGCAATCTTGTCATTAAGGGGCTCATTATGATGGCGTAACGAGAAATACCCCCGCCATATTATGATGGCGGTGGGTATCGCGGCGGATGCAAAGTTCGTCCGCCGCTTTTCCGCCGGTCGGCAATCGTTACAATTGCCGGCCGGGCGGAGCTGGGCCAGTAATATGGTGGCGGTGCCTACCAGGCACCGCCAGCCATATTATGATGTGGGAAATGTAAGGTCTTTCCATGGCGGCTATTGGTTCTAGGGACCTGTTGGGGGCCCCCCTTGTGTCTGGGGGAGGTGGGGTGCACTTGGGGGGGTACCCGTGGTACCCCCTACATTTCACTGCACCAAGTGGCAGGCATGGTGTGGGGTGTCTGCCATGTGGTGCAGTGAAATGCTAGACATGCGATTTTAACATTGCGGCGGGTGCTGCTGACAGCAGCACCCGCCGCAATGTTAAAGTGCAGAATGCGACCGCCATGGTGGCGGTTGCATCCTAATTCACGGTGCAGGACCGCTGCATGTCTGGCAGCCGGTCCAAACACCGCAGGGATCTGCCCGCCATCCTAATGAGCCCCTAAGTTCCTCAACCTCAGAATTATCCTCCAAGAGTTCTGCGTTTAGACGCCAATTACGGGATCCTTTAGTATCCGTAAGATTAAGGCTGGTTAACGGGACTGCAGCATGGTCAGAGGCAACTATTGGATGAATCATAACATTCGTACTATGTTTTAAAAGGGAAGCGTCAACCAGAAGATAATCGATACGAGAGAAGCTAGAATGAGGGGAAGAGAAAAAAGTGACGTTGCTACCCGTTGGATTGTGTAATCTCCAAGCATCCAAGAGATGATGTGACGAATACATATTAAGCAAATGTTTGTGTGCCCCTGGGGGTCGAAATTTAAAATGACTGATTTGCATATAGCTATGTCTGAACTGGGGTGGCATAGTGAGCTAAAGAATGATGATGGATTCAACCCAGATCGGATGAATATAGATGATCCAGATTTTTGGCGTGCGATTAATAAAAAACTTACTGACATCCCACAAAATTCAAGAACAATTGTTATAGGAGACCTTAATCTTCCTTTCGACCCTATTTTGGATAGGCACTCTACTTTTAAATAGCTGTGTCTGAACTGGGGTGGCAAAGTGAGCTAAAGAACGATGATGGATTCAACCCAGATCTGTGACTGGGGGTGAGTGTCTGAAAAGTTTCAGCGCTCCGTCCATCATCTCCTTGTGTTTTTCTTTGTTCGCCCTAAGTTGGCAGGGTATGCCCAGACGTGGGTCCCTTGCTCACTTTGCCACTGGATTCAAGCTAGCCTGGCTGATGAGGGCTGTTAGCCCGAAACCGGTACCAGGATGCTTGTTTCCGGTCCAGGGAAGACATGGCTTGGCAGTTCGGGCTGGACTGATCCCATGAGGCACAAGGTCAAGACTGAATTGCATATAGCTGTGTCTGAACTGGGGTGGCAAAGTGAGCTAAAGAACGATGATGGATTCAACCCAGATCTGTGACTGGGGGTGAGTGTCTGAAAAGTTTCAGCGCTCCGTCCATCATCTCATTGTGTTTGCAACATAGGAAACGAGCCAGATCAACCTATACAGATAACTAGGAACGAGAATAACCAGGTAGAGAGTCCGAGTCCATATGGGATTCAGATTGATTGTCCAAGAACGTAGAAAGATATGTGGGTTCATAAAAAATCTGTGGGTGCCCTTTGAAAATGATCTGGAATCTTGAGGGCCCAGAGAAAGAAAATGGAATGCTCATATCAGAAAGCCTCCAGCGTAGATTGAGGAAGCCTTTGCGACGAATGACAGTATCTCTGGCAAAATCCTGCAAAATAGAGATTTTGCGACCTTCCCATTGAACCGACTTGATCTTCCTCATTTGTGCTAAGATTTGTTCAGTGTGTTGATGCCGCAAAGGTTTAAAAATCAACGGCCTTAGAGAAGATATATTACTGGGTTTGAAAGTTGGAACTCTATGAGCTCGTTCTAAATCAAAGTCTTTTTTTAAAGAAAGATTCAGGACATTTGGGATCCAAGTAAGCAAGAAGTCATTTACGGAAGGAGCAGAATTCTCACTCCCTTCCGGTAATCCAAAAATACGAAGATTACTTCTGCAATTATGATGTTCCTGTTTGTTAGGTCTCTCCTTAATGATGTAACGGAGCGTTCCAAGTTTTGGATGTGGTTTGCTTGTTTATTTGTATAATCTTCTATGCAACTTATTCTTGTTTCAGCATTTAAGGACATTATGAATTGCTGCCACCTCCACCTGAAGAAGATCTGTATTGGTTTTAGTACTTTGATCTATATCATGGATGGTATTGAGCTTGAGCAATATAGCTTCTAGTGTTGAGGCAGAGTCAGGACAACCTTTAGCCGGCGAATCCGGGGAAGGTGAGGAATGTTTGCAACGTTTCAGGTTCCCTTTGGAATATCTGTCTTTAGTGTTGCAACCCAAACCTTCCGCCATTGGGAGTAATCATAGTGAAACTTAATATAAACTGAGAAGAACAGACAGGGCAATATGGGTGAGCCACCAAGCCACCAAGATCAGGGTGAATAGTAGGCCAACACCGCTGCAACACAGAGCTATGACTCAGTAATCAGATTAGAGTCTATCAGCAAATATAGCACAAGACAATGAGATTCAATCAGCAGCCATCATTATATAACCGCCAACATTTAAATGAAAAAGCACACCTAGGGGCCGATTCCGATCTCGGTCGGAGGCGCACCTAATACCATTCGGTCGGGAAAAAAGCCATGCGAATGCCTGTTTCCCGACCGATCCGCACATTATTCCCAACGACCAAGTACGATGTGCACAACAGCATAGAATCCGGCCCAGTCGGACTCACCCAATCCAGGTCCTGTTCTCCGACCGAGGCGAATCCGGAAACGCAAAATCGAGTCGCACGGAAGGGAAAACGCAGCCCCGTCCGGCCGGACAAGTACGATGCAGCTTCCGTACGCGCCGAACCCATCGCTACGTCCGGCACGTAAAAGCATCCGGGAGAGCTGTACAGAAGCCAGATTCGCGCCACAACACGATCCACGGCTACGAGGCGAACACGCCAGCGACGAGGACGAGGCGAAGCAACCAGAAAGACGAACGAGACGAACCAACTATGAATCCCTTCGTGCCGATCCTACCAATATTCTACATCTACTACCGGAACATGCACGGACGCGTACGGCGCAGAAGGTAAGTCAGACACCAACCACAAAACACAAACAACACGTACACGATACATCACACACACACACAGAGGGATGCAGAAATTACTCACACCAGCAACAGCAGCACCATAGGGGCGGGATGGCCATCACCAATGCCACACATACACACAGTGGCCCGGATGCCTACCACTACTACCACCCTTAGCCATGAGGGTGCCAGATGCCTACCACAACTACCACCCTTAGCCATGGGGGCTGGAGGCCTACCACTACTCCCACCCTTAGCCATGGGGGCTGGATGCCTACCACTACTCCCACCCTTAGCCATGGGGGTGCCAGATGCCTACCACCACTATCACCTCTACCCAGGGGGGGCTTGATGCCTACCACTACTACCACCCTTAGCCATGGGGGTGCCAGATGCCTACCACTACTCCCACCCTTAGCCATGGGGGCAGGATGCCTACCACTACTCCCACCCTTAGCCATGGGGGTGCCAGATGCCTACCACCACTATCACCTCTACCCAGGGGAGGCTGGATGCCTACCACTACTACCACCCTTAGCCATGGGGGCTGGATGCCTACCACTACTCCCACCCTTAGCCATGGGGTTGCCAGATGCCTACCACCACTATCACCTCTACCCAGGGGGGGCTTGATGCCTACCACTACTACCACCCTTAGCCATGGGGGCTGGATGCCTACCACTACTACCATCCTTAGCCATGGGGGTGCCAGATGCCTACCACTATCACCTCTACCCAGGGGGGGCTTGATGCCTACCACTACTACCACCCTTAGCCATGGGGGTGCCAGATGCCTACCACTACTCCCACCCTTAGCCATGGGGGCAGGATGCCTACCACTACTCCCACCCTTAGCCATGGGGGTACCAGATGCCTACCACCACTATCACCTCTACCCAGGGGAGGCTGGATGCCTACCACTACTACCACCCTTAGCCATGGGGGCTGGATGCCTACCACTACTCCCACCCTTAGCCATGGGGTTGCCAGATGCCTACCACCACTATCACCTCTACCCAGGGGGGGCTTGATGCCTACCACTACTGCCACCCTTAGCCATGGGGGTGCCAGATGCCTACCACTACTCCCACCCTTAGCCATGGGGGCTGGATGCCTACCACTACTCCCACCCTTAGCCATGGGGTGCCAGATGCCTACCACTACTCCCACCCTTAGCCATGGGGGTGCCAGATGCCTACCACCGCTATCACCCTTAGCCATGGGGGTGCCAGATGCCTACCACCACTATCACCTCTACCCAGGGGGGGCTGGATGCCTACCACTACTACCACCCTTAGCCATGGGGGCTGGATGCCTACCACTACTACCACCCTTAGCCATGGGGGTGCCAGATGCCTACCACCACTATCACCTCTACCCAGGGGGGGCTTGATGCCTACCACTACTACCACCCTTAGCCAGTGGGGTGTCAGATGCCTACCACTACTCCCACCCTTAGCCATGGGGGCTGGATGCCTACCACTACTCCCACCCTTAGCCATGGGGGTGCCAGATGCCTACCACTACTACCACCCTTAGCCATGGGGGCTGGATGCCTACCACTACTCCCACCCTTAGCCATGGGGGCTGGATGCCTACCACTACTCCCACCCTTAGCCATGGGGGTGCCAGATGCCTACCACCACTATCACCTCTACCCAGGGGGGGCTTGATGCCTACCACTACTACCACCCTTAGCCATGGGGGTGCCAGATGCCTACCACTACTCCCACCCTTAGCCATGGGGGCCAGATGCCTACCACTACTCCCACCCTTAGCCATGGGGGTGCCAGATGCCTACCACCACTATCACCCTTAGCCATGGGGGTGCCAGATGCCTACCACCACTATCACCTCTACCCAGGGGAGGCTGTATGCCTACCACTACTACCACCCTTAGCCATGGGGGCTGGATGCCTACCACTACTCCCACCCTTAGCCATGGGGGCTGGATGCCTACCACTACTCCCACCCTTAGCCATGGGGGTGCCAGATGCCTACCACTAACAACATCTCCACACACAGGATGGCTAATACATGTCGCAACAAGCACACACCAACATAGAAAATGCAACATTAAGACATCCCCCCAACTCCATGACAAGCGTGTGTAGACTGTGTCAAATGCCTACCACACAGAACATGATCATCAACATACAATGTGACACCCTATCACACGGGCCACATATAAATGTGTGTGACACCCACAATGCAAGCAGGCCATGAACAATGTGGCAATGGGGTCCAAACCCCCATCATCACAGTGACCAAAATGTAAGTGTGGGGTCCATAGCTGAAGCACATTCTGACCATTGTGGCAATGGGGTCCAAACCCCCATCATCACAGTGACCAAAATGTAAGTGTGGGGTCCATAGCTGAAGCACATTCTGACCATTGTGGCAATGGGGTCCAAACCCCCATCATCACACTGACCAAAATGTAAGTGTGGGGTCCATAGCTGAAGCACATTTCGACCATTGTGGCAATGGGGTCCAAACCCCCATCATCACACTGACCAAAATGTAAGTGTGAACAAAGTATAAGCTGCAACTGGCAAACTGCATGGACAATTCCAGGTCACAGAACAACAAACACAACTGTGGCAAAGTAGTGCAGGTGTCCCATTGCAACATAGATTTGGGGAGGCAAACAGTGCTGTGCAAATGAGACATACCTCTGGGCAGCTGTAGACAAACATCACCCATGGTGTCTGACACCGTTAACATACATCAATGACACAATGACAGAAGTGACCATCACAATGCAGACCCACATATTTGCACCAATGGACACACCAATGCAGATACCCGTTGGAGACGGTAGCTGGCAGGTGAACAGTTACCATACCATGGCAGCAATGGGACACACAAACAATGATCATTGTGCTGACTGATGACCTAGGAGTCCCAGGGACAGCAAGGGAAACACACCAAACAACATACAGAAAATGGCACACCAAAGATATGCCAATGCAGTGGCGCTGATGCACAAACACAAACAGGCAGACACACACTGCACAGCAAACACAACAGGTGAGGGGGGGGGAACAGTGTCCTCAGGCAACCACACAACACATGAGGAGGCCTGAAGACCAAACACACAGATGTGCATACAGTGCCACACAAAGGTAACCATGGATCCAATTCCCCTATGTGGGCAATCAGGCATTGTCAGATGAGAGGGAGCACAAATCACACATGTCACACAAGCATGTAGGAACAGCAACCCATACAGTAAGACACCGAGGCACCACAGCACCACCCCCAGGGCACACACAATGTGGTGACCCTGGGCTGCATCACAATCCCACTGTGATGACAAAGCCAGATGTCGTTCACACTGTGAACCACAGTCATGTATCCTGAGCAAAGACTTACCAGCACACCCACACAGCCAATAATCAATCAGCATGGCCAGGAAGCCAAGGCCAACATGGAGGCAGGGGTCTTGCCAGGCAACAACTCTCATCTGCACACACCCAACAACACACACCTCGACCACCAACAATGTGCTGCAGTGAAGCTCACATGCACTGGTGACATCGCACATGCACCCATGACAATCCCAGGGGGGTGGGTGGGAAGCAAGGTGCAGAAACACAGCACACATGGCCACACAACAAGACCCCTAAATGTCTGATACACTGCACACTACGCTGTACATGGACATGATGGCAACACCACACCAACCAATGGGATCCCAGCCACAGTCACACACCAATGAAGAAGCCAAGGTCACCCACAAAGAACACACATGGACAACTACCAACATTGCAGCCCTGACCCTGAGGAGTGCCAGCAGTCACACACACAACGTGTCACAAATAATGAAAGCTAACACAAACCGGAAATCACACTACAGGAGTGAACAACAAGTGCCAAGGGGAATCCTAATTGTGACCCATCAGCGCCTGCCCACAAACTCAGCCCTGACAGCAAACACACCTATGGGCGACACCCTGATGACCAGTAATGTGCCATGCACCCACATCACAGAGAACCCAGGGAGAAGACTCTGGGGGAACATAGCTCAACTCAGCAAGCATCACTTATAGGAACATCACTAGGGATCCCAGCATGCACAGCAAAATGGAAGTGAACACACAGACATGCTCATACTACACACACCTTGTGCTCAGGCAATGTCACAGGAGCACACACTGCCATGAGGGGACTCCACTCCTGTGTGAGGAAAGTTGTGCCATATGTTGCATCAGTAGGGCTCCATCATGTCAGCACAACACTTTGTCACACAGTAAACAATTAGCACCAAATCAAGGCTCACGCCACATCAGCCTGGTCATGGGAGTGTCAACGGAATCATCAGCACAGATCCAACACACATGTATAGCAAGTTGCACTGATAGCACAGATGAGTCCTTCCCCATTGATGCCCAACCCTGCCTGTCCAGTGGAGACAGCCACACGGTCAGGGAAGTAGACCAATTGCAAACACAGCAGATGTGCAGGGGTGGAACCCACAGAAGTGGCATAGCTAATGTAAGTAGGGAATCCCATTGCCAAATATTGAAAACATGACACCCTCAGATGCTGCTAAGGATGACATGGATACACCACAGGATAGGAAACTGTCCCCCTGGACCACATGGGTACCTGCACAGTAACACTTCATTGTCATGAGACCAAATATCACCATCACTGCAGCAAGGGCATGGTTAGCATCATCAACATCATGTACATCAGAAGCAAAAGCACTATAGAACAGAAACTTGCTTTATTCAGCATATGTGCAACGGAAAGTAGATGTCCAGTAGAAAAAAACACAAAGGCCAATGGCCAGTCCATACACAAAGTCAAAAGTGGGTGACAGTGGCAGATGCCACCCTACGCATGCCTGCACTGCACAAAACCAGGGACAATCCACTAGGAGGGGCAGCCGGGGGGCAGGCCAGGCACCGCAGGGACAGGATCAGGGCTCACCAGGAGGAGGCAGGGAAGGGCTGGTGGGTGCTGGTGAGCCACTGACAACTGCAGTGGATGTGTCTGACATGGTGTGTGCCGGCACAACTGGGGGGCATGGCTCCGATGGTGTGTGTGCTGGCACGACTGCAGTGGACCCTGCAGATGGAGTGGACAGGTCCGCCACTGCAGTGCCCAAGTCAGACAGGGTGGTAGTGGACTCCACTGCAGTGCCTACCTCCAGGGGAGGAGAATGGGGAACAGGCAAGGCGGGCTGGACAGAGGGGGAGGACACCCTCACCACATCAGTGGCACAGACAAGCGCAGTGGGGGGGTGCCGGCAGAGCAAGTGGCAGGGGGAGAAGGCCTGATCCTCCTGGGGATGGTATATCTGTGGGTGGGGGAACCTGGGGCAGGGTGTGGTGGGGGCACCTGTGGAGTGGGGGCCTGAGGGATGGAGGAAGGAGATCTGGTGCCTGAGCTGCAGGGCGGCGGCGGGGTCCTGCTCTTACCACTCCGGGGGGACTTGCGGGTGGGCGCCTCAGTCTGTCTGCACCTGGGGGAGGGTGTCCGGGTGCGAGGGGCACTCTGCTCCTTGTGGGTGGGCTTCCTCTTCCCCCTGGATGCTGGAGCAGCTTGATCGGAGGGGAAGAGGCCGAGGTCACAGAGGAAGAGCTGCTGTGACTTAGGGGTTGCAGGTGAGGCAAGGGAGGGGGCTTTGGAGGGAGAGGGAACTGAGGACTGCGCAGTGCGTGGGGATGCGTGTGTGTGTTCCAGGGCCCCATCACCTGTGAGTCTGGTTTCAGTCCCCTGAATGTGCGTGCGTGTACGTTTTGTTAGTGGCATGTGTGTCTGTGTGCTGGATGTGTGTGTGCTGGTGTGTGCTTGTGCCGGTGTGTGTGTGCTTGGGACGGGTAAGGTGCTGGGGAGTGTGGATGGAGCAGAGGCAGGAGGGGTGAGGGACTGTCTGAGGAGGGACACTGCTGCCGTCAGGGAGGAGTCCATGGACCTATTGCCCCTCTGTAGGTCAGACATGCCCGATGAGATGCCCTCCATGAATGACACCAGCTGAGTCAACAGACTGGTGTGTGCATGGAGGACACTCAGCATCGCTGTCTGTCCTACATGGAGCTGGCTGAGGAGGTACACAGACTCCTCACTCAGGGCAGCAGGGGACACAGGGGCAGGGGGTGCGGTGCCTGGCCCGAAGGAGACACGCTCCCGGACATGGGAGCCTCCACGGACCTGGGGTATGGGAGCCGATGGGAGGGCGGTGGAGGTGGTGGCGGGGGCAGCAACACTAGCTGGGGTGTGGTGGCTGCTGACACCCGCCTCCATAAGGGAGTCATCGTCCGAGCTGCTCTGGTCCTCAGCTGAGGTGGATGCTGCTGAGGACGCCTCAGTGTGGCTCCCCTCGCCCTCCGTGCCACTGGGTCCCTCCGATCACTCCTCGGCTGCTGACCCAGTCTGGCTCTCCGGCTCCTCCTGGTCCGTGGAGCTGTCCCCTTCTGTGGCCGTGGATGTATCTGCAATAAATGGGGAAACAGACAGACATCAGTCACCTGCACTGAACACACACACCACTGTAAGCACAGCACATTACAGAGCAAGGCCTGGCATCATAAGTTGAACATTGCTAAAAGTGCACTAACTGAACAGGAGAGGGCAATTGTCAGGCTGATGCCAACCATGGCACCCACATCCCACATGGCCTTGCACCCATCTGTCTGGTGTCTGTTGGATGGCAACACCCCAGTGTGGACACATGCACCACCTACACAGTAGTTGGACAGTGCAGTGACACGGTGTAGCATGTGGACATGCACACATCACAACTCATGCCACTGAGTCAGTACAGGTCTCCGGATGAAAGGGATGCCCAGAGTCAAATAGGAAATGCATGTGATGCATACCAGCGACAGACACCATGATGCACCCATGTCCCGTTGGCCATTGCCACAATGGTGTGCATGTAGCACATGTCACTCCCCTGCAGGATCACCAATAAGTAGACACATGCCATGGCAGAGGCATGCCTGCTAAGTCAAACATCACTGTCTCAGTGATGTATGACTTAGCAGCCAGACAACAACACTCTGCACTGTGTCACAATAGTAGGTCATGGGAAATGCAAGTCCTGGAGCTGCACAAGTGCACATGTACATCCCCCACACAACACATCATCTGAACCCTCATCTGTCCAGGTCATAACGATTGGACATATGGGAGACCTGCAACACTACCCTCTGAACCTGAGCCCCTCACAATCTGCTGTGAATGGGAAACAGCAGCCTGAACTTCACATTCGCACACCCCAGTATGCACGGTCAGCTGATCAAACACCTATGTGACACACAAGTATCGTCTCCTATGGTCACATCTCCAGTGGCATGCTGAGCCCCAACCGAGAAACACACCAGCAGTCCTGGCAACAAATCCACAGCACACTGACACAGAGGCAGACACCTGAGGGGTCAAATCACTGTGCACAACGTGTCAGCTGGTACACGGGAGTGGGAGTACAGAGTGTATTGGATGGGCTGGAGTAGGCATGACTGTCCTGCCCCACATGAATGGGGGATGAGCCCTGGTCAGTAGCTAGCTGGCTAAGTATGTGTGACACACGTTATATACACACTCCTGGGGTCCAAACATTGTTCCCACCGCAGCATGGGTGTGTGCCAGATACCCCAGGCACATGTGGTGGCTCAGCTCAGCAAGTGGACTGCATATCAAAGCAACACGCAGGTTACATGTCCCAACACAGGCATTGTGTAAACAATGGACCCACCCATGATGTCCACAACAGAGTTAGGGAAACAGATGCTGTCCCCCACCTTGAGTGAAGCAAACTGCAAGGACACAGTGACAAGTGACACAATACCCTGACTGTAAGGGCCACACCTGGGTATCAGATGAGTAGTGGGCAGTGCACAATAGAGGGACATGGCTCCTGGACAACATGACTGCTGTACTGTGGCAGTTTTACCTGGCCACAGAAGGGCACATGGCATGTAATACAGAGTTCACAGTGCAGTCTTTGACTCACCCCCTCCTTGCTGCTGTCTGGCCTTCAGCTGCCCATCCAGGTCTGGAAACACCACCGCCAGGATCTGGAGCATGTGGGGGGTCAGGGTCCGTGTTCCGCCCCTCCTGCGAGGAGGCGACAGCTTCAGCTGGACCCGTGCAATCCTCCGGGTCCAGCCCCGAAGGTCCTGCCACCTCTTCTGGCAGTTGCGGATCCGGCGCTTGTAGACCCCCACGGCCCGGACTGCCCGGACGATGTCCTTCCAGATCTCCTGCTTCCGATGGGCATTAACCTGTGAGGATGACAAAGTGAAAAGGCCATTACTACACATGCAACATATCCGTGCATCACACAGTTGTATATACATGTCGCAATCACAGGGGCACATGATGTACACAGGCAGTGCGACGCTGCCCTGGACAGTATGCCAGAAGTTACTACATGGTATCATTGCCTGGGAAGTAAAACCTTGTTTAAATGCACTGTCACTGCACCATACCTGTCCAGTGCATGTCACTACACACTATGGGGGGTTACAACTACTCTGTGAGGCTGCTAGCCAGTGGCGTGCAGACTTCCAGCCTTGCTAGTCAGACAACATGCACATACAGAAAGGCAGTGCACAGAACACTCACCTGCTCCCCTGGTGTCCCATACAGCTTGCTGTACTGTGGAAGTAGGCTGTCCAGCAGGGCCTGGTTCTCCTCAAGGCTGAAGGCTGGGGCTCTCTCCACAGTACGTGCCATTGCAGGGTCCAGAGGGGGCAGAGACAGCATCAGTGCAGTGGCAGATGTCGTCCTGGAGCATGTAGTGCAGGCAAGTGAGCTCTCAGGGGAACAGCCAGCATCTTCTGAATCTGGCCAATCCATGGAATTACACCACTTATACACGCCCACAGCATCCTTCAAAACTTTAACTTCATGACACCCATGAATTTGCAACATTGTTGTGGCTGACCAACTGAATTTTCAGCATCAGACTCGTTCAAATTTTGAAATCGTGTCCGTTGCCAGGCCAGGCCATAGCCAATGGGTGCACACCGATCGGTCCCTTGCTGTTCAAGGCGTACCCGCACACATTGAATGCAATGGGCCGGCCGGGTGCACCGATCGGTCCATTGCTGTTCAAGGCGTACCCGCACACATTGAATGCAATGGGCTGGCCGGGTGCACCGATCGGTCCTTTGCCGTTCAAGGCGCACAGGGGTACAAGGCGTACCCGCACACATTCAATGCAATGGGCCGGCCGGGTGCACCGATCGGTCCATTGCCGTTCAAGGCGTACAGGTTTACAAGGCGTACCCGCACACATTGAATGCAATGGGCCGGCCGGGTGCACCGATCGGTCCATTGCCGTTCAAGGCGTACAGGGGTACAAGGCGTACCCACACACATTGAATGCAATGGGCCGGCCGGGTGCACCGATCGGTCCATTGCTGTTCAAGGCGTACCCGCACACATTGAATGCAATGGGCCGGCCGGGTGCACCGATCGGTCCATTGCCGTTCAAGGCGTACAGGGGTACAAGGCGTACCCACACACATTGAATGCAATGGGCCGGCCGGGTGCACCGATCGGTCCATTGCTGTTCAAGGCGTACCCGCACACATTGAATGCAGTGGGCCGGCCGGGTGCACCGATCGGTCCATTGCCGATCAAGGCGCACAGGGGTACAAGGCGTACCCGCACACATTCAATGCAATGGGCCGGCCGGGTGCACCGATCGGTCCATTGCCGTTCAAGGCGTACAGGGGTACGAGGCGTACCCGCACACATTGAATGCAATGGGCCGGCCGGGTGCACCGATCGGTCCATTGCCGTTCAAGGCGTACAGGGGTACAAGACGTACCCACACACATTGAATGCAATGGGCCGGCCGGGTGCACCGATCGGTCCATTGCTGTTCAAGGCGTACCCGCACACATTGAATGCAATGGTCCGGCCGGGTGCACCGATCGGTCCATTGCTGTTCAACGCATCCCTGTACAGGTGACTGGCATATGTCACCATGCCTGTCTCAGATGAACATATGCCAGCCACAAATACCTCCCAGGGAGTGAGGGGCACACCTACCACACCACAGCCTGTCCAAACTGTATCATAAGGCATGTAAGGCTGCATTTCCTATTGTGTGTATGGTGGTGTACATGTTGTCCTGTGGGTGTCACCTGGGGGCAGCCACCCCCAGGCTGTGCACGTGTTCATGGGGACAGGATCCTGGGTGTTACGTGTACATGATCACTGTGATGTGCAACTAGTCATATCTGAGCATGTGGGTTGGTCACATTTCACGGTGGTGTATGTGTATGTCCTGTCACGTGCCCCGTGCGTCCCATGTGGGACGGTATGTTTAACCCCGGGTGACCCAGTGGCACTATAGTGATGGTCATCCACAGTCTGTGTGCATGTAGTGTTTACGATGTCTCTGATTTCATGTGCACAATGGGAGACAGTCTCCACAGCCACGTCATTTGTGCATGGACTTTGATGTTGTGCGTGTGTGTGTCACAGACGTCCATGTCTGTCCTGCAGAGGCAAGTGAACCACTACCTGTGGGGGTCATCGTTGTTTTGCTGTGGTGCATACATGATACTCCATGTCATGCCAGTGTCCATGTGGCAATACAGGGTCCCTGGGAATGTACCTGTCGTTGAGCTGTGATGCCTGGGGCACATCTGTCCTCACATGTCACGGGGGGGTGTTTGTGACATGGCAGCAGGAGATGGGAACTGTGACACGGCCTCATGATAGCCAATGGTCCAACCTGGGACTATTTGATGCCACTTATTGAACCGTGATGACAGATGTTGTCCATGTATGTGCCATACATGTCCTTACGTAACTGGCACACTTCATGTAGTTGAGCCTCATGATGTTGTGTTATGTGATGTTGAGTGTGTTCAATGCCGCATATGTGGGGTGACTGACAATTCTGAATTCTTCTCCTCTGCACTGCAGGGCTCCTGCTGTCCATAGACCATTCCCAGACCTGGCAACGATGGTGGAACGGGACAGCATCCAACGGTACCGCTTCACCAGGCAGCTGATTGAGGATTTGGCAGTGCGGTTGGCCCCACATTTGCAGCCTGGCCGGCCGTATCCTGCAGCGCTGACCCCCAAGGTGAAGGTGATGGCAGCCCTACACTTCTTTGCCACCGGTACCTTTCAACACACTGTGGCGTCTGCTGGTGGGATGTCACAGACCATGTTCAGCCGTGTGCTCCGCGATGTTTTGGAGGCTATGTTGATGTACCTGAACCGGTACATCTATTTCCCTAGACTGCAACGACTCACTGACGTGAAGGGTGACTTCTATGCCCTGGGGAGGATGCCGCATGTCATTGGCTCCATTGATGGGACACTTGTGGCTTTGGTACCACCACAGGCACATGAACAGGCCTACCGTAACCGCAAACACTACCACTCGGTCAATGCACTGGTGGTGTGTCTTGCGGATATGACCATCTCAGACGTGTGTGCCCGTTTCCCTGGTTCAGCACACAATGCTTTCGTGATGAGGAGTAGTCGCATCCCCAGGATGATGGCACAGATGCAGAACCAGCGTGCCTGGCTTGTCGGTGTGTACTGACTTTGTACCATTGTGTGTGATCTGTTCTGTAGTATTTGGCCCACTTTTCCAAGTCAGCTAATGTGCACTTGTCTGTCCGTAGGTGACTCTGGATACCCCAACATGCCGTGGTTGCTGGCACCCCTCAGGAACCCTGTGACACCAGCCCAGATGCGCTACAATGAGGCACATGGTCGGACCAGGAGAGTTATTGAGCGGACTTTTGGTCTCCTGAAGAGCCGCTTCCGCTGCCTGGACAAGACAGGAGGGTCCCTCCCATATGCCCCAGCAAAGGTGTGCAAGATCATCATCGTCTGCTGCATGCTCCACAACCTGGCAGTGCGGAAGGAGTTGCCTCTCATCCAGGATGACAATGACCAACATCCGCCACCTGTGGAGGATCCTGGCCTGGACCACGATGCCAGTGATGATGATGATGATGATGGTGATGTCCGCACACAGCTCATCACCAACTTCTTTAGCTGAATGTGAGTATCCTGAAGTGTCATGTCAATGATGTGAGTTACCATGATATGTGTAGGTGGTGCTCTGGTGCTGTTGGAGTGTGTCCATGGGCTACTTGACTGGATGTGTGTAGCGATGTGTGCTTCCAGGTAGTCTGTACTCCCCAACAGTGTTGACATGCTAACTTGGTTCTGGGTGGGCATCATGTAACATGTATAGTGCATGAGTTTTGCTGTTCTGTCCTGTTCTCCATTGCTTTTGACTGTGTGTCATTTCTGTCCTTCACAGGGTACTTTCTGATTCGTTTTGTCAACTGTGTCCACCGACGACGTGATTGTAGTTCGAGGGTGGTAGCTGTCGTGTCCCTACAGGTGATGTGCGCCACACCCATGGACTTCCTTCCTTCTACAGTTGTTGACTGTGTGCCCGCTGCAGGGTGGGTTTACCTTGCATCTGTAGTGGTTACGACATGTTGGAACTGTGTAATAAACCTGTGCTTCACTTTGTGATGTGCGTTGTCTGTGGTAACACATTTGACTGCCATTTGCTTACTGCACCTGTGGGCTACTTGACTACAACAGTGAATAGGTGTGGTGTCTGTGCATTGCACCGTCTTTCCTAGCAACATCAGTGTAGGCAATGAGTCAGATGGCCTAGGTGTGTATGTGTTGTGTAGCCCTGGTGGTGTGTCTCCCTCATATGTGTCACGTTGCCATTACTCACATGCCTGTGTTGTACTTGCTGTTGCAGTTCGCATACACAGTGTAATTTTGCAGATCATCATCCCCATGACGGCACCCACATTGGAATCACAACAGAGGCAAGTATGGTGTATTAGTGTGTTTATTGTGATACATTTGTGTGAATAGTGCACAGGATGGTTAGTGCTGTACATTTATATTGCAATCAGAAGTTCCTAGATGAATCGAACGTCCTGGTAGACAAAATCCCCAGTATCGGGGCCACAGTTGTCTGTGACATTGGTCCAACTTGTACTCCCCATGTCATGTGTGGGAGTTGTGTTGCCGTCAACAGGGTGAACAGTTTGCGCACAAAGGTGATCATCCAGAACAGGTTCAGGCTTCCTGGGGGTTGCACATGGCCATCGGCCTCTCACTTGCCCCTCCTCGGACGACCCCTCTTCTTTGGGGGGGGGCCCCTCAAAAGCAGGCTGCTGCGGTGCAGGGGACTCTCGGCCAGAGTCATCCTCCCTCCCTGTGGCAGTTGCAGTTGTTTCGTGGCCAGATGTTGTTGGCACACAGGGAGGTGTAGACTGGTTGCTGGTCATCTGGCGGAGGCATTGTAATATGTCCCTATGCACCGCCGTCATCTCTTGCAGTGTGTCCCACTTGGACTCCACGCGGGACATGTGTGAGTCCAAGCGGGCATGATGGGCAGCCTGCTGCTCTTTGATGTCCCTGAGGAGCCCCACTACCTGGCTGAGATCTCCGGTGCTGGACTGGTACGCATCGGCTATGCGTGCCAGTTGTGGGTCATCATGCACACCAGCCACCTCTGCAAGCAGCGACCTCTGTCTCCCACCCCTCCCACCACCCCTGCCGACATGTGCAGTGCGTGCAGTGGCACGCACAGATGACCCTGGTCCCCCTTGGGGGTTGTTGGTGGTGTTGGTGTCCATGGCCCCACATTGGTCCAGGGTCCCTGTGCTGGTGGTGCTACTTGTTGTGTCCATGTCGGCAGGGATGGTATTTGTGGTGACAGTCGTTGGAGGGGTGGGTGCAGGGGGTGAAGCTGGTGGTCCTTCTGGTGCTGCAGCTGGTGGTCCTGCTGGTGCTGCAGCTGGAGGTCCTGCTGGTGCTGCATGATGACTTGCACCGGAGGTGCCAGGTTGCTCTTCTTCATCCGAGGAGGGCAGAGGCTGTTCAACACCAGTGAGCTCCGTATCCTCTTGAGCCTGGGACTGGGACTCCTCAGCGTCTGCTGCTGTGTCCCCATCATCACCTGTTTTTGGGAGACACACACAGTGTATGTTATGTTTCTGCAGGCATCAATGGTTGACACACATGACAGTTGTGACTGTGCCTCTGGGTGCGGGCCTGTACATTGCATTTTCCTCAGTTGTCACAGTCAGGGGTTGATATTGGTGTAGCACATTGTCCTGCATTATTTGGGCATTTCTATGTGTATGTTGGGGTGTGAACATGGTCTGCATTGTTGTATTTGGTTGACATCCGGCCCTCCTTCCCACCCAGCCAGTTATCCCACCATGGACCGTGCTTGCATTGCAGGGAGTGGAAGTTGTCTTTCAGGATGTCAATCAGTGGTGTCCTGCTGTTGGTAGTTGCACAGTTGCCAGCAGGGCCTTGTGCTCCCCACAGCAGTTGCCAGTGTCAGCCATCTTGTCAGTTGTTTTCAACTCCCTGTGATGTGAGCATGGTTAGGGTGGTGTTGATGGGACAGTTGTGGGGGTGAGCAATATCTGTGACTACGACTCCCATCATGCTATTGCCTCCACCCCACTTCCCAGCATTCCCATACTTACTTGCTTTTGTGGGGACTTCAGTGTGTGTGAGTGTGAGGGCAATGGCAAGATGGCTGACAGTGGTGTCCTGCTGTTGGTTGGTGTGCAGTTCCCAGCATGCCCTTGTGCTCCCCACAACACAGCACCAGTGTCAGACATCTTTGATGGGCCTTTCCACTCTCTGTGGGATGTGCATGCGTGAGTGTGAGCTTGCTGGGCCATGTGGGTGGGGGATGTTGAGCTGTGACTACGACTCCCATCATGCTATTGCCTCCACCCCCATTCCCAGCATGCCCATGCTTCCTTCCCTTTGACTCTGCTTCCCTGTGGGGTTGTGTGCCTGTGCTGACAAGATGGCTGACAGTGTTATCCTGGGGTTAGTTCTGCTACAGGTCCCATGTGTGTCCTTGTGCTTCACTCTGCATGACCCAGGGTTGTGGTTCTTTGTGGGATAGATTATTGGGGTGTGAGGCAATGCATTCTCCCAGGTGGGTTATGTTGAGTTTGTGTTGAGGGTGTGTGTGAGGGGAGGTGCTTGTAACTATGGTCAGGGCTGTGAGTCATCCTTCCCACCCAGCCAGTTATCCCACCATGGACTGTGCTTGCATTGCAGGGAGTGGAAGTTGTCTTTCAGGATGTCAGTCAGTGGTGTCCTGCTGTTGGTTGTTGCACAGTTGCCAGCAGGGCCTTGTGCTCCCCCCAGCAGTAGCCAGTGTCAGCCATCTTGTGAGTCCTTTTCCACTCCCTGTGATGTGAGCATGGTTGTGAGTGGTGTTGATGGTCCAATTGTGAGGCTGAGCACTTTCTGTGCCTACAACTCCCATCATGCTATTTCCTCCACCCCCTTCCCAGCATGTCCATCCTTCCTTCCTTTTGACTCTGCTTCCCTGTGGGCTGGGCTGCCTGTGCTGACAGGATAGCTGGGAGTGTTGTCCTGGCAGTTGTTTGGCTAAAAGTCCCAAGAGTGTCCCTGTGCTTCACACAACATAACCCAGGGTGGTGGTTCTTTGTGGGGTCTTCAGTTTGGATGTGAGTAATTGGATTCTCCCAGGTGGGTTATGTGTCGTTTGTGTTGAGGGTGTGTGTGAGGGGAGGTGATTGTGACTATGTCAGTGCTGCGAGTCCTCCTTCCCACCCAGCCAGATATCCCACCATGGAACGTGCTTCCATTGCAGGGGGTGGAAGTTCTCTTTCAGGATATCAGTCAGTGGTGTCCTGCTGTTGGTTGTTGCACAGTTGCCAGCAGGGCCTTGTGCTCCCCACAGCAGTAGCCAGTGTCAGCCATCTTGTGAGTCCTTTTCCACTCCCTGTGATGTGAGCATGGTTGTGAGTGGTGTTGATGGGCCAATTGTGAGGCAGAGCAATATCTGTGACTCCGACTCCCATGATGCTCTTGGCTAGACTGACTTGCCCAGCATACACAGAATTCCTTTCTTTCAGTGGTCTTCACTGTGTGGTGGTGTTGTAGTGGTGGCTACATGTCTGGTTATGTTTGTTAGTTATATTTGTGCCACTGCCTAGCTGTAGTTGTAGTTGTGTCTGTACATGTGATGTCGGAGTTACATGTCACTATGAGATGGCATGTGTTGTGTTTGTCTGAATGACATAGACATTTTGGGATGATTGTGTTCTGGTTGGTGTGTATTTGCTAAGGGTGCATGGTTTGACTCTCCCCTTGACAGTGATGTATGTGTGTTGTCACAGAATATTGTGTAAATGTGTTGTGTACTCACCAGGCTCTGGGATGTTTTCTAGTCCATAGACGCTCACTGGTGGTAGGATGGCCCGCACCTTCTCCTCCCAGGGCCTGAGGTATACTGGCTTGGCAGGAGGGCCACTGCCGGTGTGTTGGCTCAAGAGGTAGTCCTTCTTCAGCAGCTCCTTGACCCTCCTGCGCACGTCATACCACCTGTTCTGGATGTCAGTCTTTGTGCGCAAACATGGTGATTGTGCGTTCACCCTGTTGACGATCCTCTCCCACATCTTTGTTTTCTGGGCGATGGGTGTCTGTTGGACCAGTGCACCAAACAGCTGTGGCTCTACCCTGAGGATCTCGTCTACCATGACTTCCAATTCACAATCTAGGAACTTCTGATTCTTCTTTGGGGGCATGGTGATGGGTGGTGATGGTGAGTGATGTGTGTGTTGGTGTGCAGGTGAGGGTGAGTGAGTGTGTTTTGCTGGGTGTATGTGAGGTTGCTATTTGTTGTGGTGCTGATGGTGTGTGGCTTGTGTGAAGGATGAGCTGTGGGCGTGTGGTTGCTGTCTGTTGTGTGCTGGCAGGTGAATAGAATTTGCAAAGGATCATGGTAGGGATTTGTGTCCTTTATATGGGTGGAGTTGTGGGTGTGTCTTTGTTCTCTGTCCCCACCCTCCCCCAGTATTTATTGGCTTTGTAATTGCTTGTTTGGCCTTTTTTTGTGTTTTTTCCCTTGGTGCTTTCTGTGCATGTTGGAGACGTTCTTGTGACCGAGTCGGACCCTGCTGTTGTTTCATACGGTGTTCTCCGTTTTGTTCACGCTGTGTTTGTGCTATTTTCTATGCTGTGTGCGCGTCGGTCGCGGTGTTTTGTGTTACTTCGGCTCGCAGTTTTGTATGCGTGTCGGTCGTACGGCTTGTCCTCCGTACGACTCGGTCGTGTTTTTCGCGCCTTGCATCGTACTTGGCGGGTTGGAGTTCGCGGGTACGTTTGGGTCGGATTTGTTCCGGGTGCATGTCGGTCGGTTCTCTTCGCGTGTTTTTCCAGCCGGATTGCTGTTTTCCGGCCGGCTCGGTCGGTCGGCTTGGCTTCCGTACGTGTCGGTCGGATTTTGCACGCTTTGCATCGTACTTGGAGAGTCGGGCACCACAGGTACGTGTCGGTCGGAATTTTTACCGGCTCCGAGTCGGTCGGTGCTTTTTCCGGCCCGCATCGGAATCGACCCCCTAGTGTTGAGAGATGAAGTTTAGAAAACTGTGGTTTAGGTGCAGAATTAATGCACAGAGGATCTTGTTAGAAAAAGAGGTAAACCACTTTAAAGCTCTTAGAAGCCAACCACATTTCTCCTCTGCTGTGATGACCATTCAATAAGGACCACCAAAGCAAAGCAATATCATGTCAAAGCATCCCTCATGTAATGAGCAGCCAGCACTGAGTTAAGACTCAATAATAAACTTGTAGACTTTTCATTGAGGAACTCAGAATTAAACGAAGTTCCAGTCAGCTGCCACCATTTTGAAGCCTCCAATTGTGAATAAAAACAGCCTTCCACAGCAGTGGATAAATATGAGTTCAGCGATGTAAACAAACAAGAATATTGCGCACAGTACCTTTAGGTAGAGTGAACTTTAGTTTCACATAAGATTTAATAGCGGGCTCCAGCTGTCACACGTCATGCTGTACCAAAAGCTGTAACGACAGTCACCATTTTAGAATAATACAGCGGCAGAGCTCTCTTACCTGTCGCAGCCTCAAGCAAAACGGCTTAGAGCATGAGGAAAACAAAATACTCCTCTGTGCTCCCCAGCTGTTCCGCCGCTCTCCGGTATCCAAGTGCGATCAAAAAAATCACACGTAACACATGATAATTAAGCGTCCGCACCGGCAGTGTTGCGAAGCTCAAAGAACGGCAGCCATCTTCTCTGCGTGTCAAACCATGCCCCGTCTAGAAACACATTTTAAAGATTCGCAGCGAGGCACACTTTCCAAACAAACACAGATTTGTTACACACTCAGAAATCTATTTCTAGCACAGGTACAGACAAACTCAGAGGACACATAAGACAGATATATATTTAAGATGCACACCTTCTTAACATATACAGTCCGATACATTTTCCTAACACCCACACATTTTACCTATGTTTAAAATACAAGACATGTTACTTTCATAAGGACCCGTACATGCATACAAGGAGAGTAAGACCCAGGCTTTCTCTTTCACACGCACACACAGGCTTTCCTTAAGCCTTCAGTTTCTTCATTCCATGTGTGAATAATACATTCAATCCATTTGTTTTCCTTTCATTATGGCAATTGCTGTCACAAAGCAGGGGATTATAATTGTGATCTATATGGCGGGCTAGACCGAGCTCCACCCCGACAGCACACCAAACCCCATCTGACAGGGGCATGACATGAAATGATACATTAATTGCACCTCAGTGACATTTAGAGTGTCAGAAACCCACAAGTCAAATAATTGCCCTGTTACACGCCCGCCTCGAAAGGGACATTCAACTGCCCGAGCAGGAGCTAGTAGACGTGGAAAAAGAGCTACCCACACATCCCAATAGGGTGGCGGACTGGTGGAATACCTGTAAGGCCCTACTAGATGACTAGAGTAGATTGGAAAAACACACTTACACAGCGTAGCACCAACATCTCCATGCTGAAGGAGACAAGACTGGAGGGATGCTGGCTCGCCTTGTTAAAAGAGAGGAATCCCGAACCCCAATCCTGACCTTGAATGATCATGGTGGACACAACAGGCCATTAATGAGGTCTTCCACTCCCGTCTTAGTGTAATCTACACTGATCGGGTACCGACCCGGTCGTGTGACATCGTGGACTACCTGATGGAAATCCCGCTCTCCCGCCTTGCCTCTGAGAACTGTGACAACTTAGATAGGCCCATTACACGTGAGGTGATTCTTGCCACAATCCGGACTTTAAAAACAGCGAAAACACTGGGAACTATGGTCTCTCTGCTGAGTTCTATCACAGATATGCAGATACCCTGGCTGATAAACTCCTGGAGGTCCCTCCGGAAGGGTAGCCTCTCACCCACACCACATGAGGCCCTAATAATAAAGATTCATAAACCTGTCAAGAATCCAACAATGCCCTCAGCATACAGACCTATCTCCCTTTTAAATGTTGATGTCAATCTGTTTAGCAGTATACTGGTGGCCCGGCTTTTTCAGTGTCTCCCATCCCTCATGCACACGGACCAATCTTGGTTTATCCCTGGGAGAGCCACATTACATACCTTGAGACGGCACTCTCATGTTTACCATACCTCGTGGCACCTGAACGATGCATTATCGCTGGCACTTTTAGATATCGAAAAAGCATTTGATTCTTTCAGCTTGGCACACCTTTGGCATATCTGAGAAAGATTGGGATGGGCCCTAAATTCATCCAATAGGTTCAGTTATTATATACTGACCCTTGTGCCTGGGTGCGCTCGGGTAGGTAGGTAACAAACCTGTTTAGCCTATACGGGAGTACCAGACAGGGATGCACCATTTCGCCACCCGATTCACGGTTGCGATGGGACCATTGGCTGAGAGACTCTGCCAGATGTTGGGTCCATAAGAGATAACAATAGGGTAGTTCGCCCATGTGACTCCCTTTATGCAGATGATGCCCTGATATACCTTTGTCGCCTGTCTCACTCTGTACCCATACTCATGCATGTGATGCAGGAGTTCTGCAAGGTCTCTGTGCTATAGGTGAACCCCTTCAAATCCAATCTTTACCCTCTTGGATCCCTGACCTGGATGCCCCTTGAAACTCTGCCACCAGTGGGATTTCCTAGAGAACTAGATGGGATATTCTTAGAACTTAATATTGGTAGAGTAGTGCAGGGACTGCAAACCTCGCACGGTTTTGGAGGGACTTGCCTCTCTCGCTCATGGGAAAAATTGCAATTGTAAAAATTATATTGCTCCCTCAATGCATCTATGTACTTCAGGGCATACTCTATGCGATCCTGAGGTGATACTTTAAAACAATCGACAACCTTATCAATTTATTATGAGCTGACAAATGTAGACAGATTGGACTCTCCGATTTGAAGAGATCATGGGCTCGGGCGACGTGTAGGTCCCCCACATGGAAGTCTACTATATGGCAGTTCACTTACAACACGCAGTTTCCTGGCTCGACCTAGGGGACTCCTGGAAGAGGACCCTTTACAAGGGCTCTCATGGGAACGGTGCAATGCCTGCATTATTGATGAGCGGAACTCGGGTCCCTCCGATACGTCTTATCTGATACATCAGATGGCGGAGGTGTGGGAAGGGGCAGTTATGTGGATGATCTGTCGTGCTCCTTATGCCCCGGATTTACCTCTCTGGATTCTACAACCTTTTTGCAGGATAGCGGTGTCCATGTCGATCCATAGATGGAAAGATGGTGGATCTACCACTAAGGGGAATTATCCCCTGAAGTGCCCTTAACCCAAATGCCACTGCTGTGGAGTCCTTTGCACTCAGCACAGGTCAATTCTTACAATACATGAAAATTTCTACTGCGTCACAGGAGTTTTGGCCTAACTTTCCGAATGCCCCACCCTACTCTAGCACTTTAACCACATTGTTGGGGATGGTGGGGTGCTGACATCTAATTACACATCTTTACAGGGAACTGTGAGAGAACCTCCCTGAGGTGCCTTTCCCAATTCAGACCAAATGGAAGGGGTTGATAGCTGAACCAATAATGGGGAGGGATCTGCACTCCTTGGTGCAGAAGCCTGAAGGCGGATTTTATACACGTGATCTGGGAATGCACAGCCCTCTCGCCCTGTTGGCGGTCAGTCCTCGACTACATAAATAGAGCTTCGGGTGCCAGACACCTTTGGGAATATGACAAGTGATACTGGGTCTGATGCCCTCCCCCTCTGGTAGGAAACGCAGCAGGAGGTTTAGTCTATTGGACCATTTGCATAAAGCCAAACAGCAATAAGATGGTTGAGTGTAGAACCTCCTCGATAAACGGATTGGCTCAGAGAGGTCTCTGAATGGGCTGTAGCGGAAGAAATCCGGATGAAGCATGTTTGCAACGATGATATACTGGAAGACGATCTCAGAGCCTGGGCGGCCATGCTAGGTGACCTAAAAGGTCCTTCTATGGACATGTTCACTGGTCGACCAGCTGGGGGTTGGACCAACTGAAGGACAGGTCGCAATACCGTATTCTCATTGCCTGTATAGACTTGTCCTTCCACTCTGCATTATGTCAACTGGGATCATTTGCACAAGAGCTCGGTGGGGTGGAGGGGATGTTAATCATATTTATATCATCTTATTGATGCCATATTTAGCTTGTCTTTGTTCGGACTTTGATGTGCAGCACTGTTATTGCTTATTTCTCCTCAAAACTCCATTTGATCATTTTAAAAAAAATTGCTGTCATAAACTTTTAATAAGAGAAGTGGGACGTGTACCAGAATCCCAAGAATAAACCATGGCCGGATCTGCCACACACACAGGGGCCTCTCTCACCTGATGTACTAGCAGATGATGTTGAAAATTGGGCAGTTTTAGGTTCAATTCCATTTGTCAAAATTGAAAAGATTTTAATACAACTTCACGGGGACACTGGTGGGTCTCTCTTGAGGATATTATTGGTAATTTAGTATCAAGTTGTAAAATGTCATGGACAGTGGGCCAGTAAAATTGCAGAAATATGCATAAGACTTTGTGGAGGGGTGTCTGATCTCTCCCATAAAGAATGTGGAGAAACACGTTTGCCAAATAGTGCATTTTAAACAACATTTATCCAGAACCACCAAGGAACACCTGCTGGGATTTAAAGGCAATTCTAAAGAGAACTTGAGCTAGATACACAAATATTGGTAGTAATTTGTCCAGTTTGGTTCTGGATGCCCAAAGTGAACTCAAAGCCCAGTGGCAGCGTGCATTGTATGCGCCAACTGGTATTTTATCAAGTCAGTACTGAAGCAATACATCATGAAGGAATGGGACCAGCGTTCACAAAAATGCAAAACCGATTGGATGTCAAGGCTTTTGGAACCGAAGATAATTAACTTTTACTAACCAGGAGAGGCCTGACCCGAAAGTAATGCTGAAATTACTATCTTCCTCTGCTGTATTTTGTGTCTCCCCGGAATTGATTTTCATATAATACCCTAAACTGCCCTAGATTATTAGTAAACGAGAGTGTCGCACCTTAGACACTTGTCAATTCTTTTGCTCTGGGAATACACACTCCACTGATATATGTAAATGTTGTTGCCAAAGGACATATAGCATTCTAGAGGCCAGAAGTACAAGCCCACTATGAAGACATCTATCACATGTATAATATATTGGACTCCGCTAAATGCACAATATGAACCTCTCTGGCATATGCACGACCTATAACTGGTTTTTGCACATCATCCAGTCCTGTAATATGCCCAATATGGACGTCTAAAACCTCTGATTATACATATACATCAGGTCTCCAAAATGTGCATATATCATAGCCATATCAAAATGCAATGTCAGAGATATGCCTATAGTATCCAATGCAGACCCCTGTATATGCACAGTAGGTAATTCTGTGGTATCAGATGTGCAGATGACTTAGGTATTACAGCACATGTAATGGAGGTCTGAAAAGTGCACATAGCCGGGTCAGAAATGTCCACATGTGCAGGCTTCTGTTTAGTTGGCCTATTATGTATGTCAAGTTGTGAAAGTCTCTGGCATATGTACATCATATGGGCAGCTAATATTGGCCCAGTACTACAAGCCTTTGGCATATTCATATTATATGGCCCGCTAATATTAGCCCAGCGGTTCAAACCTATGGCACATGCATATTTTGTGGCCAATGAGTGCCCAGTAGTGCAGGCTTCGGGCATATGCATGTTATGTGACTACCTGATACCCACCTATAGGCCTCAGGAGCATGCTTATTATATGGACAACTATTTGTCCTGTCCGGCTTGCCTCTGACATAGGCACGTTATATGATGTTCCTATTCCATACCACAGTATAGAGACCTTAAATAACTAAATAGTAAGCAGGACCAAGAAAAATACAAAGTTTATAAGCCTCTGATGTATGCAAGGAAGATAGACCTCTGTATATATGCACAGCAGGCAATACAGAAATCTCATAGTCACTGCATGATGCAATACAGAAATCAGATATGCACTGCATGCAATACAGAAATCTCATATTCACTGCATGCAATACAGAAATCAGATATGAACAGCATGCAATACAGAAATCAGATATGCACGGCATGCAATTCAGAAATCAGATATGCACGGCATGCAACACAGAAATCAGATATGCACGGCATGCAACACAGAAATCAGATATGCACGGCATGCAATTCAGAAATCAGATATGCACGGCATGCAATTTAGAAATCAGATATGCACGGCATGCAACACAGAAATCAGATATGCACGGCATGCAATTTAGAAATCAGATATGCACGGCATGCAACACAGAAATCAGATATGCACGGCATGCAATTCAGAAATCAGATATGCACGGCATGCAATACAGAAATCAGATATGCACGGCATGCAATGCAGAAATCAGATATGCACGGCATGCAATACAGAAAGCTGAGATAGGTGGACTACAGAAGCTTTTGATATATACTTGTTATGCAGCAGGCAGTAATTCTGAGACCTGGATCACAGATAATCCGAGCTCTGCATAACATACGTATATCACAGGCTAAATAATGGTTAAATATTATTGGTTTACCTCTTGTATATACACCGGGGCCAAAGTTTGTATATATGGGACCTGGCCACGCATTATGCATTGAAATGTTCAAAAAGGGACATGTTATTTTGAAAATGGACAAGTTTAAGAATGCCACTAAACATAGGTCCCCATATTTAAACTGTCTCCACCAGGCAGGTACAGATAGAACATCCTCTCTCCTTCAAATACGCGTCCCTCCCTCACCCCTCTATGCTTGCTTTGTCTCTCCAGCTCTGGATCCCACTCATCTCCTCACCCACCTGTTTCTTCTGTTTCTCACTTCTTCTCTCAGTGTTACTAATCAAGTCTTTCTCTTCCCTCAGGGTCTCCATTCTCTCTCGCTCCCCGATACCTTTTTGCAGTCTCCCTTAAACCTGCAGCTCTCCTTTGCGTCCTGCTATTGATTTGTTGGAAAAAGACAATGTAAATAAGAGGGAGCGCCCCAGCTGCCATGATTCTGACTGAATTTTGCTCTTTTATCCAGCAGATTCCCCCAGTTCAGTTTCCTGAATATCATCTTTTTCTTGCTTTCTCCCTCCCTCTCTGGTGCCTTCATCCAACTCCCCCACTGACATTATACTCTACTTTCAGTCTCACTTTCTTCTTTGATCTTTGTGTCCTTTTTTCCCAGTCTCGCACAGTGACTGACTGACCTCTGGATGCTGCCACCTTTAAAATGTTCTCCACATTAGCTGAAGAACAGCAGAGTCACCCCCTCAGCAGCAGGGACCGGGCTGTCCCATATTTGCAGAAGTCACCTGGACACATTTCAAGTCCAGGGGTGTGGAATTCCTATAGCCCCAATGCCCAGGACATGTTGTTTGGGGTCAAGGACAAGCCGTTGTGTATTTTGTCCTTTTGACAAGTAGGCCCAACCCCCTCCAGCGCAAACCTTTCAGCTGCCAGATTAAAGTACCACATCATGGATCAGGGATGCCATTGCCTGCAGTTAATGTAATATTTGTGTCAATACGTTAATGCTGTCCCAACTTGTGTTCATGGTTCATTAATACAAAGCCTTTATTGTTAGAGTGAGGGCTCTAAGGAAATGTACGTTCAGACTGCAGTGGTTCCAGTATAAAAATGTGTAAACACGTTTGGAAAGTTTAACGATATAATGCTTGCAGGATGCTCGCTGATTAGATGCAAATATATGCAAAAGCTTGAAAGTAAGAGATACCCCGGTTGGGGTGATTCATGCGCTCTATAAATTATATAAATAAATAAATTTGCTTTCAAAATAAAATGTTCATAAAAAGAAATGCAACTAGGAAAGAAACCTTTTTGCTGAACTACTGTGAAATTTTAGGTACCATTTCTTTAAAGCATCATTTAGCAAAATGTGTTGATGCATGCTAGTATTTCCCAAAAACAATTATAATGGAAAATCAGTGTAACCAATTGCAAACAAATTACAGGAAACATGAAAATAAACAAGCATTGCCAAAGCCAATAGGTATGACATTGGTGGTCAGCCTTTTGGTTATGTAAATGTGTGTCTTGTTTTGACATGGGTATTGTTGTAGGAGCTGGCATGCCCTCATCATTATAACAAGCATTGGCAAAAGCAGAATATTTTTGGTCTCAAAAACCACACATTGTCACAGTAGTTCCTGGCACTAAACAAAACTATTTTGTATGCCAATATACTCCTTGTGAAAGAGCAGAATGCTGTCTCTCACAGCCGGTAGATACAGATAGAATTTTAAAACAACACACAAGACCTAAATAAGGGCCCAATTCTTAAAGACAGTCACAAAAGTGCACCCATGGTATACGTCCTTGCAATAGTGCAGATTTACGGCTTTCATGAATTCACAAGATTATACAGAAGTAGGTCAGGAAACCATATTCCTACAAAATATTTGTGAACTGCCTTTTAGCACTGGCAAATAATCATGTCTAGATTTCCTCATGCGAAAATCTGTTGCGCGAAGTTCACTTTCCCACCAACCACTTTTTTCCCCAACCCTGTAAGAAGTTTTACTTCTGCCCTTGTGATGAGTAAATTTCCATTCATTATTTTTTAACTATTGATCACATCGGGATTAGGACCAGATGTTAGAGGGATCTATATCCTGAAGAAGGCTGATGACCCAGTAGGGTAAAGGAATATGGCTGAAACATGTTGGTAATCGCAGTAGGGGTTTAGGAGTAATTACTCCTCCTTTACACCCCTTATTTTGATTTTTAATCCTGTCAAGGTGGACCAAGAATAAAGGAATACTATGGTACCTCCTTAGGCAGTTTTGACTTCCTTTCTGCACCAGTGATCCCTCCCGGGGAATACTTTTTCCTTTTCTCACTGTTTCTTTCTTTCACCTCACAAAAAAATCAGCGCTCCGTCCAGTATTTTGGTCTGCACCTGGGCGTCGTTAGCAGCCCAATGATGAAGCATGCCACTACATAGTGGGTAAGAGCAGTATTAACAAATCTATTGATTTTCCCTTCTATTCCCCCTCCTCTTTAACACCTTCCCTGCACAATGTTTGGTTGGATAGAGACACTGTCAGAATAATTAACAGAATAATTCTTGGAGGGGTCTCTTCCCCTTTGTTTGGTTATTTAGTCCTTCTCTTTTTGTGAGTTGTGGTACTATTAAGAGGGGAGTCAGAGAAGGCTCACTCCCTTGTCTCTCTGTTTGTGGTTTTGGATGCTGTTTGGAGTGCCAGCAGGCGCGGCTGTCACGGGTAAGAGCGGTGAGGCGGGGTGGGGGAGTCAACAGACAACGGGATAGGTAAAATTAAATACAAAAATAAATAAGACCACTTACCTTGCCTTCTCTGCTAGTGCCTGAGTCAGTGAGAGGCTGAGCGAGGTCCTATCCAGATATAGTACCTGTGAAAGGCCCACTAAGGGCTTCTTCCAGTCCAGGCACAGACAGGCTAAATGAATGTCTTGTGTGAAGAAGGATTTTGCATAGTTGTGCACGGTGTTTAGTTTGCATACATTAGAGGCAAAATAGAGTGGAAAAGCAGTGAAAATTAAACCCTGTTTTTTTCCCACTACACTATTTGTTGAACATATTTAATGTATAAGATTTGGGACCGTTTTTAATGTGTTTAAACACTTCAAGGCTATATGTTCACAATTGCTTTATAACCCACCTGCTTTCTCAAATTTCCTTTAAAATGCACCCGTTGCTACTCCTTTTTTCAAACTTTTCTTGGGGGAGAAGCCTCTGAAAGCCCCCTTTTGTCCATTGGGCTTTCCTCGATTGCGACATAATTCTCATCCGCAACTTTTACGCCCCACCATTTTCGAACGGCGCCAGCCACCACGGAGGGAGACTGCTGAAGGGAGCTCCAGAGCCCCTCGGGAGGTGGGCGCCCTGGGCGTGGACCACGTTTGCACATGCTGAAGGACTGCCATGCCCGCACTCCACATCTTGTGGGCCTTGGGGTCTTGCAGTGGCCCCTGCCAGTTTCCTAAGGGGACAGCAGCGGTCTGCTGAGCCGGTTTATACCGTTAATTTCCGTAACATTAAAGCAGGCATTGCCTGCAGCAAGATCGCGTCCCACGCATTCTTCTATACTTTGGAAAACACTCATACCCCGTGTCTTTACAAAGTTCAAATATGGGCCACTTTTTTTCTCTCACTAATTCACTTTTATAATGGTGCCCCGGGGCATTGTGTCTCCCGGCCCTTACCCCGTTGCGCTGCAGTCACCCACCTCTGTAGTTAGCTGCTCTCGACTGTCCCGGAGCGGTGCGGCTGCAGGGCCAAGTCTGCTCTCTGCAGCCCCCCCTCTCTGTTCTTTTGTCTTCGTCTGTCAGATGCCTTCTGACAGTGATGAGTTTTTGGATACCGAGGCAATAGCCTCATTACTCCACATTCATTTTGAGTTTTTTAGTTGCTGTTTCGGTTTTCTTATCGATGTGACACTTTGTCACAGTTGAGGTGGGTTCACAAGGTCAGCGCTGTGATGGGCCGCGGGTAGCGGGTAGTGATGAACATTGGATGCCTGCCGAGGCGGTAGCCTTCTGACAGTGTTGAGTTTGGGGTACCTGCCGGGGCTGTAGCCTCCTGGAGGTGATGAGATTTCTGTGCCTGCCGAGGCGGTAATGCCTTCTGGCAGTGATGTGTTTCGGATGCCTGCCGAGGCGGTAGCCTTCTGACAGCGATGAGTTTTGGATGCCTGCCGAGGCGGTATTGCCTTCTGGCAGAGATGAGTTTTGGATGCTGAGCCGCTGTTCTGGTTTCACAAGGTCAGCGCTGTGATGGGACGCGGGTAGCGGTCAAATGGGTTTGAGGAAATGTCCGCAAGTTTCTTGATCAGTGGGTTTTCTTTTTGATCCAATCCTTGGTAGAATTTCCTGTTGAGTTTGCGGAGATGGTCGTCCAACATCTCAACGCCCAGGTCTCTGTGGAGGTCTGCTGTTCTTGTGAAGATAGGAGCACCTGCTGCTATCCGTAAGGCCTTGCTCTGCAGTATCTGTAAGTCCTTCCGAAGCTGCGGGTGGCAGCCACTCCAAACTGGTGAAGCGTACGTCATTGTTGGTCGAATTATTGCAGTGATTGCTCGCACCTTGCTCTGCATCGGCATTGACTTGGTCCTCAGGAGTGGGTAAAATGCGACCAACTTTGTTGTTGCTTTCTGGCAAGTTTTCTCTACGTGGTTCCTCCAGCTGAGTTTGGAATCCAGAGTCACCCCAGGTAGGAGCTGCTGTTTTCCCATTTGATCTCTTCCCCATTGAGGAGGATCTGGGGATGCTTCTTTTTCAGTTTTTTGGTGAATAAGGTTGCTGTGGTTTTGCTTGTGTTCAGGGTTATCTGCCAGTCGCTGTACCATCCGGAGAGTCTGCTGAGCGATGTCTCAAGGTTCTTAGCCACTTCCTTATTGCTGAAGGATTGGGAGATGACTGCCACATCATCGGCGTAAAGAGCAAGATCAGTCTTCTTTAAGTCCGTGGGGATATCATTTGTAAATATATTAAAGAGGAATGGTCCAAGTATTGATCCCTGAGGCACTCCAGCAAGAATAGGGCGTGATGTTGAACATTCCTCTCGTACCGCCACGTGAAAGGTCCGTTCCGACAAGTAGCTAGCCAGCAGCTTGACCATGTAGCTTGGAAACTTGAGCTTGATAAGCTTGTAAAGCAGTCCCTTGTGCCATACTCGGTCGAATGCTTTGGCTACATCCAGAAAGACTACTCCAGTAGACTTGTTGATGTTGAACCCATGGCTAATGATGTCCACAACTCTGAGAAGTTGGTGATTGGTTGAGTGGTCTTTCCGGAACCCAAACTGTTCTTTGGCAAGGAGGTTTTCGCTTGTCGCAAAGTCCGTGAGACGGGCGAGGATAACTTTTTCAAAGAGCTTCGATAGGCCGGATAGCAGGCTTATGGGGCGGTAATTTGCAGGGTCTCGTAGTGGCTTCCCAGCCTTGGGGAAAACGACGATTCTTGCTTCTTTCCAGGAATTAGGGAAGTACTGGTGCTGCATACATGCATTGAATATCTCAGCAAGATGGTCCACTGCGGCTTCTGGGAGCATCTTGATGGCTTGGTTGGCTATTCTGTCCTTTCCTGGAGCCTTGCCGTTTTTCAGTGTCTTTGCCAGGGCCAGTAATTCACCGGTTGAGCATTCCTCAATGGTTGCAGCTTCTGTTTCCGGTGGGTGCTCCAGGTGGTGCTTAGCGACCTCTTGCTCGACTTCTGCTGCCAGTTTGCTTGCCTGGTTAGGCCTGAAGGATGCTTCCATCGTGTCAGCGAAGACCTCAGCCTTGTCCCTGTTGCTGCATGCCAGATGAGTCTTTCCTTGTATCAGTGGGTTTGGTTCCTTTTTCCCAGTCAAGCGTCGGGTCATTCTCCAGAGAGAGTTGTCAGAGTCCTTCAGGTTTGCTGTTGCTGCTTCCCATTTTTCGCCTCTGTGCTGGCTTATTTGTATCTTCAGCTGTCTTGTCAGCTCATTGTACTTCTTCAGCAGGTCAGGGGTGCGATTCCTTTGCCACTCTCTCCGGGCTCTGTTCTTGTCAGCTATTGACCTCTTGATGCCGTTTGGTAGGTCATAGATGGAGCATCGTTGGAGTTTCTGCTGAGGGATGCTGCGTTCAATAGCAGTGTGGACTGCAGCCGTGAAGTGGTGGACCACCTGGTCAATGTCCGCAATGCAGCGTAAGGGGCCAGGGACCAGAGTCTCTTCCAGGCTTCTCTTGTATAGGCTCCAGTCTGCCTTCTTGTAGTTGTGCCTGGTGCCCTGTTGCTGGTTTTCAAGCACGTCTCCAACTGTGATCAACACTGGGTTATGGTCAGACGTCAGTGCCGTTAAGGTTTCCAGCTCCATAGATTGGGAGAGATTCTTCATGACGACTATGTCCAGGACGTCCGGTTTATGCAGTGCAGAGCCTGGATAGTTTGTTGGTTGAGTCGGGCCGGCCACTACAAAGTCCTCGTTCTTTGAGTGGGCAAGTAGAGCGTATCCTTTGCTGTTTGCGGTGCGAGAGTTCCAGCACTGGTGCTTGGCATTTAGATCGCCTCCAATTAATGTTGGGATGCTGGGGTCCAGTAAAGCATCCAGGTCCTTTGGGCATAGCTTGGCTGGGGGTGAGTAGGCGGCAATCAATCGTAGAGGGCCAGCAGATGTCTGGATCTGTATACCAGTTGCTTCAATGCTCCCCACTGGTGGTAGTGCAATCTCGTGGTGCTTCACTTTTGTGCTGACGATCACTGCTGTTCCTCCGCCCTTGGCTCCAGTGGTGCGATCTGTACGGTACACCCTGTGGTTTGCTAGATTAAGCTTCTGGCTTCCTTGGAGATGGGTCTCAGAGATAAGTGCTATACTCACATCCATGGTTTCCATCAGGTGCAGGAGTTCTGCGGTTTTCTTCTGAATGCTGTGGGCATTCCACATCAAGAAGAGGGAGTTTCCTTTAGATTTGGCGGCCATTGCGGGTGTTTTCTTCACCGTGGAAAAGTCCGGCGATGAGGTTCGCCACCATTGTCACCACAGGGTGGATGTTCATGTCTGCAACTGTTTTTGCAATCTTCGTAATGAGTTCCTGCCAGTTGATGGCTGAGCCTATTTCACAGGATGGTCCCGGGGCAGTTGGTGGTGGTGGGCAATCCTGTTTGGGTCCTGTAGCTTCTGCGTACGTCCTTTCATCCACACGCGCTTCACTGCGGTTGTTGGCTGGATTGCGGGTTGGGATCCTGTGAGCCAATGCAGGTTTGTGGTTGGAAGTCTTTCTTTGGCCCTGGTCTGTTGCTGTTGAGTGTTGGGAAGCCCGCTGCGGTTGGGGGAGCTGCTTGCGTTGTTCATCCTTCTTTGCCTTCTGCAGGTAGGGACAGCCGCGGTAGCTTGCTGGGTGGTTTCCTGTGCAATTTGCACATATCGCTGGTTCGGTTTCACGGTTCCTGGTGCATTGGTTGGAGGTGTGTTCGCCTCCACAGCGTACACACCGTGGCTTCTTGTGGCAGAATTGTGAGGTGAGCCCCAAGCGCTGGCAGTTGTAGCACATGACCGGGCCCCGTTTTCCCCTGGGCGCTTCTGTGGTGACGGTGCAGCTGCAGAGCCGTGTGACTACTGAGAGGTCTGCTGGCTTCCCATCCTGGCTTGTTGACAGGGTTACGATGAACAGGGGAAATTTTTTGTTCTTGTCTGCCGGTGAGGTAATCTGTGCTATATTCTTAACTGGAAGCCCAAGCTCCGATAAGTCTTCCGTGATTTGTCCAAGGGATGTATTGGCTGGGAGTCCCCGAATTACGAAGCGCTGGGCTTTTGCAGCTGTATTCCAGGCAGCCCCCCCTCACTCAAGTTTCACAGTTATACTGAGCCACCGGCCAATCAAAAACATTTAACGGGGTATGGCCCGGCGCGTCATTTCTGGGAAGTCATGCCGATGAAAAGCAGCGCTGACCCTGCACTCCAGACACCCCCCACCCCACGACCCCCGGCCCCTTCCTTTCTATGTTCTTGTTCCTGTGGAGCACGCGCCACACTGGGCCCGTGTTTTGAGAGAGAAAAGCTCGTTTGCAGAAGATTTCTAAAACACCTTTTTTTATACAAAGCAAATGTAGCGCCGACGCCGAGCAGGCGCTTTACATTAAACCATGGCGGGTAACTGCCCCATTCGATTACATTTATTAGGCACTTTCAGCGCACAGAACGCACAAAGGGAAACACAATCACACAAACACAGTGAGAGATTACACAATTACAAGGACTGCTGAAGCCAATGGGCCTGGATAAGTGCTTCTTCCGTTGTGATTCCATCTCTGTAGCTTTATGGGTGTAATATGTGGGTGAAGATGAGACTGCGTCAAGTATTTGATGGATGGGCGAATGCATGGATGCAGCAATACTCAATGGGTGAATGAGTGCATGGATGAGTGGACGAGTGGATGCCGACAGGTTCGATCAAATTTAGCAGCTCTGGCCTCAAAAGTACAAGAGTAAAAAGAGTAAGAAAATGAGAATACCCAGCAATTGAACGCCAGTGCAAGCATTTCACCAGGTCTGGCACTCTCACGATAAGAGGTCTGATGGGAAGTGGTCCAGGGGGAAGTGGAACGATGCATCCCAGAGTCCCCCAGGCCCCTAGCCAGGGATATTTGGTTCAGGGGGCATGTCCCCTGTAATGTCAACTTCAAGAAAACATTGTCAGATAGCTTTAGACCTCTCTACCTATAAACAAATGTCACCCTGTGAGGAAGTGGCGTGGCTTTGGGGGGAGTGGGGGTGGGGGGCTCGTGCAGAGATCTACCCGAGAGGCACTCTGCCCTTCACCAGTGCACCCACCCCCTCCAAAAACATGCATAATGCGGCTGCCCGCGGCCCCCGCAGGGGGCCACCCTAAACGGGCGGCCCCTTTAGTGCCATTTGGGCACTTCCCCAGCCCCTATGACGATGCGGGACTCGAGGAGGAGTCCCCTTTCCTGACGCGTCACTTCCGGCACGCAGAGGAGGTGGGGAGGGATACGTAGTTTGTGCATGAAGTGGTGAATGAACTCCAGACAGAGGAGCAAAAAGAGAGTGTGAGAAAGAGAGAAAGAAGGGGCGAGCAGGCTACAGACGTAGAAATAGAGTGCGCCTGTGTACTCAGAAGACACCCCAAGAAGAGGAGGAGAGTGGGATTGAGGGACGGAAAATCTTCAAAAGACACGGGAAAGAAACTGCCTTCGAAGCCATGAAGTGAACCATTGTGAGAGAGCCAGGAAGAGTGCCTGAGAGAGCGAGAGAGAAGTGTGTGTGGGAGAGAGAGGGACAAGTGGGAGAGGCACCCAGAGGAAGATGGGGGAGGGAAGAAGGCAAGTGGTGGGCCAGTGCACAGTGCGAGGAGGTACAGGTAGCTAGCATGTGTGAGCAGGCAGTATAGAGAGGCGATAGGGAGTGTGAGGGAAGGATGAGAGGGGGCAGTGGGATTGTGAGATGAGAATGGGTGGTGGGGTGTGAGGGAGAGATGAGAGGTGCAGTGGGAGTGTGGGGGAGAGATGACTGGGTTTGGGGAAGTGCGATGTAGAGATGGGTTGTATTGGAATTGTTTGTTGTGAATTTTGGTGATGTGGGACTCTGTAGTGTGGAGTTGTATAGTGGAAATGTGTGGTCTGGTGTGCTGTAGAATCATGTTGAAATGAAGACCCTATAAAGATCACCTTTGCTGTATACACTGAGGAATACAAATTGAATTTTGAAGTGAGGAAGGAACAATACAGCATATCTTCAATGTATCTTCAGTGTCCAAATAATAGTTGTCTTCTTAATTTTATAATTGTCAGCCCCCTTCTATACACTTTCCCTAATTGGCTCTTAGTGCCCTGAAGCAGCCTGTGTGGCATGCAGCCACTACGACATCACCGCACCAATTAAAACCAGGTATCTTTTTGGGTATTTATTTTTTGATATTTCCAAATGCATTTAGCCTTATTTATTTATGAGCTTCACTCCTATGTATCCTCATTTAGTTTGTGATTTTAAAAACCCCATAATTTGCTGCGTGTATTTTCCACATATATTGAGCTAGTTTTGGATAACTGCAGATTAGCAGAGCTATAATTACACGCAGCAATACACTTTTCTGAAAAAGTTTGCATATTAGCATGTTAGAAAATGTGCAGCTATTTAAACACTACTTATAACTCCCCATGCTCACAGGTTAAATAGCTATTGGCCTGGCACTCATGACTGAAACCAAGGAGAACCAGTCAAAGCTGAGACGTGCTTTCGATGGTTTCAAAAATGAATATAGACATGGAAACATATCATTTTCTTATGTGTGCAATTCAGAAAAAATGGAAATCAGTGTACTAGTGGGTTTTTAAAAAATAAAGACCCTATACTGTATTACATTTGTAACTCATCACTTTTTCTTCACACTAGCACCACTGTTAATGTGAAGGTCTGGAATTGTTTAGTGCCCTGTGCAAAATATTCGTTCTTGTGGCTTTGCGTTGTAATTAACTTGGTAACCTTGTGCTCACCAGCACGTACAAAAGAAAAAACAAGCATTTGCAATACAATAGATCTCGCATTTGTTTGAGCTGGAGCTATTGGCATTGTAAATGGCAATGTTTTTTTGGGTTTTTTTGCAGTGGATTGATTATTTAAAGAAAAAAGTGCACATTATACCATAGCAACTTTACAATAAAGCTATGGCTATGTTAACGTAAAGTAACTGGGCAAAGTACACGCAGCCATGGTAAACGCTACTTAGAGCCCAGCTCACTTATGAACAACAGAGGTCAATCGCAGGCATGCACTGTATGCAGGCAGCCATTGCCGATGCTGTATATAGTTCCTGCAGCTGCAACAGAGGAGCAAAACACAAGCATGCTCTGTTAAAAGACAGCTAGGACTCCAATGTCGCTGAGTACAAAAGATGTGTAAAGAGTTGGGTGAGCCGGCACGCCGAAGAAAAGAAAGGCGCATGGCCGCCATGTTTGAAAATGAAGCAAGCCAGGAAAAATGAAAGAAAGGCACACGGCCGCCATTGTAGATGGTGTGCCGCGCTTCTTAAAAAAGCATATAATATTTTTAAAAAGCGTTTGGCGAGCCATGCATAAGAAAAGAAAAGAAGAGCGTGCAGGCGCTATTGTTGAAGATGAAGCACAGTGTGCTGCGCTTGTTTGAAATTGGTGTGCCGTGCTGCTTAAAAAAACATAATATTTTTTTTAAAGTTGGGCGAGCTGTACATAAGAAAAGAAAGGTGTGCGGCCGCCACTGTTAAAGATGAAGGGCGGCGTGCCGTACTGCTTTAAATAAAAAAAGCGATACCATATAGACACCGGCCATGGAGCAGGAAGTAGGGGGGGAGCGTCTTTAAAAAAATAAAGCGTGGCGTCCATGATTAGGTGCCACACTGAGCCAGGAAAACACGTGGGCTCTGCTTTGTGGAAACGGGATACCGTGTTCTGCCTGCAACAGCAGCTAGGAGAAAATCATTAAGAAAATAGTGCTCACAAAGTGTAAATAACACATACTGAGTAACAACACATGTAAAAGGGGCAGTCCTTATGGGAGGTTACAACAGGAGAAAAGGAGGTATTAACCAGGGACTACTAAACAAATTAACCAATGGAAAAAAAGTATTTTGAAAAGACAGTCAAAGGAGCCAATAAAATACATGGGCAGAAAATGTGTGGGTCTTAAAGCCCATATTCAGAAGACAACATGTCTCAAAGAGACAGCGCAAGCGCTGCCTAAGCGAGACGTAAACACAACTAGATGCCCCATTAACATAACCTAATGGGAACTCAAATGCATTATTTAATTATCTGCGCAATGCCAAAGCTTTGATGGATCTGGCATCCAAGCAATGGCAAAGCATGAAAAAAATATGAGAGCCAATGGCTGCAGGAGGCTGACCCAATGCACAGTTTGTCTTTTTACTTCTTATTGTAATTTTTGAAGAAACAAATACATGAGGTATTTCAACATAATAATGCTCTCTGTAATCGGACCGAAAAAGAAAACCGCAAATGCATTCCCTTTCAATAGAGTTCAATCAGTACCCTTCTTTAGGGAGGCGCAGTTTGCTCAGATATTGGGCTTCAAAACAAAAACTCCAACTTAATAATATTTCGTTTTTTATATATCATCTCAAACTGCACTTCTGTCATTTCTAAGCATTGTAAATAACAGATGTTACTATGTCCCAGTTTGTGGGACTCAACCAACCAACTTCGAGAGGATGAAATGTTCGGTCTGTCTTGTTGGGATTCGAACCTGCGACCCACAGATGTCTGCATTCGTTTGCTAGTGGCATTGTCAAAACCACTTGAGCCATCCTGCGTGCACCACATAAAAACTCTGCTACTGAAGCAATTAGTTACCAACCAAACACTTCCTAGGCAAAGCCAGTCAATACCAAATGTTAATAACTGGCCCCAATCATCAACAGCTGGTTTACATTCGTCGGTAACAGAACAGACCTGCAGTACTTCTGTAACACGAGCCAATAGTGAGTTTCACATCATAATACAGGGAACATTTGAGACTTAAACTTTAGAGAGGCCCGTAATCCATTCTCCTTCACCAACCCAGGGGAGCAACAAGCCCTCTGTGCAGCTGGACATAAGTTCATATATGTGAGCAGGATGCATGCAACACAGCTCCCAGAGCTGTGCAGGTCATTCCGGAGACCGTGGCCTGTGGTCATCTCTGCCTCAAATATGAACATTTTTACCCCAATGTATTCTACTATTGCTGGTTTATGATTTGTGACAGCCTCACGTTCCCGTGTTTTTCCACGTGTACACTGAGGGTGCCGTGTGTTTGTAAGGACGCCTTCTTCCTGTTTCAGTGACATGGCGTCAGATTGGGATGTCAGCAGACAGGTCTCTTCAAAAACGACACGCCACTCGCATTCCGCACAGTCCAAAGGAATTGCCCTTCTAGGGGTTTGTGTGAGTAGTTTTAGCTGCTGTTCTCATCTCTTAATGGGTGTGTGTGAGTGGTTTTATCTGCTGCTCTCTTCTCTTTATGGGTGTATCTGTGGGTTGCTTTAGCTGCTGTTCTCTTCTCTTTATGGGTGCGTGAGCAGTTTTAGCTGCTGCTCGCTTCTCTTTATGGGTGTGTGTGTGAGTTGTTTACTTGCTTTTCTCTTCTCTTTATGGGTGTGAGCGCAGTTTTAGCACTGCTCTCTTCTCTTTATGGGTGTTTCTGTGTGCTGTTTTAGATGTGTTCTCTTCTTTTTATGGGTGTATGTAAGTGGTTTTAGCTGCTGTTCTCTTTTCTTTATGGGTGTGTGTGAGCAGTTTTATCTGTTGCTCTCTTCTCTTTATGAGTGTGTGTGTGAGCGGTTTTATCTGCTGCTCTCTTCTCTTTATCGGGGGTGTGGTTTTATTTGCTGCTCTCTTCTCTTTTTGAGTGTGTGTGTGTGTGAGCAGTTTTAGCTGCTGCTCTCTTCTCTTTAGGGGTATGTGTGAGTTGTTTACCTGCTGTTCTCTTCTCTTTATGGGTGTGTGAGTGGTTTTAGTTGCTGCTCTCTTCTCTTTATTGGTGTCTGTGTGCTGTTTTAGATGTGCTCTCTTCTGTTTAGGGGTGTATGCGAGTGGTTTGAGCTGCTGCTCTCTTCTCTTTATTGGTGCATGTGTGAGTTGTTTTAGCTGCTGTTTGCTTCTCTTTATGGGTGTGTGTGAGTAGTTTTAGCTGCTGTTCTCTGTTCTTTATGGGTGTGTGAACGGTTTTGGCTGTTGTTCTCATCTCTTAATGGGTGTGTGTGTGAATGGGTTTAGCTGCTGCTCTCTTCTCTGTTTGGGTGTGTGAGCGGTTTTAGCTGCTGCTCTCTTCGCTAGGGACCTGTGTGAGTAGTTTTAGCTGCTGTTCTCGTCTCTTAATGGGTGTGTGTGTGAGTCATTTGAGCTGCTGCTATCTTCTCTTTATGGGTGTATGTGAGTGGTTTTAGCTGCTGCTCTCTTCTCTTTATGGGTGTATGTGAGTGGTTTTAGCAGCTCTTCTCTTCTCTGTATGGATGGGTGTGTGTGAGCGGTTTTAACTCCTGCTCTCTTCTCTTTATGGGTGTGTTTGTTGGTTGCTTCAGCTGCTGTTCCCTTCTCTTAACGGGGGTGTGTGAGTGGTTTTAGCTGCTCTTCCCTTCTCTTAATGGGGGTGTGTGAGTGGTTTTAGCTGCTGTTCCCTTCTCTTAATGGGGGTGTGTGAGTGGTTTTAGCTGCTGGTTGGATGTATTTGGTGACTTGGGTTCACCACAGGGTAAGTGGAGGAGAAACGTATCCAGAGTGTAGACTGGGCTGTAAAAGGTGAGCCCCACTAGGCCCCCTTCTAGTATGTGACATTGTGAGACCACGGACAGTGGGGAGTGATGTACTAAGAAAGAGTTGATGCCATGCAGGCTGCCCGGGGTCCACGAAGGAGACCCGCTAAGAGGGCGGCCACCTTAGTGCCACAGGAGGGCACAGGAGGCAGCCTTCCAGTGTTTGGGACCCTCAGTGGTCCAGGTGCCGCGTCACTTCCGGGGAGGGGGCGAGGTACATATACCTCTCCCCGCCCCCTGGGCGCCCTCTTGGCCCATTCCCCTGACGCCGTTGGACGTGTGCCGAGATCGCCAGGAGCTGACCACGAGCTGTAGCCAAGTAAGCAACCACCCCGCCCACCCCCGCAATCCCCCATATCAGAGGCACCCGCTGGACGGGGGCCTAGCCCGGCCATCGCCGAGGCGGCGGTCCGCTGAGGGTGAGGAGGGGTGTGGGCAGCTCTTAGCGGTTTCAGGCCAGCAGCCCTGGCCTAGGCGACTCGGTGACACAGGCGTCCCTGGGCAGGAGCCGGCCGGGGGCGAGAGGTCAAGGGAGAGCAGCTAGGCTCCCGTTTATGCAGGCATGGGGAAAGGGGCACCTTCGCGTGTTGGCCAGCCAGGGCGCAGTGCTGCCTGTTTTCACGGTGCCCCGGTCCACTAGTTAGAGCCGTCTTGCTTCCCCCCCGACGCGGCGCTTTCAGGCCTGCCGCCCAACCATCGTGGCCGCCGGCAATATTACATGTTGAGGGGGGGGGGTAGAGCATCCGTGTGGCTTCCTCGCTACTGCTTAAGCTGCTGTTGTGCTTTGCACTCAGTGCAGACTCGATTGCGTCTTGGCGCTACAAGGACCACGTTACAAATATGAAAGCGCACAGGTCCCGATGTAACTGACATCCTAGACTGGCGCTCGGCGACTGAGGGCATCGATTCGAGGGACCCACTGGGCTCCGGGGTTCATCGTGTTTGGGCGCTAGATGACACCAATGTCCTGCAGCCGAACGCACGTGCGCACAGCTCATTGAAGACTTTCGTATCGCCTCTATAGTGTGTGTGTTGGCTTCTAACATAGGTTAGCTGCGCGCTGCGCGTCGGACCGTGGCCAACAGCCGGACACCACGGCTTCGAGTGGCACAAGCCGGTAGCGCTTAACAGCCAGGTGAGCCGCAGCGAGTCCCCCTTGCCCACGTGCTCAATGTAAAATGCGACCCGGCGTCACGAGAGTCAGGCGAACTGTTGTGGTGCGGGGGTGCGGCTGGGGGCATTGCTCGTTTCCGACTGCAGGCATTAGGTACCGGATTGTGGACGCGCAATTGGCGGGTCGCGGTGCACAGGTTTGGCGTGAAAAGGCCTGGTGTTGCGCGGCGGGGCTCATATCATCAGCAGTGCCCGGGCAACATTGGTCCTCCTATGTTACGGCTAGCGATCTGAGCGGTCATTGTTTGGCGACACATGTCTAGGCGGCAGTAAGGGCAGCAGACAAATTTACGAGGTGCATTTGTGGGTGATTGAGCGCGGCGCTAGTGGCGGTGTACTACCTGGTTTATGGCTTACAAGTATCCAGGCAATGCGTCAGGTGGTGGCCAGATTTCTCGGGGAGCTGCGCTTTGGCTAGCACGGATATCCCCTCTTTTCTGCGGAGTTTTCTTTGGCAGTCAAGGTCCGCATTTATGTTAAGAGGGGAGCGCACGCAATCGGGGTCATGTGCTCAAAACCCCTGCCCTGTTCCCCTTGAGGCCCCAGTGTGCACGGTCCCGGGAGTAATAGGAAGCACGTGGGGTCGCTGGGGTTGCCCCCCTCTGGTGGTACAGGGTTCGTTGGCACTGGGTCGGAGAGGAGGTGGCCCGAAAGCTGGACTGCCGACTCTGGCGCTAGAAACCAGGGGCGTTGGGAGAGCGATGGGGGTGAAAACCGACAGGCGGTGGCCGGCCCGGCCACGGGGGATCTGCGCTGTAGGCTAGTGCGGTGGGGCGCTGTGCTGGGGCAGCCTCCGGGGCACAGCAAAGGGGCTTTGTAGTATGGCGTGGGCGCAGCGGGTGGTGCCGCTGCGGACGCAGGTGTTGCACTGTGTTGCCGGTTTTCAGGGCAATCGTACAGCCGGCAGCACTGTGGTTTTCTTCCAGCTGTGCCCGCTCCGGGCAACCCGACTCCTCAATAAATTCTAGCGTTATCTAACAGGGGGGGAAATGCTAATCCTTGTTCGTTTCCCTTCCAGCTCTTGCTCGGAAGGACAGGCACGACGCCAAAGGCCACGCTTCGCAAGGCCAAGGATCAGGTACTCGGTCAAGGGGCACACGGTGCACTCCGGACTGGGTCGCAGGGTCCAACTGGAGCAAGAGGCGGGCATTGCAATAGGAAGGGACCTCAGGGGACAGGTATGAAAGGGGACTTGGCGAAGGGGAGGCGGAAAGCATACCAGGGGATTGAGTGGTTGTTCAAGTATGCGAAGTGCAGCCCACCGAGTAGGCGGGGTGCGGTTCCGACCCCGGGGCAACAGCTAACTTACTTTTCTTCATCCCCGCTCGCAGAACATCCACGGAATCCGAAATAGGGCACACCACAGAATAAGGTCTTCCACCCCAGCCATATTATGTAAGTACAAGGTGGGGTCGGGGACAGAGCAATGGCGGATATGGTTCAAGGGTCTGCATGAGACCAGGGGTCACCCTGTTGGGGTTTGGTTTTGATTCCGCTATTTGTCTCCTCAGATTGGGTGACCGTTGGGCCAGCAGGGCAGCATGGAAGGCCAGGGCTCCCCCCCTTTTTCGCAGACGTCCCAGGTGGAGGATACCATGCCCGATTCGTCCCAGGAGGCACTGTGGGCGGCATTTATCAGGATGGCCAAGACCAAGGGATTGGCAAGGGCCACGGCTCTCTTGAACGCAGGAGATCCAGAGGACTCGGGGTTGGGCAACGACGCCCCCATCACAGAGCAGGAGCCCAGTACCGAGGCAGGTCCATCTAGGCCCAAGCGGGCCCGCAAGCCAACGAGCAAGGACTTTCCGGCAGATCCGCCGCCCCTAAGCCCAGGGCGCCGCCTGCGCCCAGGGATGCCGTCTCCCAGCTGAACTTGTCCCCGCCCGTGGGGCCGGCTACCCCTCCAGACAGTTTGGCAACAGGGAAATTTGCCACCCAGGAAGAACTGGGTAAGATCTTAGACACCATGAGAGACTTCATGGCGGAGGTCAGAGCAGGTCAACAGGGATACTGCTCACCGCCAGTGGGGGCAAGGCAGGCTGGGGGGCAGGAGGGGCGCAAGTGGCGGCGGCTGCATGGGGAAGCCAGGGGAGCGAACAACAGACACAACGCAGGGTCCCCGACGCGGCTGCGCTGGTGTTAACAGGGGTGACCGAACAAATTTCTCCCATGTCTGTTATGGCAGCAGTGGAGGAAGCGAATGCGCGCACAACAGTCACACAGCCCTCCTCGGAGAGAGCAAGCGCAGGCTTGGTGGTGGGCACACCGTCCGCAGCGGTGGGGTCTCCTGCGGCCAATGGTAACACTATTTCTGTAACTAAAGAACTCACAGCCGGAGCACTTACTCCTCCGAAGCCCGCTATTGTATCTCCCCCCCCGTTGTGTCCACCGCCCGCACCCATACAGTTGGTTACTGCAGCCCCCCTGCTTTCTGGCCGCTGCTCCCTGGCTTGGCAGGTGCCCCAGGCGGCCAAGGAAGCCATATGGAGGCGAGAACTCATTGACATTTTCTCCCTGCTGTTGCTTGGGCAGGATGGCATAGATGCCAGGAAGGCAGGGGGAAAGGAGGAGGACAAGAAAGTAAAGTTTCAGGCTTGGCCGGAGAAGAACATTGAAAATTGGCTGGAAGCATTTTCCATCTTGTCCGCTGTCATTCTTGAAAAACATCCCGAGGTGGGACAAGGGCTCTTGCAATATAGCAGGTTAATCCACAACGAGGCGTTGAAGTGGGGGAACGGGTGGCTGAACTATGACAGGGAGTTCAGGAAGAAGATGTCCGTGTGTCCGGAGATGACGTGGGATCAGAAGGAGGTCCAGCTCTGGTTAGACCACATGGGTTCTCGCGCACAGCAGAACACAGGGACAATGGGCAAGGCACAGGCTGGGCGGGGGACAGGTAAAGGCCCTTATCTGTGGGAGTCGCAGGGATTTAAACAGACATTTCGGGGGTTCCCGAAGAGGTGGCCAGAGGGGGGCTTTAGGAGGTCTCCTCCAGGGACATGCCGCTTGTTCAACAAAGGTTCATGCTCGTGGGGCAAAACGTGCAAGTTCCAGCACGCATGCGACAGATGTGGGGGGCCTCACCCTGCGGTCTCTTGTCACTCGCAGCAGGAGCGTCAGCCCGCCGGCAGAGGAGGTCAGGCTAGTTGAGCCTAGCGGCGCGGAAAACCAGCATGCCTCCACCCCTCCCCCATATCCCAGCATCAGCATTTTCTTGTCACAGCGGCAGCACAGGGCGACACCAACGATATCCCTACCCCCCCGGGACGTAGTCCCAGTTCCCAGGCAGGCAGTCAAGGGCCCCTCGCCAGTCAGCCTGGTCAACCTCCTGCCTCTCCTCAGACAGTACCCTAACAAACAGGATGGCCTCTTGCTGCTGGGAGGTTTTAGCGAGGGTTTCAAGATTCCCTATGTGGGCCCGCTGGGAAGTCAAGAGGCCGATAACCTTAAGTCAGCAAGGGAACATCCAGCAGTAGTAAGAGCAAAGGTGGAAAAGGAGAGGGTTCTAGGCAGAGTGGCGGGTCCCTTCCTGCGGCCCCCGCTTCACAACTTCGTTGTCTCCCCCTGGGGGTGGTGCCCAAGAAGGAGCCAGGGTCGTTCAGACTAATTCACCACTTGTCATACCCGGAAGGGAAATCGGTCAACCATGGGCTAGAGGAAGGATCCTGCTCTGTTACGTACTGTACTCTGGACGTAGCATTAGACCTAGTCAGGAGGGCGGGCAAGGGGGCCTGGTTGGCAAAAGCAGACATTGAATCTGCTTTTCGCTTGCTACCAGTTCACCCGAGCAGCCAGCACCTGCTGGGTTTCAGGCTGGAGGACAGGTACTTTACGACAGATGCATGCCCATGGGTTGTGCTGTTTCCTGTGCCTATTTCGAGGCTTTCAGCACTTTCCTGCAATGGGCCCTGCAAGCAAGCTACGGGGTGGCGGGCGTCACGCACTACCTTGACGACTTCCTTTTCATAGGGGGGGAAGGCACACAGGATTGCAGTAAGGCCCTGAGAAGCTTCGAAGAGTTGTCAGGTCACCTGGGTGTACCACTCGCGCGGGGGAAAACGGAGGGGCCTGCGCAAGTATTAACATTCTTGGGGATCGAACTGGACACCCTGGTGGGAGAGTCCAGGCTGCCAGCGGACAAGGTCCAGGACTTGGCCCAACAAATTCAGTCAGTCATAGGGCAGGACAAAGCATCCCTCGGTTGCGTTCAAAGCCTTCTGGGTAAACTTAACTTCGCAGCCAGAGTAATACCAGCTGGGAGGGTGTTTGCGCGCAGGCTAGCCAGGGCAACGGCGAATGTAAAGAAGAAGCACCACATGGTGAAGCTAAGCAAGGGAATGAAGGAAGACCTGGCCATGTGGGCTACGTTTCTGTCCACCTTCAACGGCTCAGTAATCTGGAGGGAACCTTGGACGGGAAGCCCAGAACTGGCGCTATTCACAGACGCGGCAGGTAGAGAAGGTTTTGGGGCTATCCTAGACACGGAGTGGTGTGCGCAGAAATGGCCAAATGCTTGGCACAAAAAGAATATCACGGCCCGCATTACAGTTCTGGAGTTGTTTCCCATAGTGATAGCGTTCCACCTATGGCCTGCAGCGCTGAGAGCAAGGAGGGTGGTGTTCTGGTCGGACAACATGGCTGTGGTGCAGGCCATCAATTCACAGTCCGCGTCTTGTCCACTAGTGTTGTGCCTGTTGAGGGAACTGGTGCGTGCTTGCCTGGTCAACAATGTCGAATGCAGGGCGCGACACATCCAAGGGGTGCAGAACATAGCAGCTGACGCTCTCTCTCGTTTTCAGTGGCGCCGGTTCCGGGAGGCGTGGCCGAGAGCGAGAGAGGAGATGACACCTTTTCCACAACACCTCTGGTTCCTTCTGAAGTGGAAAGGCGACTGAGGGGGCTGGGTGAACTTTCCCTGGCGCCAAGGACTAGTAAGCGTTATAGGGCGTGTGTGGCAAAATTTTGGGCAGTGGCAGGAGCCTGGGAAGAGGGGGAGGCGTCGCTAGAGAGCAGGGTGCAAAGGTTCGTTATATGGGCAAAAGACGAAGGGAAGAGCCACCCTTGGATAGCGGGACATTTGTCAGCGATAAGCCACCACGCTAAACTAAATGGGCAGGAGGATCCAACAAAATCCTTCTTAATAAGGGCGGCGATTAAGGGCTGGGCCAGGTGCGAGCCACGGCCGCCAGACACTAGGTCCCCCATTGATTTTGAGACTCTGCAGGGGATGCTGGACTGGGTACACAAGGCTACACATTCACCTTTTGAAGCGGCACTCTTTTCGGCAACGTTCAGCCTGGCCTTTTTGGGGCACTCAGAGTAGGTGAGTTGGTGGCTAGGTCCAAGCAGGACAGGTCGGGGGTGGCATTGTACAGGCAGGATGCGAGCCTGGCGGGAGATCTTCTCACAATAGTATTAAGAAGGTCGAAAACGGACCAAGTAGGGGAGGGGAGGTTAATTGTACTGCACCAGCTGGCAACGGCACGGTACTGCCCGGTGCGCCTGGTGTCGGCCTACCTGGCACTGCGCCCCAAGCAGGAAGGTTACCTATTGATACATGCAGACAGTACCCCCTCACTAAGTTCCAGTTACAAAGCGTAATGCAGGCATGTTTGGCATTGGCGGGCAAAAAGGTACATGGCAAACGATTCTGCAGCCACTCGTTCCGCATAGGAGCAGCCACCACAGCGTTTAGGGCAGGCCTGCCAGCGGAAGGCATCAAACAGGTGGGGCGTTGGAAGTCTCAGTGTTACAAAAGATACATTCGGTCTTGATGGCCAATGTAAGGGGGCTCTGACTGTGGAAAGATGAAGGTACTGACAATAAGGTGGACGGTCTGTAATTTGGCGGCACCAGACGCCGGTGGCATGAAGGGTAATAAGTGCTTGGGTTGTATGGAATGTACAGTGAGGCAACAGTACTGTGGGAAGGACAACATGGGGACGTCCGGGACATTTTGCGGCACCAGATGCCGGTGGCTTGCAGTGAAGTGTAATGTGTACATGTTTTTCTTGTAGATGTGCAGTGAGTCAATAAAAACGTTGCAACCTTTCATCTCTTTAATTGCCAGGAACGATGGTCTGGGTCATTGGCCATTCGGGCGTCTTACGAATATCACAGTGGGCCGAGAGCAGGAATTGGAGGCACGGCCTTACGGCCACAGACATTATCTGGCTAGGAGAACCTGGCATGCGCTGGTCCTGCTTGCTGAAGAAGCTGCAGCAGATTCTGGGGGGCGTTCCTCCTCCTAATGTGTTGGTTATACACCTGGGAGGGAATGACCTTGCAGCCCGCGGGAGAAGGGCGCTGCTCCAGGACATGACGGGCACCTTGTGTAAATTGAGCAATCAGCTGGGGGCCTGTGAAATATGGTGGTCTGAGATAACACCCCGGCAGGTGTGGCAGGGCGCACGATCTAAGGAAGCCATGGAGGTCTCTCGCAGGAAGGTTAACAATGCCATGAGAAAATTCACGGCGCAAAGGGGTTTTGGTTTCATCCGGCATGGGTTACTGCACTCTAAGGTCACAGGATGTTGGGAAAAGATGGGGTCCACCTATCCAGAGTGGGGATGGATCTGTTCCTGCTTGATCTGGGCGAGGCGTTGGTAACAGCAGGGTGTAAGTAAGGGAATCTACCTTGGTGGGGAGCTCTGGGGTGACGGTGGCCACACCCAGAGCAGTGGCGGAGTTACAGGGCGATCCAGAGGCTGTAGGTACATACGGGTACCATGTACAGAAGCACAACAAGGGTGCAAAGGCCAAATATCCACAGGGAGGTCCTCGCGTTGGACCCTGGAGGAGCGACGGCGCCCCGTTAGTCCTACGGGCGGTTGTGGACCTGAGCAACCGGGGTTGCCTGGCAGGCTCCGCCCCGTATGGGGCGTGAGCAGGGGCGTGGTCTGTGGGTCCACTGGTGGGAGGGGTCTTCCTCCCCCAAAATATGGCAAACACCGTTGGGGAGGCCACGGTGTAATTTGGCTCATCAGGTGGCAGGCGGCGAGGGGCTGCCTGCCTTGGGATCGCCCGTAAGATAACCCACCATGTTGGCATGTTTGTAATGCTAATAAACCTGCAGCAGTTTTCTCCACAAAGAAGGTGTCTTGTTTGGTTATTCCTATAGGAGATTGCTGTATGGTGGGGTGGCGAGTGTTGCCGATATTGGCACTATGCAGGCTGCCCGGGGTCCACGAAGGAGACCCGCTAAGAGGGCGGCCACCTTAGTGCCACAGGAGGGCACAGGAGGCAGCCTTCCAGTGTTTGGGACCCTCAGTGGTCCAGGTGCCGCGTCACTTCCGGGGAGGGGGCGAGGTACATATACCTCTCCCCGCCCCTGGGCGCCTCTCTGGCCCATTCCCCTGACGCCGTTTCCCTCCCTACCGCATACCCGGCGTTCTGGCTGGGGGTGTGGGGGGGTTTATCTAATGTATTATTTTGTGTTGCAGGCGGAGTTACAGGGCGATCCAGAGGCTGTAGGTACATACGGGTACCATGTACAGAAGCACAACAAGGGTGCAAAGGCCAAATATCCACAGGGAGGTCCTCGCGTTGGACCCTGGAGGAGCGACGGCGCCCCGTTAGTCCTACGGGCGGTTGTGGACCTGAGCAACCGGGGTTGCCTGGCAGGCTCCGCCCCGTATGGGGCGTGAGCAGGGGCGTGGTCTGTGGGTCCACTGGTGGGAGGGGTCTTCCCTCCCCCAAAATATGGCAAACACCGTTGGGGAGGCCACGGTGTAATTTGGCTCATCAGGTGGCAGGCGGCGAGGGGCTGCCTGCCTTGGGATCGCCCGTAAGATAACCCACCATGTTGGCATGTTTGTAATGCTAATAAACCTGCAGCAGTTTTCTCCACAAAGAAGGTGTCTTGTTTGGTTATTCCTATAGGAGATTGCTGTATGGTGGGGTGGCGAGTGTTGCCGATATTGGCACTATCAGCACTGTCCCTTTTGGGGCAGAAGTCACCAAACATCAAGAAGAGCCTGGTCCTCCATGACGTCAGCAGGCACTGCTCAGTCACTGTTATTACTTCAGCCAGCAATGCCTGATTTGTCCAGAATTGTATCTCTCGCTAGATTCCAGCCACCCCCTTTTATTTAGTGGCTGATGTTAGTCAGTTAACAATCTCGACAATGTGGATATTACTGGAGGGCGTTTACAGGCTTTAGGGGCCTAGACGAACCCAACTACTAATGTAATGTTAATTGTTGAATTTTCAATTTTGAAAAAACGTATCTTCCCTCAGGGCAGGTCCCTGTTTTAAGGACTCTGTGTGGTGGGGACCGTCTAGCGATGAGGGGCCATCACCCTTGCAGAAGAGGTGTATGTACGACTCCTGCTAATCACGGAGCCCACACTCACATCTTAGTTTCAAAGATTCAGGTCCCAACAAGTGTGTTTCCTGCAGGAGTGCAGTGTCCGACCCTTCCATGTGTAGATAGAGGTGTTTTCTTCCTTTTAACAAGGAAAGTTCCATTAAATGAATAAACTCCCATGGGCCTGGCGTACAGTGCGGTGTTTTTATGCTGTACAACAGCACAAACCCTAAGTATGACTCCCGTTATGTTCACTCGATGTTAGACATGTACGCCCTTTTTCTCTCGACATTTTATCCATCTGCATATCTTCTACGTCATCTCATTCCTCTTCAGCACCCACTTTTCATTCTCTCCTGAATGCTCTTCCTCACCTGTCCTTCGCTTCACCACTATTGATCTCACAATGCACCAACTGAACTGTAAGCGCTGCATTTTATTTGACTTTCGTCTTGTCAATATTTTGCCAACTGTGTGCCTCCTTCCCACACAGAATCCTGCACAGAATCATAATTGCAACTGACATACATGACCATTGCTCTGTGCTCAGCAGAGAGGTCAAGGATTGGATGAGCATGTGTTCTGAACACCCTTATGACTCAATGACAGTGATAAGCTCGCGCTGCCTTCAGCCTCAACTCCAGAGCTCTCAATCGTGGCCCATTCTAAACACCCAAAGAGGACACAGTTCAAAGTATGCACTGTACAAGAGCAATGTTCTACACGAAAAAACTACAGAACACATCCTCGAAATAGTTACCACGCTTAGAGAATTCAAGATTAAGTAAAACGTGAAATATAAACAGGAACTAAACTGCTGACAAGGATTACCTTATTCCCTTAATGTTTATTACATTAATTGTTCAGAAATTGATCACTGTTTTTTTCAGTGAAGTTAAGGACATGAATATAGGGCCCAATAGGGACCTGTTTGAAGTCTGTTTTCAATTACTACCCGGTTTGAGACCCCAGGAAGGACCCAGCCCACTTAAAGCCCTGGGTTGCAAAGCCCACTTGAACACAAGCAGTAACCTGTGTGTACAGGAGAGATGAAGTCCAATCATGCCTCCCACTCTTTGTGAACAGCTTTGTACTGAAATGCACAGAGCCCCGCCTACTCCTGTCGAAAAGTAGAGGAGGGGGTGTCCGATGAGAGGAAAAGAAAGAAAAGTTACTTTCTTTCAGGCTCAATGTGACCGGTGCAATGGAAGTAGAAAAGTGCACGTACTCAATATCCAAGAGTACCTGTTTGCTCCTGAGAAGTGCAGGTACTCGCCATTAAATGCATTGCACCCCGCTCAGAAGTGTAGGTACTCGCTATCTCAGAGTATCTGTCTGCTCCTGAGAAGTGCCGGTACTCACCTTTAAATTCATTGAAGCCCCACTGAGAAGTGCAGGTACTTACTGTCCTAGAGTACCTGTCTTCTCCCGAAAAGTGCTGGTACTCGCCTCTAAATGTATTGCACCCCCACTGAGAAGTGCAGGTACTCACTATCCCAGAGTACCTGTTTGCTCCAGAGAAGTGCTGGTACTCACCAGTAAATGCATTGCCCCCCTGCTGAGAAGTGCAGATACACACAATCCCTGAGTACCTGTCTGCTCATAAGAAGTGCCGGTACTCACTATTAAATGCATTGCACCCCCGCTGAGAAGTGCAGGTACTCTCCCTTTAAAATTAAAAGTACCTGTGATTACCTGCCCATTGAAAGCACTGACTGTGACATGCACATATGGACAGTTATACAAGGTCAAAAGGGTGGCATTTACCCAAACACACTTTTAACAAATTACTGGAGCAAGAAACATAGGATCTCACCACTTCTTCGTTTCCTTTTCACAAGAAATGTCTGGCTGTTGGACCTGGCATTTTTGCAGGGTTATCCCCAAACTTTTAGCTTTCTTCCTCCTATTTTTTCTGACCTGTTTTTGTTGGATTTAGGATTCTGGGCTCTTTACCGCTGCTATTAAGTGCAAAAGTGCATATGCTCTCTATGTAAATTGTATTGGTGATTGGTATATTCATGATTGGCATATCTGATTTACTAGTAAGTCCCTAGTAAAATGCACTGTGTGTGCCCAGGGCCTTTAAATAAGGGTTTCCCGCCAGAGGAGAGAGCAGATCGCGGTGCAGCGGCTAGCAAAATAAACTAAATCGAAAAATAAAATCGGCACAATGGGCAGCCGGATTGAGGTCAATTCCAATAAGCATCAAATGACAGGATATACAAGAACAGATCCAGTCAAAGTAATAAGGAGAACCTTGTTAATCACAGGAGGTTTGAAACGCGTCAATGAATATTCTTGGGGAAAATCTTGCAAGAATAAGACATTCCAGTGGACATCTCTGTATACAATGACCACACCACTCTAAATTAAGTCAATTGAGCAGCCCCCAGGAGTCACCATTAACAAGAGATTCACAATTCCCAGAATATTAGTGATTGGTTACCACTGTTTTCGGTTATGAATAGTTGACTGGTACTATGAGTACATTCTCAGATTTTGTGTCACAATTAGAATACAAAACGTCATTACTATTATAAATATTTCTTCTAAAGTTCCTTCACAATTTCCTTTGCACAACTTGATTGAGCCTAACACGTTATATGTTATTTATGTTGAATGATTTAGAACAGTTCTGTGTTATATGTTCATCTACAGACAAAAAGAATGAAGCAGCCCTTTTATGACATGGTGTATGTTCTATTACATGTGAAAATGATTTTTGAAAAATATTGTGCATAAAAACAAGGGCAGAGACAATTAAGTTACTGAACCCTGTTTTAAAAGTTATCTATTATTGAAATACAGCTAGATCCATTTTTCTTGCACTATTAAAGAGGCCCAATCTAGCTGGTTAATAAGGGCCTTATACGAATACTTTTAGAAAGTGGGCATTTTCTCGCTTAACCATTCTGTGCCTCTGCCTGCCTGTGGAATCCACATCTGGGTTAGGATGATGATTGGGCTCCTGTGCATACACTCTAGACAATCACACAAAGGGAGATGAGGTGTGCCCTGCATATCCTGATCGCCCATCACCCGGTTAATGGGCCTTCCTGAGCTAGAGTGGTGGGACGAGTTGTCACTGGCACCTGAATAGGGCTGTGCCTGTTCTCACACAAAGACGTCTCCACCCACCCAGAGGATGTCTGGAGGCAGAGCAGGAAGGGCATAGTCTTGTGCACTACAAAGACTTTGCTTTGAAGTTTGCCTACTTCAAAGGCAGAAACTGATATAAGTACTGGGGCCTTTATCCCACATCTTTGGATTACTCTGGACTAAGGATCCTGCCAAGAAGAGCTGGAAAAGCTGTCAGGAGGAACTGTCACTTTGCTGCATGCTTTGCTGTGTTGGCTTGCTGCTTGCTGCTTCTGTCTTGGGCAGTGAAAGGACTGGACAGTATTTTGTTTATCCTGCTGCTAAAGTTCTCCAAGGGCTTGAAGTAGAGCTTGCCTCCTGTTGGAAGTTTCAGGAACATAAAAGACTTTGGTTTAATCTGGTTGCCAGCACTTGGAATTATGTGTTTGTGTGTAACAGAAGAAAAAGCAACACCGACGCCATCACTGAAGCCGCCGCCTGCACCGTGACCTGTGGACACCGCACACTGCATTGCCCCGCTTCACATTTCAGGCCTGGTCTCACTGACGGCGACACCTGACACCGTCACCGAGCCGTTGCCTGCACCGTGACCTGTGGGCACCACACATCGCACTGCCCCTCTTCACATAACAGCCCTGGTATCACTGACAACGCCGTAGGGTTTGCCGGCCCCGAAGCTGCTGCTTGCACTGTGACCTGTGGACACTGCTCTTGGAGAACACAAAGCTCTGCCCCGCTTCACACCGCAGTCCTGGTCTCACCGACGACGCCTCTTCACACTGACATCGACGCCGCTGTCTGCACCATGACGTGTGGACACCGCTCGTGAGGTACACAAAGTTTCGCCCTGTTCTACACACAGCCCCTGGTCTGCCGATGCCAGCGCCATCATCTCCAATATCGTCAACCAACGCCGCTGCTTGCATTGTGACCTGTGGGCACCGCACAATGCAATACTCTGCTTTGCATAGCAGCACTGGGTCTAAAGACGACAGTGCCTCAGCAACGACACCATGGAGCTGCCTGCACCGTGACCTGTGGACACTGCACTTAGCATCGCCCGCTTAACATCTCAGCCCTGGTCTCACCGACGACACCAGATAATGTTATCAAGCCGCTGCCTGCACCGTAGGCTGTGGGCACCGTACGGAGCATCACTGCACCTGCATCGCAGCACCGGCTCCACTGACACCAGCGCTCCTGACTTCAACCTCATGGAGTTCGATCTGTAACGCGTGTGACTTCAAAGACTCGCTGACTCCTACACTGACCTCCAACGCCCGCCGTTGGCTGCGACGCTACATCTTGCGATCTCATTGCAAGGTCCACGAGGCTCTTTGTTTCCAAGGTACTGTTTGCAGGTCTTCCTGACACCATAGCTGGACCGCACCCCTCGCGGTCAGCCTGAACTATTGGATTTGTTAGTCACAACGTTGCAATAGCCCCGGATGGAGCTATTGACTTCAAGGAACTGTGTTTTGAGATTATTCTTGCACAGCCAAAAAGCGTCTCGTTTTCTTTACCTATAGTGCTTGCTGGAACTCCACAGCTATTGCCCGTAGGTATCTGACAGACTGAGCAGTGTGCTCCTATCCAACTGGAAGTGGGTCTGTTGAACTCCCAATCAGAAGTCAGGATAAGGCTGGGTCTGAACCTGCTTCACCCCGCTCTAACCTGTCTTCTGATAGGATGCTTGGACAGCTGGGCTGCAAATGCCTCACCGCCCGAGCAGGCTTCATTCTTCAGACATGCTGCTCTGATTTGGGCATGCGCAGCATGTCTATGGCTTGCGAATGTTTGAAGTAGCTGAGATGTAAAGCGCCCCTCAAACATGCACAATCCCCAGAACTCTGCTGATGCCACTTTCCTTTTTACTGCTGACATGCCCACTTAGCCCTGACAGCACACAGACAACAGAAATGAGAGCATTCAAAGTCAGTTTGTCTGTTTTCATTTCTGCTGCAGTAGTTGCAAAAATGCAACTTTTTCATGTATTTCTCATTAAGTTAGTGGGGCTGCGCTCCAGCGCTCTCTATAGGCCAGCCGCCCCTGCCTATGGTTCCCTCGCCACAGGAATTCACACAATCCTCTTTTGAGATCACAACTGCTTGGGTTCCGTAAAACAAAACTCATGCAAATGTCTTCCAAGCTTTCCCTCAACAATGTCAAAGTCTGTAATGCACGTCACTATGGGCCTTATTTACGAAGAATTGGCATAGGGCAGCACCGCAACTTATTTGCTCAGCGTCCCTACGCCAATTCGAAAGGGCAGGATTGTACCGTATTTACAATATACAGTGTATTCCTGTCCTTTCAGCCAGCGCTCAATTTGCAGCCAAGCGCCAACAAAGGCACCCTTGCACGATGGTGCAAGATTTCCTGTGTTGTTCACATGATTGTTTTTGTGCAGGAAGGGGATCCTTCCTGCACAAAAACAATCATGAGAGGCTTTTTCCTCGTTCTATGTGTGCTGCAGAATGCAGCACACATGGACAGAGGAAAAAACGAGGAGAAATGTAAACATTTCTTCTTGTTACGCCTGCTCTGGGGGAGGCATACGTTTCCGGCAATGTCCCAGGTTTATGTGATGTTGTAAATCTGGGGCAGTGTCAAAATCCATGGGTGCTGAGTGGGAGCACCCACAACAACGCCCATGGAACGCCTCCTTGACGCAGAGTAAGGGAACGCAGCTCTTTGCATTGCCTTGCCTTACTCCATATCTAGGAGGCCTTGCAAAGCCACGCAGGGTGGCTTTGCGTCGACTTATAGATATGATTGAGAGCCTGCGCCACCGGATCGTCATAAAAAGTGATGCTAAGGTGATGCAGGCCTCTTGTAAATGAGGGCACATGTTTCTTACTCTTGTGTGTTACAAACGGGGAAGAGGTGTGCCACAACGAGTGCCACGTTCCAGTCCCGGTGTCGGCTCAGCACCCTGTGATTCTGGGAAAATCACTTAGGGCCAGAATTACTAAATTCTCATGCAACGCACTGCAGCAGCCACAAATGCTGCACTGAGTGGGATGGAGAGCACCATATCTACAGAGATATGGCTCTCTCCTTCCCTCTCGCTAGAGCGGAGACAGAATTTTGCTGCTGAGCGCCACACACACACCTTTCCACCATAGTGCAACAGTGTGTGCGTGAGTCTAGCATAGGTTTCGAACTGGAAAGATACCCCTTCCAATACAAGATATTATGCCTGGAAAACTTTGAAATCTTTTCCTACTTTGTAAATGTTCTATACAGTGCAGCACACATGCAGAGTCAGAAAAGAAAAGAAAAATATATTCTCCTTTTAATGCCTGCTTTCAAGTGGCATACATTTTTGCAGCAAAACCCTGTCTACTGTTGTTAATCGATAGGGTTTTGCGTAAAAAAGTATGGGTGGTTGCATGTGAACGCCCAGGTAACGCCTACTTGACGCTTAGTAACGCAAAGCAGAACTGCGCTACATTGCGCTACTTTTAAGAATGTTCCAGCGCACCACAAGTTTTGTGCTAGAAAGTAAATAATAAAAACAACATCAGGGGCTGGTTTGCGTCACTTTTGGTATGAAAACACAGCACATAATGTCGGTAAATCTAGCCCACAATCTTCCTGTGATCTAATAATAAAAAATCTGAGTTTATGTAATATTATCCAGCACTTTAGATCTTTTGGGCCAAGTTTGCGCTATATAAAAACTGGAGAAACAAGGACTTGCACGGCACTATGAGACTAGTTAGGATATTAGTGGCATGTTCCACCTTCCATATGAAAGTTATTCAAAACGCCATCCATAGTAAGTCATTAACCTTTTAACATCTCTTCCTTTTTTCTGGTCCAGCATTCTAGATGTTTAAGTTTAGTTTATTTATAAAGCACTACTTACAATTTGTAGGTTTCTTGTACCAAATTGTTGCGAGAGTTTAAAGTCACAATTCTGCTATAACATAGACTATTCAAATCAAAGACTTTTAGCCTTTTTCCGAGAAGGTTGCTTTCGTGACATTGGGGAGCGATATTTGCTCCTTTGCAGCGGACACTAAAATGTGTGAACTACATGTATGACTCTTTGAGGACTTGGGATAGTCAAAAGGAGCTGCCCCTTAGAACGTAGGTGCTTGGAAGATCGGTACCATGAACATTTTTTGGTCAAAGATGAAGGAGTGTTGGCATAAGTGGCGTTGTGTATGATGGAGAAAGATGTGAAAATGACTCTGTAGCCAGTGCAGTTTTATTGGCGGTGTGACCAAGTCCGACTTTTTTAAATTACGTAATAACTGAGTCACCACATTTTGGACCAGTTGAAAGCGGTTGATGTATTTTTTTTGGAGCAGCTAGTAAGACTGAGTTCCCCATATCAGTTCTGGGTTGAATTAATTAATTTACCACTAGGATCCTGAGGTGTTCATCTAAAAGTGGCGTGGCAGCAGTCACACTCTCTGGAGGGTCGCTGCCTAGGATCCCAGATCCCACAGGAAACACCTTCTCGGACTTGAGAGAGAGTTCGGCTGAAGAGATCCTTCTCCTTCCACTTCAAGAATGGACAGTGTTCCCTGGCATGATGCAGCTTAAATACTAGCACACACCCAAGATGGCCGTCAAGGTTTATGAATTCCGATGGGGTTCCACAAATCCTTACATCTTCGTTAACTTCCGGAAGAGGAGCACAGTTGAAGTCAAGTGTCTTCTTCATGCTCCTCCTTGGATGAAGACTGTGATAGGAAGAGCAGTAGAGGCTGAGAACAACTCGAAGGTGTTGGGTGAGACCTGACATAGGGGTCAATTCCGATTCCGGTCGGAAAACGTACCGACCGAGTCGGAGCCGGAAAATATTCCGACCGACACGTACCGGTGCAGCCCGACCCGCACAGTACGATGAGAAGCGTGCATAGACCGACCCGTACGGAACACAAGCCGAACGACCGAGCCGCGCAGAAAACAGCTATCCGGCCGGAAAAACACGCGAATCGAACCGACCGACACGCACCCGGAACAATCCCGAACGAGACGTACCCGCGAACTCCCACCCGCAAAGTACGATGCAAGGCGTGAAAAACACGACCGAGTCGCACGGAGGACAAGCCGTACGACCGACACGCATACAAAACTGCGAGGCGAAGCAACCCAAAACACCGCGACCGACGCGTACGCAGCATAGAAAACAGCACAAACACAGCGTGAACGAAACGGAGAAGCCCGTACGAGACAACTGCAGTGTCCGACTCGGTCACAAGAACGTCTCCTACATGCACGAAAAGTACAAACGGAAAATACACAAAAAAAGGCCAAACAAGCAATTACAAAGCCAATAAATACTGGGGGGGGCAGGAAACAAAGACACACCCACAACTCCACCCATATAAAGGACACAAATCCCTACCATGATCCTTTGCAAATTCAAATTACCTGCCAGCACTCAACAGACAGCAACCACACACACACAGCTCATCCATCACACAAGCCACACACCATCAGCACCCCAACAAATAGCAACCTCACATACACCCAGCAAAACACACACTCACACACCTTCACCTGCACACCAACACACACATCATTCACCATCACCACCCATCACCATGCCCCCAAAGAAGAACCATAAGTTCCTAGATAGTGAATTGGAAGTCCTGGTAGATGAGATCCTCAGGGTAGAGCCACAGCTGTTAGGTACACTGGTCCAACAGACACCCATTTCACAGAAAACAAAGATGTGGGAGAGGATCGTCGACAGGGTGAACGCACAATCACCATGTTTGCGCACAAAGACAGACATCCAGAACAGGTGGTATGACGTGTGCAGGAGGGTCAAGGAGCTGTTGAAGAAGGACTACCTCTTGAGCCAACACACCGGCAGTGGCCCTCCTGCCAAGCCAGTATACCTCAGGCCCTGGGAGGAGAAGGTGCAGGCCATCCTACCACCAGTGAGCATATATGGACTAGAAAACGTCCCAGAGCCTGGTGAGTACATAACAAATGTACACAATATTGTGCGACTACACACACACATCACTGTCAAGGGGAGAGTCAAACCATGCACTCTTAGCAAATACACAGCAACCAGAACAGAATCATCCCAAAATGTGTATGTCAGTCAGATAAACACAACACATGCCATCTCAAAGTTACATTTAACTGTGTCATCACATATACAAACACAACTACAACTACAGCTAGGCAGTGGCACAAATAGAACTGACAAACACATCCAGACATGTAGCCACCACTACAACACCACCACAAAGTGAAGCCCACTGAAAGAAAGGAAATATGTGTATGCTGGGCAAGTCAGTGTAGCCAATAGCATCATGGGAGTTGTAGTCACAGATATTGCTCACCCCCCACAACTGTCCCATCAACACCACCATGAACCATGCGCACATCACAGGGAGTGGAAAACAACTGACAAGATGGCTGACACTGGCTACTGCTGTGGGGAGCACAAGGCCCTGCTGGCAACTGTGCAACAACCAACAGCAGGACACCACTGACTGACATCCTGAAAGATAACTTGCACTCCCTGCAATGGAAGCACGTTCCATGGTGGGATATCTGGCTGGGTGGGAAGGAGGACTCACAGCCCTGACCATAGTTACTAGCAGCGTTTCTCACACACACACCTAACACAAACTCCACACAACCCACCTGGGAGAATGTAATGCCTCACATACCAAATGAAGATCCCACAAAGAATCACCACCCTGGGTCATGCTGAGTGAAGCACAGGGACACACATGGGACCTGTAGCAAAACCAAGACCAGGATAACACTGTCAGCCATCTTGTCAGCACAGGCACACAACCCCACAGGGAAGCAGAGTCAAAGGGAAGGAAGTACGGGCATGCTGGGAAGGGGGGTGGAGGCAATAGCATGATGGGAGTTGGAGTCACAGATACTGCTCACCCTCACTATTGGCCCATCAACACCACTCTGAACCATGCCCACATCACAGGGAGTTGATGAGGACTGACAAGATGGCTGACACTGGCTACTGCTGTGGGGAGCACAAGGCCCTGCTGGCAACTGTGCACCAACAAACAGCACAACACCACTGACTGACATCCTGGAAGCCAACTTCCACTCCCTGCAATGCAAGCACGTTGCATGGTGGGATATCTGGCGGGGTGGGAAGGAGGACTCACAGCCCTGACCATAGTTATTAGCAGCGTTTCTCACACACACACCTAACACAAACTCCACACAACCCACCTGGGAGAATGCATTGCCTCACACCCCAATCAAATATCCCACAAAGAACCACCACCCTGGGTCATGCTGAGTGAAGCACAGGGACACACATGGGACCTGTAGCAGAAATAAGCCCAGGATAACACTGTCAGCCATCTTGTCAGCACAGGCACACAACCCCACAGGGAAGCAGAGTCAAAGGGAAGGAAGGATGGACATGCTGGGAAGGGGGGTGGAGGCAATAGCATGATGGGAGTCGTAGTCACAGCCCAACATCCCCCACCCACATGGCCCAGGAAGCTCACACTCAAGCATGCACACCCCACAGAGAGTGGAATGCCCCATCAAAGATGTCTGACACTGGTGCTCTGTTGTGGGGAGCACAAGGCCATGCTGGGAACTGCCCACCAACCAACAGCAGGACACCACTGACTAACATCTTGCCATTGCTCTCACACTCACACACACTGAAGTCCACCCAAAAGCAAGTAAGTATGGGCATGCTGGGAAGGGGGGTATAGCCAATAGCATGATGGGACTTGTAGTCACAGATATTGGTCACCCGCGCAATTGGCCCATCAACACCACTCTGAACCATGCCCACATCACAGGGAGTGGATGAGGACTGACAAGATGGCTGACACTGGCTACTGCTGTGGGGAGCACAAGGCCCTGCTGGCAACTATGCAACCACCAAACAGCAGGACACCACTGAATGACATCCTGAAAGACAACATGCACTCCCTGCAATGGAAGCACCTTCCATGGTGGGATATCTGGCTGGGAGGGAAGGAGGTCCGGATGTCAACCAAATACAACCAATGTAGACCATGTACACACCCCAACATACACATGGAAAGGCCCAAATAATGCAGGACAATGTGCTACACCAATATCAACCCCTGACTGTGACAACTTAGGACAATGCAATGTACAGGCCTGCACCCAGAGGCACAGTCACAACTGTCAGGTGTGTCAACCAATGATGCCTGTAGAAACATAACATACATTCTGTGTGTCTCCCAAAAACAGGTGATAATGGGGACACAGCAGCAAACGCCGAGGAGTCCCAGGCCCAGGCCCAAGAGGATACAGAGCTCACTGGTGTGGAACAGCCTCTGCCCTCCTCGGATGAAGAAGACCAACCTGGCACCTCCGGAGCAAGTCATCATGCAGCACCAGCAGGACCACCAGCTGCACCCCCTGCACCCACCCCTCCAACAACTGTCAACACACATACCACCCATGCCGACATGGACACACCAAGGAGCACCACCACCACCAGCACAGGGACCCTGGACCAACGTGGGGCCATGGACACCAACACCACCAACAACCCCCAAGGGGGCCCAGGGTCACCTGTGCCTGCCACCTCAGGTACTGCACGTGTCGCCAGGGGTGGTGGGAGGGGTGGGAGACATAGGTCGCTGCTCGCAGAGGGGTCTGGACTGCATGATGACCCACAACTGGCACGCATAGTCGATGCGTACCAGTCCAGCACCGGAGAGCTCAGCCAGGTAGTGGGGCTCCTCAGGGACATTAAACAGCAGCAGGCTGCCCATCATGCCCGCTTGGACTCACACATGTCCCACGTGGAGTCCAAGTGGGACACACTGCAAGAGATGACGGCGGTGCATAGGGACATATTACAATGCCTCCGCCAGATGAGCAGCAACCAGTCAACACCTCCCTGTGTGCCCACAACATCTGGTGCTGAAACAACTGAAACTGCCACAGGGAGGGAGGATGACTCTGGCGGAGAGTCCCCTGCACCGCAGCAGCCTGCACTTCAGGGTCCCCCCAAAGAAGAGGGGTCGTCCGAGGAGGGGCAAGTGAGAGGCCGATGGCCATGTGCAACCCCCAGGAAGCCAAAACCTGTTCTGGATAATCACCTTTGTGCGCAAACTGTTCACCCTGTTGACTGCAACACAACTCCCCCACATGACATGGGGAGTACAAGTTGGACCAATGTCTCAGATGACTGTGGACCTGATACAGGACATTTTTGCTACCAGGACTTCCAATTCATCTAGGAACTTTGGATTGCAATCAAAATGTACAGCACTCACCATCCTGTGCACTATTCACACACATGTATGACAATAAACACACTAATACACCATACCTGCCTCTGTCGTGATTCCAACGTGGTCTCTGTCATGGAGATGATGACCAGCAAAATTACACTGTGCATGCTAACTGCCACAGCAAGTACAACACAGGCATGTGAGTCATGGCAACGTGACACATATGAGGGAGACACACCACCAGGGCTACACAACACATACACACCTAGGCCATCTGACTCATTGCCGACACCGATGTTGCCAGGAAATACGGTGCAATGCACAGACACAACACCCATTCACAGTCTTAGTCAACTAGCCCACTGGTGCAGTAAGCAAATGTCAGTCAAATGTGTGACCACAGACTACGCACATCACAAAGTGAAGCACAGGTTTATTACACAGTTGCAACATGTCGTAACCACTACAGATGCAAGGTAATCCCACCTGGCAGCGGGCACACAGTCAACAAATGTAGAAGGAAGGAAGTCCATGGGTGTGGCGCACATCACCTGTAGGGACACGACAGCTACCACCCTGGAAGTAGAATCACAGTGTTGGGGATCACAGTTGACCAAACGACTCTGAAAGTACCCTGTGAAGGACAGAAATGACACACAGTCAAAAGCACTGAAGAACAGGACAGAACTGCAATACTCATGCACAATACATGTCACAAGATACCCACCCAGAACCAAGTTAGCATGTCAACACTGTTGGGGAGTACAGACTACCTGTACGGACACATCGCTACACGCATACAGTCATGTAGCCCATGGACACACTCAAACAGCACCAGAGCACCACCAACACATATCATGCAAACTCACATCATTGACATGACATCTCGGGATACTCACATTCAGCTGAAGAAGTTGGTGATGAGCTGTGTGCGGACATCACCATCACCATCATCATCATCATCACTGGCATCGTGGTCCAGGCCAGGATCCTCCACAGGTGGGGGATGTTGGTCATCGTCATCCAGGATGAGAGGCAACTCCTTCCGCACTGCCAGGTTATTTAGCATGCAGCAGACGATGACAATCTTGCACACCTTTGCTGGGGCATATGGGAGGGACCCTCCTGTCTTGTCCAGGCAGCGGAAGCGGCTCTTCAGGAGACCAAAGGTCCGCTGAATCACTCTCCTGGTCCGACCATGTGCCTCGTTGTAGCGCATCTGGGCTGGTGTCACAGGGTTCCTGAGGGGTGTCAGCAACCACGGCATGTTGAGGTATCCGGAGTCACCTACGGACAGACAAGTGCACATTAGCTGAGTTGGAAAAGTGGGTGGAATACTACAGATCAGAACACACACAATGGTACAAAGCCAGTACACACCGACAAGCCAGGCACGCTGGTTCTGCATCTGTGCCATCATCCTCGGGATGCGACTACTCCTCATCACGTAGGCATCGTGTGCTGAACCAGGGAAACGGGCACACACGTGTTAGATGCTCATATCTGCAAGACAGACCACCAGTGCATTGACCGAGTGGTAGTGTTTGCGGTTCCTGTATGTCTGCTCATGTGCCTGTGGTGGTACCAAAGCCACATGTGTCCCATCAATGGAGCCAATGACATGCGGCATCCTCCCCAGGGCATAGAAGTCACTCTTCACATCAGTGAGTCATTGCAGTCTAGGGAAATAGATGTACCGGTTCAGGTATATCAACATAGCCTCCAAGACATCGCGCAGCACACGGCTGAACATGGTCTGTGACATCCCACCAGCAGTTGCCAGAGTGTGTTGAAAGGTACCGGTGGCAAAGAAGTGTAGGGCTGCCATCACCTTCACCTTGGGGGACAGCGCTGTAGGGTACGGCCGGCCAGGTTGCAAATGTGGGGCCAAGCGCACTGCCAAATCCTCAATCAGCTGCCTGGTGAAGCGGTACCGTCGGATGCTGTCCCGTTCCACCATCGTTGCCAGGTCAGGGAATGGTCTAAGGACAGCTGGTGCCCTGCAGTGCATAGGTGAAGAAAGCAAGATTGTCAATCACCCCACATCAGTGGCATTGAACACACTCAATATCACATGATACATCATTATGAGGCACAAGTACATGATGTGTGCAGTTCCGTAAGGACATGTATGGCACATACATGGCCAACATCGAACATCACAGTTCAACAAGTGGCATCAATAAGTCCCAGGTTGTGCCATTGGAAATCATGAGGCCGTGTCACAGCTCCCATCTCCTGCTGCCACGTCACAAACACACCCCACACTGACATGTGAGGACAGATGTGCCCCAGGCATCACAGCTCAACGACAGGTAGATTCCCAGGGACCCTGTATTGCCACATGGACACTGGCATGACATGGTGTATCATGTATTCACCACAGCAAAACAACTATGACTCCCACAGGTAGTGGTCCCTGTTGCATCAGCAGGACCGACATGGACGTCTGTGAGACACACACGCACAACATCAAAGTCCATGCACAAACAACGTGGATGTGGAGACTGTCTCCCATTGTGCACATGAAATCACAGACATTGTAAACACAACATGCACACAGACTGTGGAGGACCATCACTATTGTGCCAATGGGTCACCCTGGGTTAAACATACCGTCCCACATGGGACTCAGGGGGTATGTGACATGACACACACATACACCACCGTGAAATGTATCCATGGCACATGCTCAGATATGAACAGTTGCACATCACAGTGGTACACGAAACACCAAGGATTCTGTCCCCATGCACACGTGCACAGCCTGGGGGTTGCTGCCCCCAAGTGACACCCACAGAACAACATGTTCACCCCATACACGGAATAGGTAATGCAGCCTTACATGCCTTAGGATACAGTATGGACAGGCTGTGGTGTTGTAGGTGTGCCCCTCACTCCTTGGGAAGTATATGTGGCTGGCATATGTTCACCTGTGACAGGCATGGTGACATATGCCAGTCACTTGTGCAGGGACCCGTTGAACAGCAATGGACCGATCGGTGTGCCCGGCCAGCCCATTGCATTCAATGTGTGCGGGTACGCGTTGTATCCTAGGTACGCATTGAACAGCAATGGACCGATCGGTGTGCCCGGCCGGCCCATTGCATTCAATGTGTGCGGGTACGCGTTGTATCCTAGGTACGCGTTGACCTGCAATGGACCGATCGGTGTGCCCGGCCGGCCCATTGCATTCAATGTGTGCGGGTACGCGTTGTATCCTAGGTACGCGTTGACCAGCAATGGACCGATCGGTGTGCCCGGCCGGCCCATTGCATTCAATGTGTGCGGGTACGCGTTGTATCCTAGGTACGCGTTGAACAGCAATGGACCGATCGGTGTGCCCGGCCGGCCCATTGCATTCAATGTGTGCGGGTACGCGTTGTATCCTAGGTACGCGTTGAACAGCAATGGACCGATCGGTGTGCCCGGCCGGCCCATTGCATTCAATGTGTGTGGGTACGCGTTGTATCCTAGGTACGCGTTGAACAGCAATGGACCGATCGGTGTGCCCGGCCGGCCCATTGCATTCAATGTGTGCGGGTACGCGTTGTATCCTAGTGTACGCGTTGAACAGCAATGGACCGATCGGTGTGCCCGGCCGGCCCATTGCATTCAATGTGTGCGGGTACGCGTTGTATCCTAGGTACGCGTTGAACAGCAATGGACCGATCGGTGCGCACCCATTGGCTATGGCCTGGCCTAGCAACAGACGCGTTTTCAAATTTAGAACGAGTCTGATGCTGTAAATTCAGTTGGTCACCCACAACAATGTTGCAAATTCATGGGTTTCCTGAAGTTGAACATTTGAAGGATGCTGTGGGCGTGTGTAAGTGGTGCTATTCCATGGATTGGTCAGATTCAGAAGATCCAAACGACTTGGACCTATCACTTTGGACACATGGGAGAGTATCGGCCTCTGCAGCACACATATAATGCTGGCTGTTCCCCTGAGAGCTCACTTGCCTGCACTACATGCTCCAGGACGACATCTGCCACTACACTGCTGCTGTCTCTGCCCCCTCTGGACCCTGCAATGGCACGTACTGTGGAGAGAGCCCCAGCCTTCAGCACTGAGGAGAACCAGGCCCTGCTGGACAGCCTCCTTCCACAGTACAGCAAGCTGTATGGGAAACCAGGGGAGCAGGTGAGTGTTCTGTCCACTGCTTTTCTAAATGTGCATGTTGTCTGACTAGCAAGGCTAACAGTCTGCACGCCACTGGCTAGCAGGCTCACTGAGTAGTTGTCACCCCCCATAGTGTGTAGTTACATGCACTGGACAGGTATGGTGCAGTGACAGTGCATTTAAACAAGGTTTTACTGCCCAGGCAATGATACAATGTAGTAACTGCTGGCATACTGTCCATGGCCATCGTTGCACTGCCTGTGTACATCATGTGCCCCTGTGATTGAGACATGTATATCCAACTGTGTAATGCACGGTTATGTTGCATGTGTAGTAATGGCATTCTCACTTTGTCATCCTCACAGGTTGATGCCCACCAGAAGCAGAAGATATGGCTGACCATCGTCCAGGCAGTGAGATCCGTGGGGGTCTATAAGTGCTGGATCCGCAACTGCCAGAAGAGGTGGCAGGACCTTCGGGGCTGGACCCGGAGGATCGCACGGGTCCAGCTGAAGCTGTCGCCTCCTCGCAGGAGGGGCGGACACCGGACCTTGACCCCCCACATGCTGAGGATCCTGGCGGTGGTCTTCCCTGATCTGGATGGGCAGCTGAAGGCCAGAGAGCAGCAAGGAGGGGGTGAGTCCATGTCTGCATTGTGAACTATATCTGCCATGCTATGTGCTCTCCTCTGGCCTGGTTAAACTTCCACAGTACATCAGTCTTGTGGTCCAGGACCCATGTCCCTCTATTGTGCACTGCCCACTCCTCATCTGATAACCAGGTGTGGCCCTTACAGTCAGGGTATTGTGTCACTTGGGTACTGTGTCCTTGCAGTTTGCTTGACTCAAGGTGGGGGACAGCATCTGTTTCCCTGACTCTGTGGTGGGCATCATGGGTGAGTCCATTGCTTACACAATGCCTGTGTTCTGACATGTGTTCTGCGTGTTACTTTGATATGTGGCCCAATTGCTGAGCTGATCCACCACATGTGCCTGGGGTATCTGGCACACACCCATGCTGCGGGTGGGAACAATGTTTGGGCCCCAGGAGTGTGTATATAACGTGTGTCACACATACTTAGCCAGCTGCCTACTGTCCAGGGCTCATCCCTCATTCATGTGGGGCAGGACAGTCATGCCTACTCCAGGCCATACAATACACTCTGTACTCCCACTGCCGTGTATCAGCTGACATGTTTTGCTCAGTGATTTGTCCCCTCAGGTGTCTGCCTCTGTGTCAGTGTGCTGTGGCTTCGTTGTCAGGTCTGCTGGGGTGTTTCTCGGTTGGGGCTCCGCATGCCACCGGAGATGTGACCATAGGAGATGATACTTGTGTGACACATAGGTGTTTGATCACCTGACCGTGCAGACTGGGGTATGCGAATATGAAGTTCAGGCAGCTGTTTCCCATTCACAGCCGATTGTGAGGTGCTCAGGTGCAGAGGGTAGTGTTACAGGTCTCCCATATGTCCAATGGGTATGACCTGGACAGATGAGGGTTCAGATGATGTGGTGTGTGTGGGATGTACATGTGCACTTGTTCTGCTCCAGGACTTGCATTCCCCATGATCTACTATTGTGACACAGTGCAGAGTGTTGTTGTCTGGCTGCCCTGCCCATGTGACTGGAGACAGTGATGTATGACTTAGCAGGCATGGCTGTGCCATGGCATGTGACTTCCTATTAATGATCCTGCAGGGGAGTGACATGTGCTACATGCACACCATTGTGGCAATGGCTATCAGGACATGGGTGCATCATGGTGTCTGTCGCTGGTATGCATGACATGCATTTCCTATTTGACTCTGGGCATCCCTTTCATCCGGACACCTGTACTGACTCAGTGGCAAGAGTTGTGATGTGTGCATGTCCACATGCTTCACAGGGTTATCTGCACTGTCCAAATACTGTGTAGGTGGTGCATGTGTCCACACTGGGGTATTGCCATCCAACAGACACCAGACAGATGGGTGCAAGGCCAGGTGGGATGTGAGTGCCATGGTTGACCATCAGACTGACAATTGACTTCTCCTGTTCTGATTGTGCAGTTTTAACAATGTTCAACTAAGGATGCCAGGGCTTGCTCTGTAATGTGCTGTACTTACTGTGGTGTGTGCGTTCAGTGCAGGTGACTGATGTCTGTCTGTTTCCCTATTGATTGCAGATACATCCATGGCTACAGGAGGGGATAGCTCCACGGACCAGGAGGAGCCGCAGAGCCAGACTGGGTCAGCAGCCGAGGAGTGGTCGGAGGGACCCAGTGGCACGGAGGGCGAGGGGAGCCACACCGAGGAGTCCTCAGCACCATCCACCTCAGCTGAGGACCAGAGCAGCTCGGACGATGACTCCCTTATGGAGGCGGGTGTCAGCAGCCACCACACCCCAGCTAGTGTTGCTGTCCCCGCCACCACCACCACCACCGCCCTCCCGTCGGCCCCCATTCCCGAGGTCCGTGGAGGCTCACATGTTCGGGAGCGTGTCTCCTTCGGGCCAGGCACCGCACCCCCTACCCCTGTGTCCCCTGCTGCCCTGAGTGAGGAGTCTGTGTACCTCCTGCGCCAGCTCCATGTAGGACAGACAGCGATGCTGAATGTCCTCCATGCACACACCAGTCTGTTGACTCAGCTGGTGTCGTTCATGGAGGGCATCTCATCGGGCATGTCTGACCTACAGAGGGGCAATAGGTCCATGGACTCCTCCCTGACGGCAGCAGTGTCCCTCCTCCGACAGTCCCTCACCCCTCCTGCCTCTGCCCCATCCACACTCCCCAGCACCTTACCCGTCCCAAGCACACACACACTGGCACAGGCACACACCAGCACAGACACATGCAGCACACAGAGACACACTCCACAAACAAGACGCACACGCACGCACCGTCAGGGGACTGAAACCACACTCACAGGGGATGGGGCACAGGCACAAACACACACATCCACAAGCACTGCGCAGTCCTCAGTTGCCTCTCCCTCCAAAGACCCCTCCCTTGCCTCACCTGCAACCCCAAAGACACAGCGGCTCTTCCTCTGTGACCTTGGCCTCTTCCCCTCCGATCTAGCTGATCCAGCATTCAGGGGGAAGAGGAAGCCCACCCACACGCAGCGGAGTGCCCCTGGCCCCCGGACACCATCCCCCAGGCGCAGAGCGACTGACGCCCCCACCCGCAAGTCCCCCCGGTCCCGGAAGAGCAAGACCCCGCCACCACCCTGCAGCTCAGGCACCAAGTCTCCTTACTCCATCCCTCAGGCCCCCACTCCACAGGTGCCCCCACCACACCCTGCCCCAGGTTCCCCCACCCACAGATACACCATCCCAGAAGGATCAGGCCTTCTCCCCCTGCCACTTGCTCTTCCGGCCCCACACCCTCGCTGCGCTTGTCTGTACCACTGATGTGGTGAGGGTGTCCTCCCCCTCTGTCCTGCCCACCTTACCTGATCCCCATTCTCCTCCCCTGGAGGTAGGCACTGCAGTGGAGTCCACTACCACCCTGTCTGACTTGGGCACTGCAGTGCCGGACCTGTCCACTCCATCTGCAGGGTCCACTGCAGTCGTGCCGGCACCCACAACATCTGAGTCATGCCCCCCAGTTGTGCCGGCACACACCATGTCAGACACCTCCACTGCAGTTGTCAGTGGCTCTCCAGCACCGACCACCCCTTCCCTGCCTCCTCCTGGTGAGCCCTGATCCTGTCCCTGCGGTGCCTGGCCTGCCCCCCCGTATGCCCCTCCTAGGGGATTGTCCCTGGTTTTGATCAGTGCAGGCATGCGTAGGGTGACATCTGCCACTGTCACCCTGTATTGACTTCCTTGATGGACTGGCCATTGGCCTTTGTTGATTCCTTACAGTTTTTTCAAGTTTTGAAACCACATATGCTGAATAAAGCAACTTTCTGTTCTCTAGTGCTTTTACTTCTGATGTACATGATGTTGATGGCGCTAACCATGCCCTTGCTGCAGTGATGGTGATATTTGGTTTCATGAAAATGAAGTGTTACTGTGCAGGAACCCATGTGGTCCAGGGGGACAGTGTCCTATCCTGTGGTGTATCCATGTCATCCTTAGCAGCATCTGAGGGTGTCATGTTTTCAATATTTGGCAATGGGATTTCCTACTTACATTAGCAATGTCACATCTGTGGGTTCCACCCATGCACATCTATTGTGTTTGCTATTGTTCAATTAGTCTACTTCCCTGACCGTGTGGCCATCTCCACTGGACATGCAGGTTTGGGCATCAATGGGGAAGGACTCATCTGTGTTGTCAGTGCAACCTGCTATATATGTGTGTTGGATCTGTGCTGTTGATTTCGTTGACACTCCCATGACCAGGCTGATGTGACGGGAGCCTTCATTTGGTGCTAATTGTTGACTGTGTGACCAAGTGTTCTGCTGACATGATGGAGCCCTACTGATGCGACATATGGCACAGCTTTCCTCACACAGGAGTGGAGTCCCCTCATGGCAGTGTGTACTCCTGTGACATCTCGTGCACCCAAGGTGTGTGTTGTATGAGCATGTCTGTGTGTTCACTTCCATTTTGCTGTGCATGCTGGGATCCCTAGTGATGTTCCTGTTTGTGATGCTTGCTGAGTTGACCTATGTTCCCCCAAAGTCTTCTCCCTGGGTTCTCTGTGATGTGGGTGCATGGCACATTACTGGTCATCAGGGTGTCACCCATAGGTGTGTTTGCTGTCAGGGCTGAGTTTGTGGGCAGACGCTGATGTGTCACAGTCAGGATTCCCCTTTGCACTTGTTGTTTACACCTGTCATGTGATTTCTGGTTTGTGTTAGCTTTCATTGGTTGTGACATGTTGTGTGTGTGACTGCTGGCACTCCTCAGGGCTGCAATGTTGGTAGTTGTCTATGTGTGTTCTTTGTGGGTGACCTTGGCTTCTTCATAGGTGTGTGACTGTGGCTGGGATCCCATTGGTTGGTGTGGTATTGCCGTCATGTCCATGTACAGCGTAGTGTGCAGTGTGTCAGACATTCAGGAGTCTGGTTGAGTGGCCATGTGTGATGTGTTTCTGCACCTTGGTTCCCACCACCCCCCCCTGGGATTGTCATGGGTGCATGTGCAATGTCACCAGTGCATGTGAGCTTCACTGCTGCACATTGTTGGAGGTCGAGGTGTGTGGTGTTGAGTGTGTGCAGATGAGAGTTGTTGCCCGGCTAGACCCCTGCCTCCATGTTGGCCTTGGCTGACAGGCCGTGCTGATTGATTTGTGCTTGTGTATGTGTGATGGTAGTTTGTTGCTCAGGACACATGACTGTGGTTCACAGTATGAACGACATCTAGCTTTGTCATCACAGTGGGATTGTAATGCAGCCCAGGGTCACCACATTGTGGGGGCCCTGGGGGTAGTGCTGTGGTGTCTCTGTGTCTTGCTGTGTCAGTTGCTGTTCCTACATGCTTGTGTGACATGTGTGATTTGTGCTCCCTCTCATCTGACAATGCCTGATTGCCCACATAGGGGATTTGGATCCATGAGTTACCTTTGTGTGGCACTGTATGCACATCTGTGTAATTGGTATTCAGGCCTCCTCATGTGTTGTGTGGTTGCCTGGGGACACTGGTACCCCCCTCACCTGTTGTGTTTGATGTGCAGTGTGGGTCTGCCTGTTTGTGTATGTGCATCTGCACCACTGCATTGGCATATCTTAGGTGTGCCATTGGCTGTATGTTGTTTGGTGTATTTGCCCTGCTGTCCCTGGGACTCCTAGGTCATCAGTCAGCACAATGATCATTGTGTGTGTGTCCCATTGCTGCCATGGTATGGTATCTGTTCACCTCACATCTACAGTCTCCACAAAGTATCTGAATTTGTGTGCCCATTGGTGCAAATATGTGGGTCTGCATTCTGATGGTCACTTCTGTCATTGATGAATGTTGACAGTGTCAGCCACCATGGGTGATGTTTGTCTGCACATGGCCAAAGGTATGTCTTATTTGCACTGCACTGTTTGCCTCCCCCATTCTATGTTGCTATGGGACACAAGCACTACTTTGCCACTGATGTGTTTGTTGTTCTGTGACCAGGAATCATCCATGCAGTTTGGCAGTTGCAGCTTTTTCTTTGTCAACACTTACATTTTGGTCACTGTGATGATGGGGGTTTGGACCCCATTGCCACAATGTTCAAAATGTGCTTCAGCTATGGACCCCACACTTACATTTTGGGCACTGTGATGATGGGGGTTTGGACCCCATTGCCACAATGGTCATGGCCTGCTTGCATTGTGGTGGACACACACATTTATGTGTGGCACTTGTGATAGGGGGTCACATTGTATGTTCACAGTCATGTTCAGTGTTGTAGGCATTTGACACAGTCTACACACGCTTGTCATGGTGTTGGGGGATGTCTTTGTGTTGCATTCTTTCTGTTGGTGTGTGCTTCTTGTGGCATGTATTTGCCATCCTGTGAGTGGGGTGTTGTTGGTGGTAGGCATCCAGCCCCCATGGGTAGAGGTGGTAGTAGTGGTAGGCACCTGGCACCCCTGGGTAAGGGTGGTAGTAGTGACAGGCATCCAGCCCCCCATGGGTAGAGGTGGTATTAGTGGTAGGCACCTGGCACCCCCTGGGTAAGGGTGGTAGTAGTGGTAGGCACCTGGCACCCCCTGGGTAAGGGTGGTAGTAGTGGTAGGCACCTGGCACCCCCTGGGTAGGGGTGGTAGTAGTGGTAGGCACCTGGCACCCCCTGGGTAGGGGTGGTAGTAGTGGTAGGCATCCAGCCCCCCATGGGTAGAGGTGGTAGTAGTGATAGGCACCTGGCACCCCCTGGGTAAGGGTGGTAGTAGTGACAGGCATCCAGCCCCCCATGGGTAGAGGTGGTAGTAGTGGTAGGCCCCTGGCACCCCCAGGGTAGGGGTGGTAGTAGTGGTAGGCATCCAGCCCCCCATGGGTAGAGGTGGTAGTAGTGGTAGGCACCTGGCACCCCCTGGGTAAGGGTGGTAGTAGTGGTAGGCATCCAGACCCCCTGGGTAAGGGTGGTAGTGGTAGGCACCTGGCACCCCCTGGGTACGGGTGGTACTAGTGACAGGCATCCAGCCCCCATGGGTAGAGGTGGTAGTAGTGGTAGGCACCTGGCACCCCCTGGGTAAGGGTGGTAGTAGTGACAGGCATCCAGCCCCTCATGGGTAGAGGTGGTAGTAGTGGTAGGCACCTGGCACCCCTGGGTAAGGGTGGTAGTAGTGACAGGCATCCAGCCCCCATGGGTAGAGGTGGTAGTAGTGATAGGCACCTGGCACCCCCTGGGTAAGGGTGGTAGTAGTGGTAGGCACCTGGTACCCCCTGGGTAGGGGTGGTAGTAGTGGTAGGCACCTGGCACCCCCTGGGTAGGGGTGGTAGTAGTGGTAGGCATCCAGCCCCCCATGGGTAGAGGTGGTAGGCACCTGGCACCCCCTGGGTAAGGGTGGTAGTAGTGGTAGGCATCCAGCCCCCCCTGGGTAACGGTGGTAGTAGTGGTAGGCACCTGGCACCCCCTGGGTATGGGTGGTAGTAGTGACAGGCATCCAGCCCCCCATGGGTAGAGGTGGTAGTAGTGGTAGGCACCTGGCACCCCCTGGGTAAGGGTGTTAGTAGTGACAGGCATCCAGCCCCCCCATGGGTAGAGGTGGTAGTAGTGGTAGGCACCTGGCACCCCCTGGGTAGGGGTGGTAGTAGTGGTAGGCATCCAGCCCCCCATGGGTAGAGGTGGCAGTAGTGGTAGGCACCTGGTACCCCCTGGGTAAGGGTGGTAGTAGTGGTAGGCATCCAGCCCCCCCTGGGTAAGGGTGATAGTAGTGGTAGGCACCTGGCACCCCCTGGGTACGGGTGGTAGTAGTGACAGGCATCCAGCTCCCCATGGGTAGAGGTGGTAGTAGTGGTAGGCACCTGGCACCCCCTGGGTAAGGGTGGTAGTAGTGACAGGCATCCAGCCCCCATGGGTAGAGGTGGTAGTAGTGGTAGGCACCTGGCACCCCCTGGGTAAGGGTGGTAGTAGTGACAGGCATCCAGCCCCCCATGGGTAGAGGTGGTAGTAGTGGTAGGCACCTGGCACCCCCTGGGTAATGGTGGTAGTAGTGGTAGGCACCTGGCACCTCCTGGGTAAGGGTGGTAGTAGTGGTAGGCACCTGGCACCCCCTGTGTAAGGGTCGTAGAAGTGGTAGGCACCTGGCACCCCCTGGGTAGGGGTGGTAGTAGTGGTATGCATCTGGCACCCCCTGGGTAAGGGTGGTAGTAGTGGTAGGCACCTGGCACCCCCTGGGTAATGGTGGTAGTAGTGGTAGGCACCTGGCACCCCCTGGGTAAGGGTGGTAGTAGTGGTAGGCACCTGGCACCCCCTGGGTAAGGGTGGTAGTAGTGGTAGGCACCTGGCACCCCCTGGGTAGGGGTGGTAGTAGTGGTAGGCACCTGGCACCCCCTGGATAAGGGTGGTAGTAGTGGTAGGCACCTGGCACCCTCTGGATAAGGGTGGTAGTAGTGGTAGGCACCTGGCACCCCCTGGGTAAGGGCGGTAGTAGTGACAGGCATCCAGCCCCCCATGGATAGAGGTGGTAGTAGGTTTAGGCACCTGGCACCCCCTGGGTAATGGTGGTAGTAGTGGTAGGCACCTGGCACCCCCTGGGTAAGGGTGGTAGTAGTGGTAGGCACCTGGCACCCTCTGGGTAGGGGTGGTAGTAGTGGTAGGCACCTGGCACCCCCTGGGTAAGGGTGGTAGTAGTGACAGGCATCCAGCCCCCCATGGGTAGAGGTGGTAGTAGTGGTAGGCACCTGGCACCCCCTGGGTAAGTGTGGTAGTAGTGGTAGGCATCCAGCCCCCCCTGGGTAAGGGTGATAGTAGTGGTAGGCACCTGGCACCCCCTGGGTACGGGTGGTAGTAGTGACAGGCATCCAGCTCCCCATGGGTAGAGGTGGTAGTAGTGGTAGGCACCTGGCACCCCTGGGTAAGGGTGGTAGTAGTGACAGGCATCCAGCCCCCCATGGGTAGAGGTGGTAGTAGTGGTAGGCACCTGGCACCCCTGGGTAAGGGTGGTAGTAGTGACAGGCATCCAGCCCCCATGGGTAGAGGTGGTAGTAGTGGTAGGCACCTGGCACCCCTGGGTAATGGTGGTAGTAGTGGTAGGCACCTGGCACCCCTGGGTAAGGGTGGTAGTAGTGGTAGGCACCTGGCACCCCTGTGTAAGGGTCGTAGTAGTGGTAGGCACCTGGCACCCCTGGGTAGGGGTGGTAGTAGTGGTATGCATCTGGCACCCCTGGGTAAGGGTGGTAGTAGTGGTAGGCACCTGGCACCCCCTGGGTAATGGTGGTAGTAGTGGTAGGCACCTGGCACCCCCTGGGTAAGGGTGGTAGTAGTGGTAGGCACCTGGCACCCCCTGGGTTAGGCACCTGGCACCCCCTGGGTAAGGGTGGTAGTAGTGGTAGGCACCTGGCACCCCCTGGTTAAGGGTGGTAGTAGTGGTAGGCACCTGGCACCCCCTGGGTAGGGGTGGTAGTAGTGGTAGGCACCTGGCACCCCCTGGATAAGGGTGGTAGTAGTGGTAGGCACCTGGCACCCTCTGAATAAGGGTGGTAGTAGTGGTAGGCACCTGGCACCCCCTGGGTAAGGGCGGTAGTAGTGACAGGCATCCAGCCCCCCATGGATAGAGGTGGTAGTAGTGGTAGGCACCTGGCACCCCTGGGTAATGGTGGTAGTAGTGGTAGGCACCTGGCACCCCTGGGTAAGGGTGGTAGTAGTGGTAGGCACCTGGCACCCTCTGGGTAGGGGTGGTAGTAGTGGTAGGCACCTGGCACCCCCTGGGTAAGGGTGGTAGTAGTGACAGGCATCCAGCCCCCCATGGGTAGAGGTGGTAGTAGTGGTAGGCACCTGGCACCCCCTGGGTAAGGGTGGTAGTAGTGGTAGGCATCTGGCCCCCCCTGGGTAGGGGGTGGTAGTGGTGGTGGGCATCTGGCACCCCCTGGATAAGGGTGGTAGTAGTGGTAGGCATCTGGCACCCCCTGGGTAGGGGTGGTAGTAGTGACAGGCATCTGGCCCCCCCTGGGTAGGGGTGGTAGTGGTGGTGGGCATCCCGCCCCTATGGTGCTGCTGTTGCTGGTGTAAGTAATTTCTGCATCCCTCTGTATGTGTGTGCTATGTCGGGTACGTGTAGTTTGCTTTAGTGGATGGTGTCAGACTTACCTTCTGCGCCATACGCGTCCGTGCCTGTTCCGGTAGTAGATGTAGAATATTGGTAGGATCGGAACGATGGCATTCATACTTGGTTCGTCTCGTTCGTCTTTCTCGTTGCTTCGCCTCGTCCTCGTCGCTGGCGTGTTCGCCTCGTAGCCGTGGATCGTGTTGTGGCGCGAATCGGAGCTTATGTACAGCTCTACCGGATGCTTTGACGTGCCGTGTGTAGCGACGGGTTCGGCGCGTACGGGAAGTGCATCGTACTTGTCCGGCCGGACGGGGCTGCATTTTGGCTTCCGTGCGACTCGATTCTGCGTTTCCGGATCCGGCTCGGTCGGGGAACAGGACCTGGATTGGGTGAGTACGATTGGGTCGGAATCTATGCTGTGGTGCGCATCGTACTTGCTCGTTTGGTATGATGTGCGGATCGGTCAGGAAACAGGCATTCGCATGGCTTTTTTCCCGACCGAATGGTATTAGGTGCGCCTCCGACCGAGATCGGAATCGGCCCCATAGTCTTAATCAATGTGCGGGAGAATGCCGATTCTCAGAGGTTTCACTGCATAGAGAATCGTGATTTTATTAAAGACAAGGAGGCTAGCATTATGCATTAAATCTTTAGTCGCCACTTCCAGGCAGCCTTTAAAGAATCTGAAATATAACGTTAACCAAGTAATAGAATAGAACTCCAATGAATGATCTCCGTCAGCCATATTCCTCCTCTTTTGCTCTGATGCCTTCATAATCCTATTTTTCATCCTCTAATCCGCTTTTTAAACTCAATTTCCTGAAAGAAGACATATGAAAAACATATTACTTCATATAAATATCACCTTAAAACTATAACCTTACTATTTTTTACTTCTAAACATAAAATAATATTATTACCAAACCTTACCACACCCAGGAAGGGAGGGAGGGCTAAAACTTTCGAAATACTTCAGCATTACTCCAATCAGCCACCTTTAATATTTCTTCCAATATTCCACCATACAAATATACCTTGCTAACCATAGTATCTCTAACAGAATGTGCCTTAAATTGAGTCAAATTCACCCAGCCTCTTTCATGCCTGACCTCACCCTTCTTGCTAATGTAGCAGATGATACACCTTTGTAAGGTTTCACATAAGAGATCAACAATTGATCCAATCCATGACTCATATTCTCTTTCACTCTATATTCATACTCTTGCAAACAAACTACAACACATAATGTTTAATCATCTTCAAACCAATGATAGAAAACTAATCCAGTCATTGTTTTAGTTCTTCTACAAATTTCAAAATGAACTCCTTCCAGTCAATTAAAATGTTTACTTACCTCCAAAGCCTTGACATCTGAAACTCTTTTAATTGAAATTAAACAAAATTAAGTTGCTAACTTGCAAGTAAGCATTTGTATGGTAAGGTATTTATTACCTGGCCAATCCTGGAAAAGCTTTAACACTAAATTCACAATCCAAACTGTTTAATACCTTGGAACTGGAGGTCTCTTTAGCCAAATACCTTTTGCGACTCTACATGTCAAAGGAATTCTGCCAATAGAAACTCCATCAACCAAGGAATGCCCCGCAGCAACTGCAGATCTAAAGCAATTCACTGTTCTGTAAGACAAACCTTTTTGAAATAATTCAGCCAGAAAATTAGCAACCACCATGTCATCAACTTCCATGGGATCCAAATCCCTTGCCACGCACCAGTGTAGCTAGACCTTTCAAGCACTCCTATATCTCTTATATGTTCCAGGGGCCCAGGACCCATTGAGCACCTCTGGAGCTGCTCCCGAACGTTCTGAGAATCTTCCAGATCTCCTGATACTCTCCAAAATAGAAGGTTAAGCGAATTCCCTTATACCAATGGATGTTCCACTCCTTTCACCAACCCCCTGCAACACTTTATCAAGAATGGAATCTCCACTATCATTTCCATAATCGATGGGAACTAAGCCTGAGATGTCCAAAACGGAGTTACTAAAACTGGCATCCCTGCCTTCTTGCCTGAACTAATACTCTCTGCATCACTGCAAAAGCAGGGAACGCATAACCCCTCATTACCAACCAATTCTGGATAAACACATCTACTGCCAAAGCACCTCCAGCTGTAATAATTCTTCAACTGATGAGTCAATCTGGATGCAAACAGATCTATCTCCAATGGATCCAGACACCTCTGAATTTTGATAAAATATCTTTTCTTCAATTTCCAATCGCTGTAATCTAATAAATTCCTGGAATTCCAATCTGCTATCCAGTTCTTTTTCCCTGGTAAATATTGGGCCTTCAACCCAATCCAGAGAAAACTCCCACATCTCCTTCGCTAGACCAGCTAATCTCTTTGACCTGCTTCCTCCTAATCTGTTATGTATGTGACCGCTGTTACATTGTCCATCTTTAACAAAACTGAAGCTCCGGGCATCTGAGTTCTGGAACTCTGCAATGCAAAAATTCTTGCCTTCATCTCCAAACAATTGATATGATCCTTCCTTTCTCTCAAACTCCAAACACCACCTGTTTCCTGATTCGAACACAAGGCTCCCCATCCTAGATTGCTTGCCTCTGTAAATTCTCTAGCCACCATTCTAACTCCTTCCTTGCTCTATTGAAATCTTCACCATGTCTCCATACCAAAGCCCTTTTGAAAGTTCCAATGTTGCAATGCCCTAAAACACTGCTTGGATTGACAAAGATAAAAGACCGATCACTCTGGCTATGTCTCTCAATTTGACTGTCTCTTTCTTCAAAAACATTATTGCCTCCTTCATAATCTTCATAATTTTCTTCTCTGGTAATGGAAGTTGACCCTTACCTATGTCAACTACAAAGCCCAAAAACTCTAGACTCTGAGTGGGTTCCAAAACTAACTTGGTTTATTTTTACCAGTATTTTACACCTGTATGGAATGGTTGTTAACTGGTTGATTTATATTTAAGCAATATTCACTTCTCTGATCGTGTGTTTGCGATGGAAACACGTGCTATTGGTTGCTGATAGGTGTATTGTGCTCTACTAAGGACTGCAACGACTTGGCGGACAGGTGAATTCTTGGATTAGATAGAGCGTTCTTATTGCCCGTTTTAACATCCAAAGCACATGATGGAGATAGTGGCCTTTTTTCTTGATTCGATTATGCGAGGATATTGAATGACTCATCAGATTAGTTTGCTCTGATTGGTATTGTATGGGCCAGTTTTTTTTCCCCAGAATTTCACTTATGTACACAGCCCTGCCAAGTACCATGCATCAGTGGTTAGACAAGTGCATTTTAGTGCTGGGGCACTCATCACTGCACTAAAATGCATTAGTTGTGCAATTATATCGCTTCTAACCACCTGATGATGTGCGCTTTAGGAGCTCAGCTGCACAGCATTAAGCAATCGCGCTGATCAGCGCTGTGTTTGGAGAGCGTGTGGTCTCACTTGTTTTAATGTTTACTTAGAGGCAATGACTCGACTTTACACTCTGCAGTACCTGATCAAGAGAACTCTGCGCTCCCTCCCTCCCCCCTGGTGATCAATGAAGCCGAGCTTCTGAGCACTAGCGTGTACCACATGTGCCTTTGTCATTTATAATACAGAACCAGACAGTGCCCCTCATGAATTCAGGGGCGGAGCCTTGCCTGTGACCACGCATGCTCTGATTGGCCAGTGGCAAACACACACAGGCAGCAGTTTTGTTTTTCCGTGCCACATATGCCGGCGTCATGCTGCAGCCTTTCCTCCGGGTCTCACCTTCTGTGAGCCGGAGCCGGTCCCTGATCAGAGCCAGTGCTTGCTTGGCCTCCCACTCCCTCGTACGCATGTGTGTGTGTTGCTAACATGGTCCTACCCTTGACCCCAGACCGTATCACATCGCTGGCAGTGCTGCGTGGTGAGTTGTCACGTATAGGGGTGACGTGATTGGTAGATATACTCCAACAGATCAGGCTAGACACCGTAACCATCTCATATTGTTCTCTTTATTCTGACATAGGTTCTTTATTCTGGTTTAGGTGCACATAATGTCAATCGCAGAAATGTTTCTTCTTCTCTGCTTTTCAGGAAGACCAGGGCCACAGTGGATGGAGTACGTCACTCGGATGGAAGAGTAAAAGCCACAGGTAAGTGTCTTAGTTATTAATCTATATTTTGGTATAAGGGGTGGGGTTTGTGAGGGGAATTACCACATCTTACTTCTTGTTCTTATCCCACTACTGTGCGTCACTTAGGCTCTAATAGCACTCTACGTTATCCTAGTTATCTCTCACTCGGTTCAGGCATACACAAGAGGTCAACCAACTTATGTGGAAAGAAAAAGAAAAGAAAACGTAGCTTCAGGTTTCAAATGGGGAATTGCTCTATCACCTGTTGCAATTATGGCCGGTATGCCTTCCTTTTATGAGGGTCAAAATGAATGACACTGGTGACCCCTCTGAAGCGATGGTCCTTTCCCACTCCCTGTCAACCCTTCCCCCAGACCACACTTTCCCCAATAAATGCCCGCTTCTCCTGGATTGTGGCGGGATGATGCGAAGTACTGGTGGCCTCTAGGCGCTGTCCTGTCTCCTCTGACTGCTCCTCCGACCTCTCCCGTCGCTGAACTCATGGAAGTAGAGCGTCTTGCATCCAGTGGCGGCTGGTGGAATTTGAAACTGGTGAGGTGTATGCAGAACGAATGAACGTATGCGAGCGAGCGCAGCGAGCGAGCCCGACGGCAATAAGGAGGGTTCTCCCCCGTGAAGAATTTTTTTTTAAATTGGCATCTTTTTGGTGGGATTTTCAGCACTATTTCTGTGATAAATGGACTAAAAGTTCAGTTCTTCTAGGCATTCATAAAAGAAAACTCATACATTATTTCAGAGAATTTCTGGGTTGCCAAGCAAGTCTGACTTCTGAAGAGGGCTAGGGTACTAAGCAAGACTGTTTTGGCTCTACCCTTTCCAATAGAAAACACTAGTTAGCGATGTGAACAAGTTCAATGGACAAACCTGGGGTCTAGGGAGAGTCCCTCTCCTGAGAAAGAAATTTAAAAAGATTGGCAAATGGTGCATTTTAAAGCAAATGAATGCAGCGATAAAGCAAGGCTTATTAAGCAGTGGGAACGTATAGTCTTGAAATATTAAACACATTAAAAACTGCCCTGTATCTTCTTGCATCAATTTGTTCAACAGTTACTGTAATATGTAAATTGTTCTGCATGACAACTTTAGCCCTTTAAAATGTATGCTTGCCCAGTGTCTTGCACTGCATGCAACATTAACTTTGGAAAAATATGCTCTAACCAGACTTAGGGAAGCACCCACAGCTACTGGCTGTAACCAGTCATATAGAAATATGTGCAGACAGGTCTTTAAGTGAGATGAAAAAAGTGGGTGTTCCCTATAAAGGAACATGCCAAATACATTTCTGTGATTCCCATAGTGTGTCATCAGACCGGTATTTTCGTTTCTCTCTGAGATGTAATTTTATCCAGATAAATGGCACAGCAACTGACATACGCCTAAAGCCTGTCAGTATGATTGGCTTTGTCACTGGGTGTTAGCTGTTTAAGATAAATGAGTAACAACAATGATTTCTTATAAATAATTAACATTGAAAATGTTTAAATTCTGAAAATCTGAAATAGTGAGTCTGTGAATTAAATAGCATTGAGGCCTGTGGAAGGATTTTGGCCTTCGAATATGTGTGCTTTATGTTAGATATGTATCCTCTTTTTCTCTGCATATCTTGTCCATCTGCACATCTTCAACCCCCTCTCTTTCCTCTTCAGCATCCTCTTTTCACTCTTCCCCGAATGCCCTTCCTCACATCGCTGTCACTTCACCGCCCCCAACATGCACTGCACTCCCTCAAATATACGCACTTTAATTTCTTTTACTTTTGCCTTGCAAATATTTTGACATCAGTGTACCCCCTTCACACACATTTCCACAAAATTTCAGTTGCAAAAGGAATACACAAATAATGTTCTGTGTGCTCTGCAGAGAGGCCAACCCACTGACAGGCTCTTTGTTTGGCTTTAGCCTTAGCGACTGCGTTCTCAATCAAAGCCCCTCATAAACACCTGGCATGGCTCAAGCCTCAAAGTATGCACAGAAAAAAATATAGATAAACAACAACATTATAAAATAGCTAACTCGTGGGGAATGCAAGAGTAAGTAAACATGTAAAATAAGAGAGGAACTAAATCGCTGAAATGCATTCCCTCGACGTTTTTAACATTCATTGTTTGCAAGTCAATCCATGTTTTTGGCATCAGTGTTAACTTAGGGGCATGTACACAGGGCCAGTTTTAATGCCATACATCAGAGGACTGGCCACTGTAAGCACATGTTACACAGTAAGCACATATCTCTCGCTCTGGGCCTGACTCGGATATTTGGATCCATTTCACAAGGGAGCAAATGCCGCAGCTCCACTTCTAAAGGAGCGAGCAATGTGCAGGGAGGGCCTGGGGTGTCAGTGGGGAAGGTAAGCATGATGAGGGGTGTCGGCACAATATACCGAACACAGCATTAGCTTGCAAACACTTACCGGCATTACCGAGAACAAGGCACCGGATCGGACGTGCTTATAGTTAGATATACATGAATGTTACATTCCTAAGGGTGATACCCGGTTGCAGTCCGATAACATGCTCAATAAATTCCACCATGTTAGTCTAACGTGATCCAAGATGAAAACAGTATGACCGAAATCTCCAATCCTTATTATCCCCATCCGATATAAACATACGAAGCAGTACACCCTTGCGTTCAACAGGCCAAAATGCTTCTAAAAACCCATTTAACGTAAAAACCAAAATCACCCAACATTTGTCATTAAATGATCCTCGGCACTCTAGAGATATGTACATAGTCCCCATATGACGGAATTCATTCAAACCCATAGGGCCCATTCCGTAAACCACATTCCGCATTGCTTCACACATCGTTTGGCTTACCAAATATGCTGGTGATGAGTTCGCCCGCACCTACATAAAATCCATAGATCTCACCTTCGGTAGTGCCCGCATATAGTTACTAGGTCTCGAAGAGTCCAAAACAAATATTACAGAAAGCCCACTAGGGCCCAAGACCCTACAGAAACGAAGGGAACCGACCAGGTTTGAGCATTTTTGCCAGGGCTGCTTTAAGTTTCCCAGTCCAGCAGCTTTTCTCCCCTGCCACTTGAGATTTGCTTTCACATTAAAAGCAATTAGCGGCTCGTCTTTTCCACTACCGTCCTGACACTGCTGCTGTTAAGTGCCTCAGGCGGATTATGGCTTGTAAAGCACAAAGAAAGCCAGACCTATTGGTTTTGCCAGTGTTTGCACTGATCACTAATATGTTGCGTCACTAGTCCTTATCACTTCTTTTATCCTCTTTCCCTTCATTGTTTTCACCTACTTGTTTCAAGCACTCTGAAGCGGCCTTGCATGCAGCCCGCCTTCAGCATGCAGCCCTTTAGCAAGAAAATAAATAATGGAAACAAAAAAAAGTGCTATTTGAAATTCATCGTCTTTGACTACGAGGCACAAAATGCGAACTTCATACACGCATTGGCGTTTCAAGCGCACTCTTACAGAAAGCAACAAAGGACAAGCAGCCTATCACAGTAGAGAGGAAAGAAACTCGTTTATTCACAAAAACACAGTTTTAATGCCTTTGCGAACAGCTCCGGCGGCGGGATCAGCACGAGTCTAGCATGGCATGAATACGCTGACTTGGCTTCTCCAGAAACTGACGCTAAGGATGATTTTCAAGTGTTTACAATTACGGGCCTTGTAAGATGTTATTGTAATGCTGGCTCAAACCCCCACGCAACAAAATGTGCTTTTCCCGGTCTGCCTGTTTCTATTAAAGCAGGCAATGATCGTGACATAAATTGGCAATCACCAAAGGTAGGCCTAAAATGGAAAAACATGTATTATACTTTAGAAGCCAAAGTCGTTTCATCGACCTTAGCTCTGATTATAACCCGTTCGGTACAACTACGGTTTCCAGTCGGCAGGCACGGGGGCCGGGCTGACTGTGGCTAGAACTTCACGTTGTTGCCCAGTGCCAGAGACCCTGACTTTGCGACACTTTCTGGCCAGTCCTGGAGGGCACAGCCCTGCATATCAGCTGGTGCTCTGTGATGGCTTGCACAGAGTTTACTGTACTGTGGACCTCACCTTCTGTCCTTACAGGCTGAGATAATAAACCTTGACCCATTCATGCTTTAGAACTATGGTTTGTCCTGTATGATTTCTTCTGCTGGTTTGTTTGACTTGGACTCGTGTTTACCGTGTGTGTCTTCCCTTTCAGGAGCCCGGAGATTCTTTAGGTCACAGCTAGTTCATCTACCCCAGTCGTGGCTCGCATCGCAATACTAGTGGGGGGGGTTGTCGCGCGGGGGTGGGGGCCGGGGAATAAAAATAAAACTTACCTGACAGCCGGTCCGCGCCGCCTCTGCTCCCCCTGGCGCCTTCACGAACGGCACTGGAGTGGCAACCCCTCTCAGCCAATACTGGCGCTGCTCCAGCAGCGCCAGGATTGGCTTAGAGCAGGGTTACTCGCCGCCCACCTGCTCATTAGGAGAACGAGGGTTCGCTCTCCTAATGGGCATGCGCCAGCCAGAGCAGACACTAGTGCGCATGACTGGGCACGGCGGAAAAATTCGCCGACCTCACCAGTCATGAGCACTTGTGCTGCTGCCCCTGGTCTGACAATGCATGTCAGTCAACATGACACTGGACCGCCCACCCCCTTCAGATTCTGAAGGGGGTGGGCGGTCCGACGTCATGCTGACTGACATGCATTGTCAGTTCTCCCTCGACGTCTCTGAACTTAAGTAAACTGAGAGTTTACTTAAGTTCAGAGACGCCGAGGGAGCTGTGGGCGTGGGCGGGGGGGCAACGCCCCCAATGGACGCACCGCCACTGCTTGCATCTCTCGGTACCTTTCGCCGCCCGTTTCCACCGTTGCATCTGTTGTCTTTGACAGTGCTGTTGTTCCGACGTCAGCATGGAGTTTCCCTCCCTGGATCGTCTTGTCACTCTCACTGGACGGCCGGAAAAAAAGAGTCCATCTACACCAGTCACGCCCGCCCTCTTCCTGGAGTATTGCAGGACCCTTATAGGGACAGACATCCCAGGTGTTCGTCATGTGTGTGCAGAGGGGAAGGGCCAGGGTATTGAACCCTCTGCCCTTTGTACCAGTCTAATGAGTACAGTGAAAATGCTGCTAATATCACCCGACACCATGGAATGATGGAGTCAGTGCTTGTTGTTCATGGCAGTGTACGCAGCAAAATGTAAACAAAGTCTACACTATTGGAAAAGACCATATGAAAGGTAGTTGTGCTGATAAAAGGAGCACACGTACAAGTTACTTTTTTGTGCCAGCCAATCGGCTGAAGTGTATCTGCAAGCAGTCATGTCAATATGAACGTGCACCTCTTTTGGAAACACTAACTTGTTCCGTTTCAGTTTATGACTAAAAACGTTAACAATGCTGTTGGGTTCTGTTTTCATTGTAAAAGCACATGCCACCATGACGACGGGTTCTACGTTGGAATGGTGGCATGTGGAATGGTCAAGAGTGGCAGTTGGTTTCTGTGCCTGCTCTGACCAGTCCTGTACCTCGGTACTGAATAAAGACGTGACTTACCTGCAGAATCCTCCATGTCTTCTTTTCACTGGCGACGAGCGGATCTGGACCGTGGACCGACAGAGCAGAGGATTCTTTTGCAGGTCGGTGACGTGCACACCAGGTACTGCAATTGTCATAAATTTATTTCACACATTTTCTGGTGAAATAATCCAAGATTTTGTGTGCACCTCTGTGGCACATCATTTAATCACTGTATTCTACACAATTGAGACCTTTATGTGTGGCTGCATCCAATCATTCTAATTTTTAAATTGTACAAGTTTTATATCTCCGTGTTGCCTAGTAACCTGTCAAAATGCAACAATCTGTCTTACCTCCGTCTCCATTTCTATCGACCCCAGGGAATCCCCATGTGGAGTGGGAATTGTGGCTAGATGGGTTTTAGGCTTATCTTGAAGCCATTGAAGCAGAGGTTTTCACACAGAAGAAAAAACTAGCTTTATTGCGCCACTCTTTGGGCACGGAAGGGAGGAAAGTTTTAAAGCACTTACCTCCAGCTGTAGTTATGGGTGAGGGCGATGAAGTGGATGAATACGCCTCAGCCATAAAAATGATGGATGCCAGGTTTAAAAAAAAACGCAACATCATTATGGAAAGGCACAGGTTCCCCATGAGGAGCAAGTTGCCAGGCGAACCTGTAGAACCCTTCTTGAGTGATCTGAGGGTTTTAGCAGCAACTTGTAATTATAAAGCTTTTGAGGATGAAATGTTGAGGGACCAATTAGTTGAGAAAACTAATAGCAAAAAGATTCAAGAGAAAATTTTAACGACAGAGAATTTAACTCTAGACAAAGCATTAGAAATAGCTAAGAATGTAGAAACCACAGCTATGTACATGGACCAAATGGCTTTAGAAACTAAAGTGCATGCAGTTACGGTAGAGAAGGTTGTCAGCAAGAGGGAAAGGAAGAGTGACAAACACAGAACATTAGAATGTTACAGATATGGCAGCAGGAGTCAATTGGGTAATGCTTCTTTTTGTCCCACATTTAATAAGTATTTCGCGAAATGTAAAAAGAAAGGTAATTTTGCAAAAGTGTGCACATGTCAAACCTACAACTAAAAGGTTCTTTCTATTGATAGCATATCGGAGGCGGATTCTGATCCAGACAGTGAGGAAGGGAATCTGGTTATGATGGTATCTGATGCTTGTGAATCAAGTTTTGGGGAGAAATTGAATGTTTTGAGTGAATCTGGCAAAACCAATGATTTCATAAAAAATGTAAATGATCCAGAAGTGTTAAAGCTTGACTGTACTAGTGTCAGCGACCTTTTTGTCAAATTGGTGTAGATGCTAATAATATATCCATGATGGCTGATTCCGGTTCCTTTTTCACCCTCATTGGTCCTGAGGAGTGGAGTTAGTCAACATTTCCTTGAAGAAATCCCTGGTTAAGCCAGTAGCTTATGGGGGTAAACCCGTTCAGGTGTTGGGGGAATTCGACTGTGTACTAACCTTTAAAGGACATGCCACTCCTGCCACCGAGTATGTGGCAAAAGATGGGTCTTCTCTTCTGTGATGGTTGGAGCAGAAAAATCTGGGCATCATTTTAGATCCTAACAGTCCTGAGCAGGTTCTGCTCAAAGATGATATCAAATCCGTTTTGCCTGTGGGTGCACAGGATTGGAAAGTGTCTTTTCCAGATGTTTTTAGTAAAAATCTTGGAAAAATTAAGGGATTTTCACATCGGATAATTCTGAAGCAGGGGGCTGAAGCTGTCGTGCACAAGGCCAGACGGGTACCTTTCGCCATGAGAAAGGAGTTGTCCCTAGAATTGGAATCTCTTTGTCAGCAGGGTATCATCAAGCCCATTGAGAGCTCTGAATGGTTATCCCCTGTGGTTTTGGCCAGGAAAGGGAATGGCACCCTTAGGATGTGCATTGACTTGAGGGGCCTAAATGAGAGCATATGGGTGGACAGACATCCCCTACCCAACATCACGGAGATGCTGGGTTCATTGAAGGGAGAAAACATTTTCACCACTTTGGATATGTCCTGCGCTTACCACCAGATCACGCTGAAGAAAGAAAGTCGTCATCTCACATCCTTTGTGACCCCTTCCGGTGCTTATAGATTCAAAAGAATGCCTTTTGGTCTTGCATCAGCTTCAGTGGTATTTCAAAGGGTCATGGAGGCAATGTTTTCTGGTGTTCCCAATGTCAAATGTTTTCAAGACGACATTTTGGTCTATGGCAGTGATGTGGAGTGTCATGACAAGACAATGGTTATGGTGTTATCCATCTTAACTGAGAGGGGTGTCACATTAAAGGCAGAGAAATGTAAGTTTGCAGTAGACGAGGTGGATTACCTGGGATATAAATTGTCTGCTAGCGGGGTGGAACCAAAGGAGGATTTAGTAAAGGCTATAAAGGGTTTCCCCACTCCACAAAACAAGGACCAGCTCTGGTCATTCTTTGGTATGTTCGAATACTTTGCCCGGTTTATTCCCAAGTTGCAGTGATAAAAAACATAACATGAGTATACTTATGAAAAATAACACAACAATTTGTGTGGCCTTCCGACCTAGAGCGTGAATTCCAACAAATAAAATTAGAATTGAGTGGTGCTATTCCTCTGCAACCTTTTGATACACATGATCTTTCTATTGTAGTCACGGATGCCGGGTCAGTATGGGTTGGGTGCCGTGCTACTCCAAAGAAGAGAGGGAAGGGAAGAAGTGGTGGCTTTTGCGTCTCGCACTTTAAGAGGTGCGGAGTGCACCTACTCTGTTATAGATCGTGAAGCCCTGGCTTGTTGGTGGGGTGTGGATCACTTCAGGCGATACTTCTGGGTTTCGGAGTTCATCATCCATATGGATCACAAGCCTTTAATAAATGTGTTCATCATGAAGGGAGCCAGCAATGCCACTCCCCGTATTGCTAAGTGGGACTATAGGTTGATGGAGTTCCATTTCCAATTGGAATATATTCCTGGCGCTAAGCATATTTTTGCGGATTGTTTGTCCAGGTTGCCCCTTTCCAATGTGCAAGCAGGGGAGCAATTGGAAGATGCTTTTTGCATCATGGCCTCATTGGCGGAATCCGGTTTTAGTTGCATATCAGAGGAAGAGTGGAAAGTTGCGGTGCAAGAGGATGAATCTATTCAAGGGGTGGTTGGCATGTTAAGCAAGGGTTGGGTACCAAAAGACGGGGAAGTTGGTTCGTTTAAACAAGTTTTTCCGGAGCTAATTATGCACATGGGTGTTTTGAAAAGAATGGATTTGTTGGTAGTGCCAGTGGCGTTGAAAAATAAAATTTTGGCTTAAGCTCATGAGGGTCACGTGGGCATGAAAGCCATGAAGAGGAGAATTAGAGAAATCTTTTGATGGCCAGGCATGGATCGGCCAGTTGAACATTTTGTGAGAGACTGTGTAGCATGTGCGGTTAGTGACAAAACACAAGTAGCGTTTCCCAGTCCTATTGAAGCAGTGCCTGTTCCTGACAAAGCGTGGTTCAAATTAGGTTTAGACATCATTAGACCCATGTATGTTTTGGATGAACGGAACAGGTACGGATTAGTCGCAGTGGACTATGGCTCCAGGTGGCCTGAAGTGAAATTTGTGAAGTCCGCCAACACTGAGGAGGTGTTAGAATTTTTCCAGTCCTTATTTTTAAGAGAGGGTAACCCTGTTGAACTGGTCACTGACAATGGAGTGCAATTTATGGCCAACGAGTTCCAAGGGTTCATGAGCCTATGGGGCATCAAGCACATCACTACTTCGTTATATCATCCCAGCAGTAATGTCTTAGTAGAACGCTGTAACAGGGTCATAAAGGACAGCATTCAGTTGTCGGTGGCCAATGGATTGAATTGGAAGAAGGCACTTGTAGTTTTGTTGTGGGCCCTGCGCACTACTCCTAGTGCCGTTACCAAGGAGTCTCCTTTTGCTCTATTGAAAGATAGAATGGCTTCCACCAAATTAGTAAGGCCTTGAATGTGTGACTTAAATGTACCTAGTGTGAAACGTGAATTAGTGAAGGACAATTGTAAGATGGCTCAGAGCAAGTATGTGACCAAGGAGCCAATAAAAGGAAGGAAACACGCTCATTTCAAAGCAGGGGATTGGGTTAAAGTGAGACTACCTGGTCTGGTTGCTAAAGGACATTCCAAGTTTTCTAATCCCATGCAGATCATTGCACTGGGAGGCAGATCTGTCAAGCTCAGTGATGGAAAGTGGTGGAACATGGAGAGGTTATCCAAACAGAGATCTGACTCTGAGCAGAGCATGGGCACTACCACGCAAAGTGATCCTAGTTTGAATGGGTCAGCAAGAGTAAGGAGACCTGTTTGGTTCAAGGATTATGTGAAATTTTAATGTATGCTTTTATTTTCATTTCTGATGCGTTTACTTATTATGTTGTGTTCCAAGTTTAATGGTGAATGTTCTTTACCAGTGTTGTGCTATAAGTTGCGTTCAATCTTCTTTTTCGTTTCTTTTCCTTTATTGTGAGGGAAGAAATGTGTTGGAGTCTGTTTTCATTGTAAAATCACATGCCACCATAACGACGGGTTCTACATTGGAATGGTGGCATGTGGAATGGTCAAGAGGGGCAGTTGGTTTCTGTGCCTGCTGTGACCGGTCCTGTACCTCGGTACTGAATAAAGAAATGTCTTACTTACCTGCAGAATCCTCCTTGTCTTCTTTTCAAATGCTTCTCCCAAAATAAAGTGAATTGTGTGGTCTTGCTCAACTGTTGTTTTGAAGTCAAATGAACCATTTATTCAAAGATTGTGGAGTCCCTTTTAATATGCGCACAGATGGAGTCTGTTCTTGTGAAAAAACACTATTTTATTCCATACGGTGTCCAGATCTCAGTTGGAACTTGTGATATTTTCTTCCAGTCAGTCACATTTTTAGCATTGTACATGCAGATCTGTTTTTAACAGTTGGACTCATGATCCTTTAAAAGATCAATATATTTAGAAGTGAGGTGCATTCCCAGAGTTGGCCTGTGTGAACCCCCCACCCCCATGAGTTGCTCAGCTGCAAGCCTGTGGAGCATTAACAAAACATGAGTGTGGAAGAAACTTTAATAAAGTTGTTGGCACAAGGTCTTTGGTGGACCAGAACTGGAGCTGTTTACTTTTTCAAATGTTGTTTTGCCCTTAATACTTGCATTACTTTCAGATCAGTAAGTAGAGTCGGCGTCAGTAGTCTGTGCAGCAGGAGTGCAAGGAGGAGCTGTGTGTCGGGTGTTTGTGCAGAAGTACAGGGGAAAGAGGAGGCGTGTGAAGGGGGTGCATATGGGTAGAAGGGGTGTCTGTATACAAAGACGTGTCATGGTTCTGTGACAGTGTTAGGCACTTCCAGACTAAGCATGTGGAGCAGGATGGGAATCTTTGTGAAAAGGAATGACTGTTTAAGGGATCAGTGCACAGATTGTGTCACAGGAGACTGCAGGGTGGGAGAGGGCGATGCAGACATGTCAGGGTCTCTTCACATTGGACATCATGGCTGAGCATGACTTGTGTATCGAGTTGTTTTCTGTGGCATCAGAAATGTTTCCATTACTACAATGTTAGAAAAGTGAAGTAGGTTGGTGACCTGGTGCAGGTAGGAGTTGTGCTGCAGCTGTGTTAACACCCTCTCCAGGTCACTGTTGCACACAAGAGGATCATTTGTTACGTAAATCCCTGGACATCGACACAACTACCTTTTCCAGCTTCTGATAAAGTGTCACTCAAAGTGTCACACATACAATATTGAAATGTCTCACATAATCACACTGCAGCTATGCGTAATCACACTGCAGCTATGCGTACTTAGTAATTGCTAATTGTTTGATACATTCATAAGTTCATAAATCTTTTTTTTATCATTATGCAGTGATAGGTATCGTGTTTCAACCGTGCTTTGGCAGAACGGTCTGTACTATATGTGAGTGTAACACTTCCGCGGGTGCCTCATAATAATGTTCGAATGTAAGGAGTACTGTCATTGGATGTCTCATTAACCAATTGTAATGATTGAAATACGGCCTCATTCTGGTCTGCTCAAGATGTAAGTAGCGAGCTCGTGGAAGAAGCACTGGCACGCCAGTGAGAGGTATTTGACCTGATGTAATGTTTGGCAGCCTACTCAGCAAACCCCAAATTTGAAGTCTGTAATCTCTACTGATGACGGTTAAAGAACCAGAAACATGTGTCTAGAGATCAGCACTATCTGCGCCAACTCTGGCGAAACACTTGGAACACTATAGCAAAGCAAGTAACATGAGACTGCATCTACCAGAATGCCAGGGGCGAACCTTGCTGGAGGGTGAAGCGGTGTGCTCCCACCCCTGTTCCTGGAGTGCTCGGGCTGTAGCAGAAGCAATCCTTGTTTGTGATTGGTGGAATGGGCTAGCCAGTAAAAACTATAAAAGCATTTGTCTTTTAAAATGTGTTGGACTATGTGTGATTGCAATAATTTGGCAGATTGATTACATTGAGTGGAGCGTTGCTATTCGGCGCTTTACTATTTAATTACTTTGAAATAAGGACCCGATTTTGGTCAGCTCACTGTGCAGGAAGCATTTCCAGAGTACACGGGCAAACCGGAAGCTGGTGGAAGAAGCCAACTGTAGTGTCCGGCTGGACACGTTCTAGTGTTTTCACCCACACTAACACCCACCCATCACAGGCGTCACCAGTCAGGTGAACCTGCTAATAAAAGGGGCCGGGCGCACGTGCCCTGGGCCAGTTACCAGCACCCCAACTATGTGTGCGTGTTATTAGTTTGTTTGCATGCGGGCCTATGGCCCAAGATACTACAATGGCGACGAGCGGGTCGACCCCCGCGTGTGGTATATGTGGACTGATGTTTGCCTTGCCCCCGGAGGGGTAATGATACCACATGTATAAATCATTCCCACACCCACGGCGTGAGAGACGGCTCGTAGGCAGGAGTGGACACCACCTCTTCGACAAGGAAGAGGAGTGGGGAGAGACCATGAGTGAGCCTGCCAAAGTCCGATGCCCCGCTGCCGTCCGCCTGCTGAGGGACTAGACAGTGCGAGGAGAAGAGGCCGTCGTCGGGAAAGGAAAGCGTCCTGGGACCCCCGCGAGGTGGGGAAGAGCCCGCAGTTCAGGTTTGGCACGACTGCAACCCCTCCAATGAGCCAACCGGCATCCGCCCAGCAGCCGCCCGCATGCGTGTGTCTCCCGCTCCCATACCGGCCAGAGACTAACTGAATATGCCTGCACGAGCGCAGCAGCTGCAGTCACAGTGAAGCGGCCAAAGCGCGCGAGTGAACAGCTCCCCGCGCAATATGTCAAGCCCATAGCTGCCAAGGTTTCAGATTGCTATGTGTGACATTTGCATAATTTCAGTGTAATTATGAGTGACATTTCAGGGACTATGAGTGACACTTTCTCGCAAGCAAAATAAAGCAATAAAGATGAGGGAGTCATATAAATATCAGAAAATACACTCATTTCAGCAACGAGAACTCTACTCTAAGAATATCTTAAAAGTACTGCACAGGCCCATAAATGGGAGGGGCACTAATCTAGTACACAGATAGATTGTCGGGTGGGGATGGCAAGTGAAAACTACTTACTTACCTCTGTTACTGGTGATCAGATTTTCCTCCAGGCAGCCGCAGCGCTGAGTGTATGGCATCGACGATTGACTCTGCAGCAGGCTCAAGGCTGCCAGGGCTGCGTGCTACTTGCGCAAGCCACATTGAAATATGACTCAACACATATCTATACATTTCTTTAGCTGTTTATTGAGTGACCCTGTTTTCATCAGTTGTACCTTTTTTGCAAGGAAAAAGTTCACGTTGACTCATTCATCTTCATGCGTTGTGCCAGAACATAGACTGTGGCATACCTTTCCAAGAAATAATAGAATATTGAATGAATGGGCACCTCGTGGAACTGAAAGGCGACACGTGACACTTTAATGTCTCACATCAATCAGCTTGTTAGCTCTCAGTCTATCGATGGTATTGTTTGTTCAGAGACACGGTTCGCTCCCAGCTATACAAATTTAGGGCGCTCGAGTTTCCCAGATCCGAGCGGGAGTAGCGCAGCCAGGCCAGTTTTTTAAATTCGTATTCCGGGATTTGCAGCCCTTCTGCGCCATTATAAATTCACCACCACAAGTCCCAGAATGCAATGAAAGAACCTGGACCCGATGAGCTGCTCTCGTGTGACCTTGGGAAACGTGAGATCTCGGAAAATAGACAAAATACACAAATATTATATAACTCACCTCTTCTCACAAAAAACAACAGGATACAGCCATGGTTGAGTGAGTTCTCGGAAAGCTGAGCCGTACAAAGAGCAGGCAGCGCAGCTGCGGGAGCCATCCTCATAAGTGCAGGGTGGGCCGGTTAGCAGGTGCTCAGTGCTGTGAGGAGTGCATTAAACACTATTTCACGTTTCGCCTCTTCCTGTGTGTCAGTTTCACAGCCTGCCGCGCGGCGCCGGGAAATAATTAAGGCTGCCTGGCAGGCGCGGCTGAGGCCGCAAATTGTAACAAATGTAGCTAGCAGCACTCTGACTTCCAGCCAGAGCTGCGATCCTTAACTGTTTATGAGCCAGAGAGTGCTCAGTGGCCTGGCTGCAAGTGAATCTGCTGGGAGCAGCAGAGCGGCGGCGCGCTAGTAGTAGCACCCAAGACAGTGGCATTAAAATGCGTGACAAAGCATTTCAGTGCGGCGATGCGGAACACCACACTGAAATGCGTTAGTGTCACATGTGATGCGTGATACTTGGCAGGACTGCAAGCCAGTCCCAGCATTGAGCGAAACTCACACTGGCAGTCCCAGCCTGATACTGCCAGTCGGTTCACCAGGACAAGGGGGAGCGGAGCCCGAGCAAAGTGAGAGTGGGCCATCGCAGAGAGAGAAAAAAAAAAAGGCAGAAGAAAAGCTGGCAACGGATCGCCATCAATAGGCAGGCGATAGAACTTCGGAAAGCGCCGCGCTATTACAGTACCTGCTAGGTGACCCGCTTGGCACCTGAATTTGGGCAGCGTCCACTGGAGCCACACCGCGCCCACATTGTGCAGTAAAGATGCGGTGCAACCCATCAAGCGGTGCCGGACCGCCCATGTCCGCCGTCTGCTGAAACCCCATCCGGCAGAAACAGAGTCTAGCCTGCACTCGCATGACGCACATGGAGAGTGGCCATTCGCCCCTCACCAGCACCTCAGCGACCGTGAGTCAGAAGAAAGCCACCGATCAAGACCTGTATGCACACCCACCAGGCTGGAAGCGTGTGCATTAAGACAAGATCCTACTCGGCGCTGGACCAGAGGTACTTCCCCATACCTGCGGAGATGCCCGTCAGCAGCGCGGCCTGCCACCATCTGTCCGGGGGAGGAAGCGCCCTCCCTATGATAGCATCATGCCTCCCAGCAAGGCTTATGTCTAAGCGGCCTCCCGGTGTGGCGTGCACTCGCTGTGCTTGAGGTGCTTGCAGGCTGCCGCAGCTGCCCTGCGAGCCTGCTGAACCTTGCAAAAAGAAAGAAAAAAAAAGAAAAGTTTATGCCCGCAACCTGCCTCCCCGCAATGGTCACGCAAGAAGCGGCCCCAAGGGGGGTCCACCTTTGAAGGAGGCAAGCAGCTGAGCTGCCCAGCATGAGTGAGAGCCGGTCACAAACAGTAAAGCACCAACACACACCAAGTGGGAGGCAACAGCATGAACAAAGCTGAAACGGCCTCCGAATGCAAGTGCAGCGCCACATGGCTGCTGGCTCGCCACACCACACCCAGCAGAGAGAACGCATTTTTGCCAAGGTGACTGGCATTAATGAATAGCCTGCAGTGCACCCCCCCTGCATACTTTCATTTGTGCACAGCAGGCTGTGTAAAACACTGCGACCCAACGAGCATAGAGCATTCACCCTTGCACTCCCACTGAAAGCCTGTAGCATAAGGGAAGGCTGCAGTGGCTTCGTGAAATGTTTACAGCGCCACCTGGTGGTCATGGTGCCGCACTACACAGGCCCAAGAGACTACCATTGGACCACCAGTGAAATGAGACTAGTCACCTCACATTGCAGCCCTGTTTGCCTCATACTTTGCCCATAGGAAGCACCACCGGCCTGGTAGGAGAAACTACACTGCCCACAGCAGCACTGCTAAGCCTGCAGAGGCCTAAAGTGACAATCAGTAGAACGCTTCCAGAAAGTAGCAGAGTCAACCATACACCCCTGGGGAGGCTGCCAAGTGTTCTGAAGGGGTGAGAACTGCAACACACCCTCTGCGTGTCTGCCTCCAGGGGGAAGGGAGTGAGACCGTGTATCTTCTCCCAACAGAGAGAGAACCAAGAAGCCCAAAGCTGCATCAGCCTAGACAACCATCAAGCAGACAAGAGCAGCAAACCTCAAGATGGCACCAAGCCTCACATGAGGTACGAGAAGAACGTGCGGCGAAGACGCAACCCCCCAGTGGCGGTCCAACGTCACCGCAAGCGAGAAGAGTGCGCCACCCACCCCCTGTGGTGAATAGCCACCACTGCAACCCAAGAAGAGGACGAAGTGCACTGCTGAAGAAGGAAGGGAGATCCTCTACATCTCCACCATGCCAGCGAAGCCCCGCAGTGGGCAGAAGACAGCACAGAGTGTCCTCCCTCACACTGCCTCAAGACGGAGTCACCAATGACCCAAGACAGGCAAGAAGAGAGTCGCACACCCCAAGTGACAAGCCGCCATCACAACGTACGTTCCGACGTCAGGCGACACGTGGCCGGATGCCACAGTCACACCACCAGCATGGAGCACGTCACTCGGAGTGACCAACTCCACCAAGCATGCCCAGAAAAGGCAGGATCAAGTGCCACGACGGTGCAGCCTCGAGGCGCAAGCACGACGCCCTCGAGTGAAGAGAAGAGGAGCACCGCGAAATCCCGGAGGAGGGGATGATGCCAGTGAAAAGTCCTCAAGAGGAAGAAGCAAGTCCGACCAATAGGACTGACCTGCGACAGGTCCACAGAACAGTGAAGACCGTCCCAAGAACTGGACGTGACCAGCGAGATGGTCCGTGTGGCGTAAACATGAGACATGTGGCAGGACGCCACATCCAAGTGAGGACCTGTTTGGAAGGAGGAAAAGAGAGTGGCAGGACGCCACTCCGCAAAGGATGAAAGAACAGTGGCACAAGCCAGCCACCGGGGTGCAGAGACGTCACTGGAGACAGCTTCGCGGGAGGACCAACCGTAAGCCGCCAACAAGTGCGATCTGCGTCCAGGCCCCACGCTTTGCAGTTTTCACCGGCTGCTTGGTATCGATAGCACCACGCCTAGCAAGTGCACCTGCTGGAAGACAACTGCAAGTGGCCACGAAGTCCCTCTAGCCCTCCTCACTCCACAAGGTCACCCAAGGCAAGAGATCGCCACCTGTTGCCCGACTGAGGGAAAACTACTGTGTTTGTCATCGTCATCCAGGTGCATCCTCACCAAGGACGTCAAAGGAGCATTGCACCAACAGAGTGGATCCCAACACTCCAGACAACCGGAGTTCAACGAGGCTAGCCACCCAGGAACCTTCTGTGTGCCCCGTCAACCTGAAGCCTGCCGAAGTAGAGCATACCCGACCATTGGAATATCCACCCTTGGGGTTACACGAGGCTTGGCCGTGGCCCTGTTGGGAGTTCTGCAGCGACCCCCTCAGCGCCGCCTCCGAAAGGCCCGGGGCAAGGGCCTCGATGGAGTTCCTGTGAGAGGGGAATCCGAATAGGAGAGATGCGTCGGCAGCAGCTCCACGACCGGCACGGGAAGCATGGAGGTCACAGTCGAAGACTGGTCACCCAAAGACCATCAGAGGAAGGCACAGAACCTGAGTCCTGACGGCGAGAACATCTAGACCGAGACACCACCCTCTGCGGCTACATGTAAATGTAAATGTCCAGTATTTGTAAAGCGCGAACAATTACCCGAGGGTGTCAAGGCGCTGGGGGCCGTCGGGAAGATTAAGTGAGCTATTCCCCAGAGTCACATGGTGCTGGGCTGATCTGACACCGGCGCCGGGGATCGAACCGTGAGCCCCTGGGTTCCAGAGTCAGTCGCCCTGGCCGCTGCGCCACACCTCTTCCCTAATGAGCGACTTGGCTGTGGTCCTGTTGGTATTTCCTCAGCGACGCCTTCGCGTGGCCTACACGAAGCCCGCACAGTCCACACGGTCCTCTGGCAGCCCGGCAGGAAGGCCCTCCAGGAGGCTCCAGTGAGAGAGGAGTCCAGGCAAGAGAGGCAAGTCTGAAGTTGCTCGGCTGTCAGGAGCTAGAAAGACCATCAAGCACGTCGCCTCCAAGGAAAGACCTCATACACCGAGATCATCCCCAACAGCTACAGGTTTGTCGTCCACCGGAACCTGAGCGCCTGCGAGATCTCCAGAGTGGACTCCACCACCGCTCCAGATGCACCGATACTTGAACTTTGTAAATAGACTGCAACACCTTGAGACCAGGCCGGTCTGAAATACATCGCCAAGGCGGACAAAAGCATCCTGACCATGCGGTCCAAACCTCCAGTGCTGCCTGGCTGACAGCCTGAAGAGACTCATTTGGTGTTGTGTATTGTGTATTTGTTTTCTTACAGGTTGGACTTTTGTTTGTTTCTTTTCATTAAAGTTTGGGAGGGATGTAGTGTCCGGCTGGACACGTTCTAGTGTTTTCACCCACACTAACACGCACCCATCACAGGAGTCACCAATCAGGTGACACTGCTAATAAAAGGGGCCTTGCGCACGTGCCCTGGGCCAGTTACCAGCACCCTAACTATGTGTGCATGTCATTAGTTCGCGTGCATGCAGGCCTATGGCCCAAGATACTACAGCAACCCATGTTTGTGATTGGAGGACCTTATGATCCAATAGAAAGTATGAAAACATTTGTCTTTTACAAACTGTTGTACCCGACGGGAATTGCAAAAATGTAGTTTGATTGGAGTGTTGTCATTTGGTGTCTTTTTCATCTAATGCCAATGCTGGAAATATGGGCCCTCATCTCATCCGCATACTATGCATTAAGCATTGCAGGAGTGCTTGGGGAAACAGGATGAGAGGGAAGAAGAAGCCCCTTCCTGTGATTGGGTGATCCTTTGCTCCAATGGGAAATGTGACAGCGCTTGTTCCTTTCTGGTCTGAACAGATGTATGGACCCCTGTAGTGAGCTGCAGCTGCGATGCAGTTTGTAATATGCGGATCCGGACTTCCACAGTGGACCTTAGATTGAAAGATGACATCTGCCCAGGGCTATAAAAGTGCCCATTAGTTTCCTAGTGATTGATACTAATAAAGTGGGAGGATGACTATACTATATGGTGTTGTGCATTATCAGTACATGAAACTCAGGATTGGAGGGTTGGACTGCCCGATGGCATTTAAGCTGAGGCTCAAGTTAACTGATGTAGGTCTATTTTAGAACGGTATTGATGGATTGGTTATTTTAAATGTGTGCTGGTAGTCATTGGTTGATTAATACTATCAAGACTCCCAACTCCCATCGGCTGGAACCCAAGACGACTTTGCGGTTGCAAAACTTTGCTTGAATTAGCAGGTTAGTGGGTTTTGTTTTCGGGACACAAATGATTATTAATGAGTTAGTTACTTTTGGATTTTTAAAGATAGTGTGAGGTTTGGGTTTTCCTGGTTTAATATTTTAGTTTATAATAATTGACTACAGTTTTTTTTTTTTGGTTGGGTAACTCTGTCTGGATATTAGAACAGGATGTATTGTTTTATGATTGTATATGGCTCACTTTTTAAACCTGGAATTATGGGAATATGGAAGGAGTGCAATATTAGGTTTGTCCCAACTTGTATGACTATGAATTTGTGTTTATAATTAGTTTGAAAAGTACTGGGTCTGAATAGCCGGGGCTACTTAAAGTCCTCCTATCTTATTGTGGTTTGTAGGGGAATGATATTAGATTGACTTTAAAAGCAAAATATTTATTTTGGTGCTGCGGGACGTTTTGCTTTTACAATTTTTTTTTCTGTTGCAGGACCTACTTGAGTAGGGTTATAAAGCATTTACACTTGTATGGCCTTCTATTACCAATTCAAAGTATTAAGATAATAAGGGATTCTTCAATATGAGTAATAAGTGCATTTTGTATATGACAAATAAAATCAAAAATGTCCTTAGTTTTGGGGTAATTAAGTAGAGAAACAAAATGATAGGTTGAACTATATTACGTATTTAATTAAAGTGATTGAATATAAATAGTTATAGATAGTTCTTTTTTTCTCGCAATAGCAACCTTGGGGTGCTTTTTTCCTCTGCACGATTTTCTACCTATATACGAAGTATTGACCATTGAAGGATCCTCAAAGAAATATTATAAGTGAGCAAGGTATGATATTTATCAATTTGACACTATGGCTGATTAGATATTGATCACACTTGGAGGGTCACAACACTCATGGTGATTTTGTACAAGAGGAGATATAGGTCTTTCTTATTGAATTATTGCTTTGTATTTTTCATGTTATAAAACAGATATATCTCAAACAGATGTTTTACCAGTAATACATTTTTTGGGATACCTTTTTTTGTGAATTTTTGTTGGGATAGCAATTAATATTTAGGTATTGATGTATCAGGTGTGTCATTTTTTTAAATTAATTTTTTGTATTTAGTTGATGTGTTAGGAGCCATTGTATTTTTTTGTTGTAAATATGAACATGTATACACATTGTTGTGAGGATTATTGTACTTTTGCTTATGTCTCCTTAATATGTAAATGTTTGCATATATCTGTTCTCAGCCCTGATAAAGTCCTTGTTTAGGACGAAACGTGTTGGCCGGGCTGGAGTTTGAGATTTTTTGAGACAAAAGAGAATTATGTGTGCCTATCATATCATAGCTCCTCTGTTACTTTGAATTAAAAGAAGAAAGTACTGATGTGGATGTCCTGCACAACAGCTGAACTTTTAGCAAAAATTATTGGACTCTTTGCATGCCCTTCTGTAGGTTTTTTTTGTTCCAAAATTGACTTGTCCTGATTTATTACAAAACCTAACGAAATTAAAAGTTCTTTTACCGTGTTCAACTGTGACATTAATACCACTTAACATTAACTCATCATCAAAATATTGTCTAGATAAACTATTAGATGATCTCCTCTTTCTCATGTAACCTACAACTGCCCTCATTACCTTCGTAAGACACCATGGGGACGAGGCTAAACCAAACAGAAGGCACAAAAATTGAAATACTTGCCCTGTCCATCTGAACGGTAAACTTTTGGCTGTGCACTATCACTGAAACAGTGAAATAAACATCTTTCAGATCAATTTTTAGTAACCATTCTCCTTCTAACAAAACATCCCAGAGTAGATGGATCCCCTCCATCTTGAAATGTCTGAATGTCACAAAAAAAATAAGATCTCTTAAAATTGTCACCAGATGCCAACTTTCGTCATCCTTCTCTACTACAAACCGGGTTGGCTGTAGAGAAGTGCGACTAGTGCGGCAGCATCTGCCACTGACCTCAAGGAGGGGGGGCTGTGTTTAGCAAAAACGTACGATTTAAAAACACCTGTGGCAGAGTTCCTTGTGCGTCCAGCTTTCAGGCAGCAATAAAAATGTCAAGATAACCTTTGTGGTTAATGTTCCTGCTAGAGAGATTGTAGTTTTGTCTATTGACACTTTTGACTCACCATAAAGTAGCGCAGAGGGTTAATATGCCTGCTGCAAAGAACGCATACTGTGCAGATTAAAGATTCTTATTTTATGTGGATAGCTGCGTGAATTACTGCTTGTATTACCACATTTCATAAGATACAGCCCTAATATAGAACAGTGACTGTTAAGAACTTTCATCAGAGCTGCATGCAAACTTCATAAAATAGGTCAGGATGGTTTGTTTTTTTCCCCGTCTGTTATTATCTATTCATAATGTTGCTTAAAAAGGTTAGTTTAGGTAGATATACATTCTTATTAGTAAGTCCAGTGTTTTAAAACAAATTAAATGTATGTGTGAGAGAGGGGCTATGGAGGGATGGGGAGACATCCGTTACATCGCGGTCTTCACACCGCAATGCGCTTACAAAGCAGGCATTACAACGCAAGTCGTTACATCGACTTGCGCTGGATGGCGCTATACACTAAGGAATAGTATGATTTACTATTCCAACACCTTCCCTACTGTTACGTAGGCTGGAGTTGGAATAGTAAATCATACTATTCCTAAGTCCAGCGCCCTCCAGCGCAAGTCATTGTAACGACTTGCGTTGTAATGCCTGCGTTGTAAACGTATCGCGGTGTGAAGACCGCGATGTAATGTCATATATTCGGAGGGATGAGGAGCACTGTTGCTCGTGGTTGTGGGGTACTCCGCGGAGGAGGTCAGCGGAGCCAAAAACTGTTGCACCTGGCACCACCAGAGCTATCGCTGGCCCTGTCTACAAACAATGTGCTTACAAAACCCACTTCTTAGGTGCTCACCTTCTTTATTGCACATTTTTCTAACATTGACACTATTTCGCAACTTACTACTTCCTGTAGATCTGCTCTGAAGCAGAGCTCCTCTGGTTCTTGAGCTTGCCAAGGAGTAGAATCAAACTCTATCTGACAACCTGCGACAGTGGAATGAACCCACTCATTGTTTGTGATCACTGTCCATTCTTCCACATGCAATCTCAATCTTCCTCCTACTTTTATGTGGATAAAACCAGTAATATGGCTCGTACTCGTCTTCTCCTGAAGAAGGCTATTGTCCTCTTACTTGTGATGCCCTTGCTCTGGTGGCTCTTCCTCTTTGAGGGTAGAAACCTCCACTCCTTGGGCACTTCTAACTGGTCCTCCTTCTGCATTATTGGATTTATAATAGGTGTTGCTGAGAGGTTGCTCTCTCCTCCTGGCCCTGCCATATAAATTATTTTGTCCTGCAAAAACTCTCCTCATCAAATAATGTGCCATATCCAAGGCCATGAAAGTTTGTACATACTTTCCCAAACTTTAAACCATTCCTTCTCCAAAAAGGAATCCTTTTGCTTCCTCACTTGGGTGTCCATTACGATACCGGGCGGTAAAAAATCCGCCACCCATGAAAGCGGCAAAAATCCGCCCGCACACACCGTCTGAACACCGACCACGCAATTACGATGACACAAACCGAAAACCGCCAACGGCGGAAAAAACACACAAGATACCGCCCGCCCACGTCCGAGTCGGAGTCAAACCGCCCGCCACGGACGGAAACACGCACGACAACACAAAACCGCCCGCCCTCACGGCCAACACGCCGCACGTGAAATTACGATTGCACCGCCATGAGCGCGGAAAAACAACAAATACACCGCCCGCCAGCGCAAACAACGCAGATGAAAATGGACACGGCAGAAGCCATGGCGGCCACGTCCCTGCACAGAAACCATCCGCGGACAAAAATAAACGCACACAACATGGCCAACAAGTCCACACAGCAAGCCACGCACAAATACACAAGCACAGTACACATCCCGAAAACACACCCCCCCTGGACAAACAAAAACTACAAAGCCCAGAACACCAGATACAACACACCTGAAAACAACAGACCATCAGGACACACCCACATAGGTAAGTACAAAAGCAGCCCCTCCACAGACCGCAACCCCTTGCAACATTGCAAACCAGAGAGGAGAGGAGAGGACACAGTGACACAGCAAGGACAGCAGCACACCACAGAAACGCACACATCACACCAACCACCACCACCACCACCACCACCACCACACACCGGCACCACAAACCCCCTGCACATCACACAACACACACCGCACCAGCACCACAGACACCATGGCATCACACAGAATGCCAAAGTTCACTCCCATTGAGCTGACGGTCATGGTCGACGAGATAATCAAGGTGCACCCACAAATCTATGGAAACCAGGTCCAGCACACACCACTAGCCACCAGAAACAGAATGTGGAACAGGATCGTAGACCGGGTCAATGCAGTCGGGACCGTGCCCAGAAACAGAGGTGAAATCAACAAACGGTGGAACGACGTCAAAAGCCTGGTCAAGAAGAAGGAGAGCAAAAATAGAGAGCTGGCTGCCATGACTGGCGGAGGGAATCCCACGCTTTATAAGACCTTCAAAGCGTGAGAGGAGAAGGTGCGAGTCATCATCCATCCGGAGATCCTCACCGGATTAACAGGGGGAGTGGAGGCTGGTAAGTACAAACTAATGTATACCAGCACACCGCTATGTACTCACATGCACTACCACTATGCCATAGCTCCGAGGGACAAACACCCCCATGTACAGTACACAATACACAACACATCACTCACACATGCAACAGACACCACCACACACAGCCCAAACCTAACAACTAACAAAAACATGGGGGCATGTGTACACTCAGCCAGCCACGTAACCACCAACAGGCCCCCAAGTGCTCCAGAAGTGCCACAACGAGCACCCCCCACACCCATGTGGCAGCCATAGCTGCACTAACCGACAAGTAACAGGTAAGTAGCAGGAACACAAAGTGCAGTGGGTCGGAGGGGGGACAGCTCAAGTACAACACACACCAGGCCCCTAGTCCCACAGCACAGCAAGGAGGAGCACAGCCCACACCCCACACCCAAGTGGCAGCCATAGCTGCACCAACCGACAAGTAACAGGTAAGTAGTAGGAACACAAAGTCGAGTGGGTCGGAGGGGGGACAGCAGTGGTACAACACCAACCAGGCCCCTAGTCCCACAGTACAGCAAGGAGGAGCACAGCCCACACCCCACACCCATGGAGCAGCCACTGCAGTGCACCAACCGACAGGTAACAGGTAAGTAGCACAAACACAAAGTGCAGTGGCTCGGAGAGGGGACAGCAGTGGTACAACACCAACCAGGCCCCTAGTCCCACAGTACAGCAAGGAGGAGCACAGCCCACACCCCACACCCATGGAGCAGCCACTGCAGTGCACTAACCGACAGGCAACAGGTAAGTAGCAGGAACACAAAGTGCAGTGGCTGGGAGGGGGGACAGCTGAAGTACAACACACACCATGCCCCCAGTCCCACAGCGCAGCAAGGAGGGGCACACCCCACACCCCACACCCACGTGTCAGCCACCGCAGTGCACACCGACAGCCGAAAGGTAGACATCACGGCCCACAACAATCGGTGTCAGTGGGTGTCCAGCCATCACCACGACCCACAACACCGCCCCCACCCCCACAGACCTGCAACATGGAGCACCCCCCGCTTAGAACCATGTGGCATCCAGTTCAGTGCACGCTAGAACAACCTGCAGGTGGGAAACTGGACAGGGCTGGATTACTGGAGGCATGAGGACCGTAACACGACCAACACATGGGACATGTCACGTAGCAGACGAACACGCAGCACCGCTCACTGTCACGAACAGGTGAACAATGTGCACACGGACATGAACCACAGACTCACACCCCACATGACCCATCACAGACATAGCAACACCCAAGGAGCCACGTCTGCATGCACAAGTCACACTGAATACAGTACCACACGGCAGCCACTGTGCAACCCATCACACACAACCGAAACACCATTGAAGTCCTGTCCATGTAGCCCCTACTGCCTGTCAACCACACCCCACAACTACGCCCATGTAAGACAAACCACACTAGACGTAACAGAGCGGAACAACATAAATGCACACGAACACCACTGAACCCATCCAACACACAGACACACTATGCACATACAACATACCATCCATCCCATCCGTCAGCCCCAGTCTCATGAAAGGCATGTCATCCGAACAGCTGCCACACATACAGTAGTCACGCTAAGATACATGCCCATGACCAATCATGTGCCAGAAGTCAATGAAGCGCACCTCACACTGTCAGCAACAACACACAACATGGGCCACTCCCCCCCCGAGCACTGCATTGATGCACATGGCACAGGGCAGCGCGCACACCAAGGATATGGGACATCTGCAATACGTCGGGTGGCACACAACCATCACTCACTCATAACGATGCGTCCAATGTCATGTCCAGTAATCACAACAGACAGCAAATATGCAGGGCATTTCAGGCATGCACACACCTCAGACCATGTACTGTCATGCTGCCACAACACATGTCACGTTCGGCACCCATGGCTCACAGCATGTACCCCAAAAGCATATTCCATCCCAAATGCGTTTCTGGGGCATGACCCCCATGTTGCCATATGCGTTCCTAAGCGTTCTATTTGAACCCCAAAAGCATATTCCATCCCAAATGCGTTTCTGGGGCATGACCCCCATGTTGCCATATGCGTTCCTAAGCGTTCCATTTGAACCCCAAAAGCATATTCCATCCCAAATGCGTTTCTGGGGCATGACCCCCATGTTGCCATATGTGTTCCTAAGCGTTCCATTTGAACCCCAAAAGCATATTCCATCCCAAATGCGTTTCTGGGGCATGACCCCCATGTTGCCATATGCGTTTCTAAGCGTTCCATTTGAACCCCAAAAGCCAAGTACAAACCAGACCCAGGATGGGCCTGGAGCCCGCACACACCAGAGCCACAATAAGTAGGAGCACAGCAACACACCCATCGGCATAGCCAATCCGTCCCATGCCACATGTGCACAGCACACAGTCCCATTGCCAAGCACACACAACTGATTGTACAGCCACACACCCGCCTCCGGGACACACGTGCACGAGAGTGCACGAACGGAGAATGTCAGACAACCAATACAGACTTCGCCAGGTGCAACACAATAACAAATCTCATTCTCCCCACAGGTGACGAACTGCTGGATGCTGGTGATGGAGACAGCAGCCAGCACAGCCAGCCTGCAAGCCCCCAACGAGGACACACGGATGTGGAGGATCTGTCCTCCTCTTCGGACACGGACCACCAAGCAGGCCCATCTGGTGTGGCAGGGCCCAGCCGCTCCCCAGGACCCCTCCTACCCACCAACCCATCATCCAGGGCTGCTGAACATTCACAGCCCCCTGCTGCCACTGTCGTTGCGGCCACTCCCACAGTCGTTGCGGCCACACCCACGGTCATTGCGGCCACTGCCGCAACCGCCACCATCGCCGCACCGACCACCACCGCCGCGACCACCACCACGTCTTCACTGGCCCCAGCCCCAGCGCAAGTGGTGGTCTGGCCGACTGGATCCACCCTGGGAGCCAGGGCGAGGACCGTGGTGAGCAATGTGGCTAGTGGGCAGGCCGGTGGCAGCAGGACTGGTAGGAGGAGCAGGGTCAGGGAAACGCCAGTCTCCCCTGGGAGCCATGCCCTGCCGCAAATGGCCAGAGTCCTTGGGGCCTATGAAGAGGCCCAAGGACATTGGGCCAGCTCTGCTTCCGACATGCGGGAGGTGCTGGGGGTGCTGAGGTCCATGGACGCCCATATGGGCCAATTCGTGTCCCGTATGGACCAACTCGTGGACCTCATGGGCCAGCTGGTGGTGGCGGTGAGGTCACAGCCAGGGACAGCAGCTCCACCTCTGCCACCACCTGCCGGGGCGCAGGGTCGAGCAGCAGTGTCCAGTTCCCCTGCGTCCACAGCCAGTGAGCACACCTCAACCACCAGCAGGTCGCAAGCAGGCACCCCCCCTCGCAAACGTGGAAGGGGCCGTCCGAAGTGGAAACAGATCTCCCGGGAGGACTTCGCACGCTCCAGACGCAAGTGAGGCAGCCAGCCATCTTTCCTTGACCACCCACTGCATTGACTTGGACTACGATCCCACTCCACACAGCCATCTGGATGGCATGTGTCTGTTGGACTATGGACATGGAACAAGTGGGTACACCCTGAGCATCACGCAGCCATGACCGACAGCTCATTGTCACTGCACGCACCACTTTTGTCATCACCCTGCACACAATCACATGTCACAGTTTGAAATAAATGCACCTTTTACACAAACTGCTGTCTGTGCCCTGTGTTTTAATTGTACGAAGATCAACGGCCACCTTGAGCTGAAAAGCATCTGATGTGTGGCATGGCGATGGGACAGGAGGGGCTGTAGGGACCTAGGGGTGGGAGACAGAACAGGAGCACATTCAATGAGTGTGTCACACACCCATCACACAGTACATGTCAACAACTGCAAGCAATGTACACACTTCGCACAGAGCAATAGGGCACAATGCCACAGCCACCATCAGTGGCATACCAACCTGGACATGGAGCATTGACACACAGCACACAGTGAACAAAAGGCCACCCTGACACAGCACACACACACCTGCACAAATCCAGCCACATCAGCCGTCGTACATGGACACTCACCGTCAAGTGAAGTAGCGGGCGATGAGCTGTTGACGGACATTCACAGCTTCCTCCTCTCCGCTGTCCTCCTCACTCGAGCTGTCCTGGTCTGCGGGCTGGGGCCCTGGTTGATCTCCGTCATCCACGATTAGGGGGATCTGCTTCCGAATGGCCAGATTGTGCAGCATGCAGCACGCCACCACTATCTGGCACACCTTCTGTGGGGAGTACGCCAGCGCACCCCCGGTGCGGTCCAGGCACCTGAACCTGGACTTGAGGAGGCCAAAGGTACGCTCGACCACACGTCTGGTCCTCCCATGTGCCTCATTGTAGCGATCGTCTGCTGGGGTCCGAGGATTCCTCAATGGACTGAGCAGCCATGCCCCATTCGGGTACGCAGAGTCACCTGGGTGTGAGGGACACAGAGAACCGTTGCTATTCCAACTGAACAGGGGACAGCATCGCACAGCCAGCACGCTACACGACTCCACATACTCACCGACAATCCAGCCACGGTCCTGTTGCAGATTGGTCATCAGTCATGGTAAGATGCTGTTGCGCATGATGTGCGCGTCATGGGCAGAGCCTGGGAACTTTGCACACACGTGGGATATCACCATGTCCGCAAGGCACACCACTTGCACATTCAGGGAGTGCGTGTGCTTCCTGTTGCGGTACAGCTGCTCAGTGGCCTGTGGTGGAACAAGGCCAACATGTGTGCAATCAATGGCACCAACGACGTGTGGGATCCTGCCAAGGGCATAGAATGCACCCTTCACTGCCGCCAAATCACGAGCCCTGGGGAATCTAATGTACCTGTTTCTGTACAGCATCATGGCTGCCAGTACATCCCTCAGCACCATGCTGAACATGGGCTGGGACATCCCTCCTCCACTGCCCACTGTGTGCTGGAATGACCCAGTGGCGAAGAAATGCAGGGCGGCCATCACCTTAGCCGTGGGGGTGAATGCTGTCGGATACACCCTGCGAGGACGGAGGTGGGGCTCCAACATGGCACATAGTCGATGCAGGGTGGGTCGGTCCAGACGAAATTTCCGGATGACCTCAGAATCCTCCATGTCCGCCAGCAATTGGTATGGGCGGTCAATGTTTGGTCGCCGCCTAGGAGAGATGGAAGTGGACACATGTCAAAGCAACACACCACATGGCATTTTCACATACACATAACTGATATGACTGAGCAAGCACATGAGTCACAGCCCAGCTGTCAAGCAGGGACAGCACAGCCACGATACACTTACACAGGTCTCCCACCAATAGCAATAGGCAGTGACACAAACCATTGCTATGAGCATGCACATGGGGATCTAGGCCCCAATGACTTGCGAGGCGTGCTGATGGGGACTGACTGCATATTCGTCAAGCGGCAACGCCACAGCAACATGACTGGCTGCTGTGCATCACACTGCTTCCGAGGCTGGATGAGTATGGCACACAATAACGACGATGTGGGCACAGGCTGAGCGGCCAAAACAAGTGGGACCTGTGGCACGAGGGGATATGAGACAGTGATTGGTGTCACCACTGCACCCTATGTACAGCACTGTACGGAGCACACCTCCAGATACATTGACAGGTGTACACATTGACTCCCCCATGCGAACACGGCTGTGTGCTTGCAAATACACATCTCAAGTGAGACTTTACATTGCACGTGCCAGGTGGCAGATGTACATAGTGAGAGCTGGCATGTGTGTGCATATGCGTATGACATGCACCCATGCCAATGTGCAGATGATGACATGCTAACACACATGTGGGGGCCGGCCACTTGCCGTCCCTGCCCATGCACACAGCATGTAGTGGCCCCGTCCATTGTGCACCTGCACCCACACGCACATCATGGCCACACCTGCAGATGCAGTGCGCACATCATACTGTGTGGTGCACATGGCATCAGCGGACTGTCACCAACATGGGCCAGGCCCCTACGGCCAACTCCAATGACCCTCGCGGTTGCACCCTGCGTGTTCCACTATGGAGGTAGGCGTCCCGGGCCAGCTGGGAGCAGGCCAACGTCTGCAATTGGCAATGCAGGTCTCAGTACACTTGTTGCTCGTGTGAATGTCAGGCTGGGCCATGCTGCCCCTCTCAGTCCCAGCTGGGCTGGCCTGCACATTGACTGCACAATGCCAGTAGGTGACAGCACCGACTGCCTAGTGTGTTGCATGTGTCTCCTGTTCAGGACCCCCCAGATGGGCGCTAACTCAGTACTGACTATTGGACACACCATGTCTCGTGAAAGGGTTGTGTGTGTGAGATAGTGGCACTGAATGTGACCCCCGTTGCGTGGTGGGCCATGCACAGGGCGAGTACGTCGATGTTTGCGCAGTGTGGGTCACAGTGGGTGCACCCACACAGATGTGTTGCCCTGTGTACATTTTCTATGTCCGCATGTGACCCCTGCTGCACTCGCTGCTGGGTCTGTGGAGCTGATGCACCATCTGTGCGTGGGGCGGACGGCTCTCCTCACTTCCGTCATTGCGCATGTCCTCACTTTGCCGCAGGTGACATGGATCAGGGAGGGCCCACATGTACGCGTGGGTGGCCTCCACGAGATGGGCCAATGGTCGTCACCCCCAGTCAGTGTTTTCAATGGGAAGGATGTTGTGCTGGTAGTGATTTCGATGTGGCGGGTGGGCGGGGCTAGGTGCGGGCTTACATGCAGGACATGGGGGGATAATCGGATTAGCGACTAGTTGCAATACACACGAGACACGTCTTTTCCTGTCCACATCAGGGTCATCCCTTGAACTCACTGACAGTGATACAGTCGTCTTTGACCCTGTCCTCATGGCCTCCCCTCGCTCCCCCCAAAATGCATTTGCACCTGTGGGGCTAGCGCATGCACAAGCAGCCCCAAGCTCGCCCCAGAGAGGCCAAGGAGTGTATGTGTGGGTCCAGTTGTACGAGTGGACTGTCTCACGGTATGATGTGTGGCGGGACGCCGTCCACCTGCGTGGTGCCACAACTGGAGACCCGGCCTGCATGGACTATGCATTACAGTCTTCGCCTTCCGGATCTGCCACCTGCGACACCCAGAGGCTGTGGCTGCCCTTGCGGCCAGGCCGCGTCCGTCTGGTGCTGATGGCCCACACATTCACTCTTTGGCCTCTCTGGGGAGGGCTCGGGGGTGGTGGCGCACGCGCTTGCACTCTGTCGCAATGGCATGTGACGTGGGTGGAAATATGGGCAATGGATGGGATGGTGCGAGCCACCTCCCGTGACGTCACTGCTGCTCGTGCTGTGGTGCGTCCCCCCGACACTTCCATATGACTTGTGCCATACTACACATTGAGGTTCGATTGCCTGCGTGTTATGACCAGGAGGAGCGCGAAGTGACCTCTCACACACCATGCTCCACTGCCATCCCGTGCCCTGGATTGCCTGTGCGGGTTGACTATGTTGGGGTTACACCTGGTCGACAGGGGCTGTGTGTGCCTTGTCAAGGGGCCTGGCGGGCGCACAACAGGATCCAGCTTGTCCACAGAGGGTGGGCTGACGTGTACGCCTGGTACCGCATTGTTCGTGTGCCCGGCTGCTGTGCACACACGTGTTCACTTCCCCCCGACAGGTGTCCTCTCACAATGCCCAGGGAGGCGGTGGTGTACTGTTCATGACCCCTCCCAACACGGCGTGCTCCAACTAAGCATGTGCGCATCTACCCGTCACACCCACCCACCTGAGCACTGCGTCCATCCGACTTCACACGACACATGTGTGTCTTCCACGGTTGTGCTACTCATTTGCGTTGCCATCCAATGCCAGTGGACTACATGGTCATGTCACGGCTGCCGTGTACTTCACACACTCTCATCCTCTCTCATTCGTACTTGTGAAATGAATCAGCGGAGACAAATTTGGGTTCAAGCCATATATTGTGTCTTCTGTCCTCTGTGATGCAGTATAGTGGACACTACTGGCAGCGGAATACATGTGGAGGATATACTGAGCATGATTACACATGGCATAGGGTGTAGGGTTACATGTGATTAGCTGTTGCATGTGGGATGTGGCCTTCAGAGTTACATCTGCTTGGCCAAGGCTGTGCTAATGTACATTTACGTATAGCTGCGGAGCAGCGGACTTTGACACAGACGGTATACATGTAGCCTACCAGACCGCTTGGCATCATGGGCACAGTCCATCTCAGTTCCATGTGACAGGTTTGCAGCGGTTGTGTCTCATGCACGCGTGCATGTGAGATGACATCAGGGCATGGGCTTGCGTGCATGCAGCGGCGTGCCACTTGTTGTTGCAATGTGGTGGCTACTGGACATGTCACAGTCACTGGGGTCGTGTTGTTGTTGTATGCACTTGTCGTCCATGCAAAGGTCCTGGTATGTGATTTCCGGGGCGGGGGAGGGGGCGTGCAGCACTCACATATTCCAGGCGACCGATTCATGTCCACTGAGCGGTGTATGTGTTCATGGGCGCTGGATCCATGTCGTGTCCTGGTTGTACGTGCAGTTCCGTCCATGTGGGTGCGATACACAGACCCCATGCCACTGCCTCCCACGATGCATGCGGAGTTCCTGGATGTGATGGGGTACAGAGTGCATGTCCCGGACATATCCGATGTCATGGCGATGTCGTTGATGGTGTGGTAACAGTTGCAGGTCGTTTGGTATGGTTGTTGTGGTGGTAACTGGCCAGTCCGTGCGGAAGCTAAGCATGGGTGCGGTGTTGGACATCATAGGTCAATTGGGGGAATTGCGTCGGGGTCCTAGGAATTGACAGGTTGTCAGGTATGCGATGGCTTCCTGCAGAGCTTCCATTTCATTGGTGGCATGCATGTTTGCCAGCCAATGTAGCGGATGGTGGCTGTCAAGGTGTTGTTCGTAAGTTGTCCCTTGTAGCAGCATGATGGGGCATGCTGGATGACATTCGATGTAGCTGTGCTCAATGATCCGTTGTGTGGAGGCACAGTGGTCCCATTGCAGTGTGGGTGCGATGTTGGCCACGTACGCCATGCCCCCATAGACAGAGCAGACCCTGTCGTGTGCGTCCAGAGGGAGGAATAGTGATAGCAGGTCCGCCCTTGGACATGCCGGGTTGGAGAGACACAACTCCACAGGATGGTGGAAGGGACACCTCCGACAGTAGAAGACGGGTATGACGCAGCTGAACAATGTGATGCGGTAAGTCACTCGATAACTTACGTTCAGCAAGGACAGAGGTTCGCATCCCATTATCTGTACCAGGTAGTGTTTGTACAGCTTGACCTGTCCGGCGTAGTTGGGTAGGTGTGTTGAAAGTGCCATTTTGCAGCGGTGCGTTGTGGTGGCGTGCTCCGGCTGTGTGTGCAGTCTGCAATGTGCACGCTCCGAGGTTGCTGTGAGGTCTGTGATGGTCGTAGGGAGCCAGGACTTGTGTTCTGTTGGCTTGTGCGGAGGGCACGGGCCCTCATCCCACATGCTTCTCAGGATGTTCAAGGTCAGTGGTGTGTGACTCCTTCCAGATAACTAGCATGGGAACGACATGGGGGAGTGTTTTCTTTTTTCTTTCCCGTTCGTAGTGTTCTTAGGTGATATGCGCTATCTGCCCTGTGGTCGGTCTCCTCTGCATGCCTGTGTTGGACTTTTTTAGGACAATGGCTGTATTCACCGGCTTGTTTAGTCGGACTGTGGTTTCGGAGTTGGAATGGAAGGTCATTCAGTGCTGTCTGCTCTCCCTTGTGTGGGGGGCAGGCTGCGTTTCCGCTCTGCGTTGTGCCTTGTGTGTGGGTGTTATTCTTGGGTCCACCTGTTGTCGGTCCCCGGGCTCTTTGGTGTTCCGTTTTGTATGTCTTGTTCATGGGTGCAGGGTGGTATGGGTGTTTCAGTGTGGTACTGGCGTTCCTTTTCCCAAAGGGGCCCATGTTCTGCTGGGTGGTGTTGCCGCCGCTGTGTGCTTCGCCATTTTTGTTGCACAGGGATGTGTCCTAATATTGCGTAACTTGACTGACATGTGGGCGTCGGTTGTGTGACGTTGGGTGTTGACCGTGAATTGGGCGTTGGGGACATGTCTGTGGCAGGCCTGTCACGTGTCATGTGCGTTCGGGGTGTGTGTGCTGCTTGGTTGTGTCCCTGTGTTTGTGTGCGACGCATGCATGGCGCTGCGGTTGGCCTCTGCGTTGTGCGCATGTGTGGCTGCGTCATCGCCGCTTTGGGGCCGTGACGGGGTCGTTGGTTCCTAGTCCCAGGTGGTGTGTACACATGTGTTACGAGATGTTTCAATTTGGCCTGTGTGTCATCTGTGGATGCAGTGGTCGATGTGTCGTGTCCACGCGGGGGTGTTGGGGGGGTGCCATGTCCTCCTTTTCCGCCCTTGCACTGTGTGCGCTGTTTGCGTGCCCTTGTTGTGTGTGTGCCTACCTGCGTCTCCGCGGTACGTTGCGTCCTAGGTGGTGCATCAGGTAGAGCATAGGGAGGGCCTGCAGTGCTGGATTCATGCTCGGGGGGGCCGCTTCTTCGGTGTCCGTGCTCGGCGTTCGGGTTTCCGCTTCGGTTTGACGTACGGTGTCTCTTAGCCGTGGGGGCCGTTTGTTTGCGGCATCGTAATTTGTACGCCGGGCGGGACGTGATTTCGTCGGACGGTGTGTGTCAATTGGGCTGCGCCGCTACGTGTACGGGCGCACTTTGATGGCGGACGGCGTCGCTGGCTTGCCGGCGGTGTTTGGCTGCCTTTTCGTATGGTAATCGGGCGGGCGTGTGGTCTGCTGCGTGCGGACGGTAACTGGTGGTTTTTGCATCCGCCAGCACGGCGGTAGTGCTTCCGCCCGCCATCCTAATGGGCCCCTTGGTTCTTTGCCAGCCAAATAGCCTAATTCAGGGTTTATACACAGAAGAACTGCCTTCCTTCTTTCAGAGACCAGTCCAGCATTTGCATTCCCTAAAAGGCAAATTGCGCACTGGCACCAGCCCCTTAATACGTTTATGTCTAAATCAGATCCTTTAACGTAAGCCTCCTCATCTAAGCCAAAAAATCCTGGCCGGAGGACCCAGCACATCCAACAGTTTATCCTCACATTGTTTTAGTGCGTGTTCTAATGCTTTTCTAGGATCCCGACCTAATTTAAATTGGTACATTTAGTCATTTCAGTTCAGGGTCGAAATTAGGTGTTAGAGTTTCTTTCTCACCAATTACAGGTTGTGAACATTCTGCCCTCATATGCCTATATTCCTCTTTCTCCAATGGATTCCTTACCCATTTAAAAAATATTTTTTGGCACATGAGGCAGTGGCCACCATTCAGATCTCTGAGGATGTTTAATCTCCCTCGGATCAAATCATTTCTCACCTAAAGGGTCAATCAAAGTGTTTTTCAAAGCCTCTTTACTCTGGGCACACCATCCCACTCTTCATCCAATGAATCTTTAGTCCAAATCCCGGATGTACTCATCTTCATCATCATATGCAGGGTTCACCTGCCCATCTGTCATGTTGCTTTGGGCACGCAGTCTCTGCGAGCTGCTTGGGACTCCTCTCTGTTCACATGACACAGCAAGTGTTTCCTTTTCCTTGAGCATTAACCCCCTGGGCTTCTTGCAATCTTGTCCTCGCCTTCTGATATTGAGAAATATTCTTACTCATTAAAACCAGCCTTTCTCTTCTCCTGTAATGTCACTCTCACTGACCCCTGAACTAACTTCCTCAACTCTTTAGAAATTATATGTTTAACATTGCCTACCTGGCTTGACTCATCTAAAGCTTGATCACCCATAACAAATCCTATTAACCTTATACTATAACCCAATACAATTATTAAAACTGTATCTAAAACTACTGTAACCATAAATAACTAATACAACCTAAATCTAAACTTGAGAAATCCTGAATTTTTCCAAAAATCCTTATCCAAAACCTAGAAAAATCCCCTGTAAAATCACCTCCTCGAAACCTGACTGGAAGAAATTATCACCGAGCTAGTACTGGTAAAAACGTTACCTAGCGAGACTAGTAATACAACAACTTCCTTTAGAAATATGCCCAAAAACCGTAAACGACATAAAGCTTTGACAAATTAAATAAACCATACACTTAAATCTTACCCAAACTCTAAAACTTTTGCAAATATATACTCTGTCACTATGAAAGGGAAAGCATACTTTAAGCTTTACACATCATGGGATTCTAGTGAAGCCTTCTGCTTAATGTCACAGTGCCCTAATTCCACATGCAGATGAGCGTTGCATGCCCAATTTCCTGAAGAGATTGATGTGCCACGCAGTGCGAACCCTTACTAAATATGGCTGATCGCACATGTTCCCAAAGTGAAGCCTGACTGGGCTAATTTGCCCACAGTACGTACGTGATTAGAGCGCGAGTAGCACTTCGTTTTCAAGGTATTTAGGATTTTCTCCTTAACTGCCATGAAAGTGATTTGTGTCCTTATTGCCCAAAGAAAAGAAAATGCACAGAGCATAATCTTCTTACTAAGCACTGGAAATGGGTAACACTTCTTACTAGTGGATCTGAAGGTATTGTCATTTTTTATGCATATCTACAGAGCTTTACCTTTGTCATGCTTGCAAGGAGAATGTCTCAGACTAAACAGAAAGGAGAATGCAGCACGGTGGACTAAATTAGGTGGCAAGATCTATGTAATTACTGTGCAAAAAGAATAAATGATAAAGCACATTCATTAGCAGCAATATATTCATACATTTCTTTTCTGGGAACATTTTTTGTGAAATTTGCAAATTACATCAGAAATTATGTGAAATGTGATCAAATCCTAGAATTTTGCAGTAAATGCAGTAGCTAGAGAATCGCATAAATACACTCTCCTCATCAAGTTCCATTTTTTTTACAACAATTTTTTGATGAAATGTCATCAAAACATAACATTCTAGCTCTAATGATTACCTACTGTTAGCTGTACTTTGAATAAAACATGTTTCTCAAACGAAGTCCTGTTAAGTAAACTTGTTATATAAAAAAAATGCATAAAGCATAATATGTTCAAAACGGGCTTATATTGAGAGCTTGAGGATCTGGTAATATTTAAAATACACACATCTGTCTAGCTTATGGTTTAAGATGTCAGGAGAATCCATATCATATTGCTAAATGTGGAAAGGTGGCATGACTCCTGGCAGGTGAAGCCTAAGTTGTTTATTGAAGCTCCTCACCACGCCACTCTAAAAACACTTTGTTTATCTGCATAAATAGTTTATGCCATTGCTCGTTTTATGTTCATGTATTTTACAAAAAGGTATTCAAAAATAAAACAGGATGCAAGTGATTATGTTTTTGCAGCAAGGTAAAATCGAATTGATGAGGCCTTCTGGCTCTTAGGAGGGTTGTTTCCCAAAGTGAAGTTGCTATGAATGCTATCTGTGAGGTAGGAAATATTTTTCTCGTATATCACTTTAACTGTGATATGGGAATAATATGTATCTAGACATGTTTACTGCTGTAATGGACATGCCAGAATGCATTTATTAGTATTCTAGCTCTAAATGTGTTATTGAGGCACATGTTGTTGCAGCCCCAGCCAACTCCTCAAACCTCATCCAGCTTACAGTACTAGTACAAAAGCCCAGTGCGGACTTGAGGGTGGTGTGGGCGGTGTCGTCGTACCAGGCTCGAGGGTCAAGGGATCGCCCTCTGCATAACATGCTGAACCAAGATAAGAGCAGGCTGGAGAGATGTTGGTGTGCATGGCATTTTTCAAGGGTTATTTACAAAAGCATGACAAGTCTGGTGGTTTATGCACTTAAAGGCGAGATCTGTGATTGGTCAGGTCACAGTTTTGACTCATGAAAGAGCAGCAGACAGGGATTAATGTTCCAGCTAGAAAGCACAACGTGCGACATGCAGATCACAGACTTGTATTTAATGTAGATAAGCAACATCACCATAACGTAGGAGATATGGTGCAGTTGTGCTCTCTCCTTTTCAAGCAACGTATCACACCAACTTTGGTTATTATGCATTTAAAAAAAATTGTTCATCTGTCCCTTTGTTTCTCCAGACAGTAGGGATGAAGTGACTCCTACACCTTGTAGTCCCACTAGCTTAAGTAACATTTTCTGTAAATTGATTTAACACTTGTGTGACTCATTGTCTCTTTATAATATGTTTGGCATGCAAAGCAGTCTGACAATTTAAGTTGGGATAAGAAGTGCTATAAATAAAATTAATGTGAGAAAGGGGCAAAGGAAAAATGAAGGACACAATTGGTGGATGGTAGTGAAGGAATCCATGCAGAAGGAGGTCAAGGGGGGTGCGCCAACATAGATTGTTGATCCAGGTGCCCCCAATGGTAAGGCCGTCCCTGTGAGAGCCAGCAGCTCTCTTTCGCATGCGTGGTTATTGTGGGTAGGAACTAGCTGTACAACACCAAACTGCTTCCCCGATAGAAGCACCAAGCTACATTTTGATAGCTTGATGTTTTATTAACTAGGTGTTTTTATTTTTCTCTACAGATAAATATATAATTCCATGTAATTGTCTACAAGTACAATCCTGCTCATCTAGAAGTCATTGGCACTGTCCTGTTTGTGAGATACTTATAACCCGTTCACTAAACTTCAAAGGCCATATGGATAAACAACATGATATGTTATTTGTTTAACCGTATAAATTTCAAAAGCAAAAAAACACTAAATGAATTAATAAATATATATTTTTTGACATATCCAATTGGTTATAAATCTCATTGTTCTAAGATCATTTGCATGGGGTTAGTGTAATGTTCCGAAATATCTAGACTTTATTAACAAAAGGAATATACCAGTGATTCTCGACGGTGAGCAGTCAAAATATCGAAAATAAAATATCGATATACAATAATATTGAATTTAAAATATCGAAGGGACAGAATATCGATGTGAAGAATATCGATGGACAGAATATCGACCCTAAGGTAAGTAATATCGAATTTTTTAATATCGATGTAAATAATATCGAAGTTAGTAATATCGAAATCAAATATATCGATGTTACTAATATCGATGTTACTAATATCGATATTTGTATTATTGTTATGTATTTTGTTATGTTTTTAATATGTATGTGTTATATGTGTTTTTGTTAAGTGTTCTACTTGTTTAAAAATATATGTATACAATTTTTATATGTTAATAAAAAAAAATTAAGTAATTTTTTTTTTTTGTACTGTAGCGGGTTGTGGGTTTATAGGGGAATAGGGTGGGAAGTAATTTAATTATACTAAATTAATTATAAATTTTTAGGAATTATAAATTAATTTTAATTATTTTTTGCGTTTAAGTTCTGTAGCGGGTTGTGGGTTTATAGGGGAATAGGGTGGGAAGTAATTTAATTGTAATTAAGTTATAATTTATTTTAATTAATTGGTATTGATAATTATATTATTGTTAATTAATTAATAATTGGCAATTAATTTTTATTAATTGGTTACTAATTTTTATTAATTGATTAATTGATTATCATGTAATTTAAATATAATTAAGTTATAATTTATTTTAATTAATTGTTATTGATAATTATATAATTGTTAATTAATTAATAATTGGTAATTAATTTTTAATTGGTTATTAATTTGTATTAATTGATTAATTGATTATCATGTAATTTAAATGTAATTATTTTAATTAATTGGTATTGATAATTATATTATTGTTAATTAATTGATAATTGGTAATCAACTATTATTAATTGGTAATTAATTATTTAATTGGTGATTAATTTTTATTAATTGATTAATTGATCATTATGTTAAGTGTATTATTTTATCATTGGAGTGTGTTGTAGCGTTTATAGGGGAATACTTTTGGAAGTAATTGAAATCTAATTAAGTAATTATTAAATATATTTTTGGGTATTGATAATTAATTTATTGGATATTAATTATTAATAGGTACTTTTTTTAAATTACAATTTTTTGGTTCTAAAAATTAATTTATTGTTGTTTTATCATTAATTGGTAATTAAATATTATTAAATATTATTTATTGATAAATTTAATATAGCAAGAATTATTTATTAATTGATAATTAATGTTTAATTGTTATTATAATTGGTATAAAAAAGCATTTAATTGTTCAATATTAGTTAATTGGTAATTAAGTTTTAATAATTTATGTTTTTTGTTATTAAAAATGTTATTGTTCAATATTTATTATTTAGTCATTAATATTTATTAATTTTGTATTTATTGGTATTTATTATTAATTTATTGTTAATAAATTTTCTATTGGTAATTATGTTTTTATTAATTATTTATTGGTATTGGTAAATAGTTTAGAGTTATTTAATAATTCATTAATTATTTTAAAAAATGTATTTATTTATAAGTATGTTATTTGTAACTTCTACGCTATCCAACATTTTCCCTACTGTTGCACTTTCTGGAGTTGGAATAGTAATTTTTACCTCTACGCTATCCAACACTTTCCCTACTGTTGCACTCACTGGAGTTGGAATAGTAATTTTTACCCCTACGCTATCCAACACTTTCCCTACTGTTGCACTTTCTGGGGTGGGAATAGTAATTTTTACCCCTACGCTATCCAACACTTTCCTTACTGTTGCAATCTCTGGAGTGGGAATAGTAATTTTTACCCCTACGCTATCCAACACTTTCCCTACTGTTGCTCTCACTGGAGTGGGAATAGTAATTTTTACCCTCACGCTATCCAACGCTTTCCCTACTGTTGCACTCCCTGGAGTGGGAATAGTAATTTTTACCCCTACGCTATCCAACATTTTTCTTACTGTTGTTTTTTGGGGGTTGTAATAGTAGTTTTATTCCCTACGCTATTTAATATTTTTTGTAGTATTTTAGTTAATATAGTCTATAATTAATTTAAAAATATTAAAAGTAAATTTAATTTTTTTAATTTGTTATACATAATTATTTAATTTTTATTTGTTATTGTTTTATGTGTATAGATGTATTTGTAATTTATAATATTTTATAATAATGTATAATTTATTAAAATAATTATTCAAACTGATTATTAAGTAAGTATATATTATATGTATATGTTTAATTAATGTTTTATTTATGTTATTTATTAATTTTAAATATTATAAAATATTTTTAACTGTTTATTTTAATTATAAGTATTATTTAGTTTATTTTACATATTATTTTTAACAAAAAAAAAACGATATTTTTGATAATGATATTTTTGACATCGATATTTTTTTTCCGATATTTTTGTACTTACCATGTTGTAAATAGGATTCCGATATTATTGACATCGATATTTTTGTTGCGATATTTTTGTAGGTCGATTTTTTGACCTTCGATATTTTGTCAGTGATTCATTCTTGACACATGTTTACATAAATTCTCACAGCTGTGCTGAATATGTGAAATTAAATATGATTAACAAAATATTTATCTTGTATAAAGTTACTGATTTTCAGTACTACTTGTTTTTCAGGTTATATAGTAAAAGAAAATCCGAATACTGAAGGCAAGATTTATTTTCAATTACTTTTTTTCATACTAATAGTAAAAAAAGTATTAATTTAGTTTAATTGTTTTCCAACAATGTTCTATTCATGTTCTAAAATGGAAAGCCACTAAATGGTCTAGTGGTACTTAAATTAAGAATGCATATCGTGTCAATTGGCCCCAACGCTCTGACCAGTACAAGCCAATTCCCTTATCTGGGTATTTTTTCCTCCGCCCAAGGGTCATGGTCTTTCAACATCTCTCATTGCACTACAAAATTTTCTTCGGCCAACGGGTCTTTATGCTCTCTTCCCCAATCCCTGGGTGGTGGATCCCTAAATATAATGCTAAAAATGTATAAATCCCAGTGCCATCCAATTGCTATGGACGGTGCAAAATAATGGGGTATTTCCAACTGCAAGGTAATTCAGCAAGAAGAAAACAGATTTTTAAGGAGACTGCTTGCACTTCCCATCTCTGCTGCCAATTACATCACTCTCAAAGAACTGGATCTGCGATATCTGGAAGACTTGATCTGGGTCTGGCCGGCCCCGCTTTGGCAATTAATATGGAAAAACCCTGAGACTGTTCTAACAAGAGACATACATTGGATTGCCTCTCCTTGGGCAAAGGCTTTCAAACCCCCTGGATTAGTTCTGTTAATTCCGGTTGTAGTCGCATAGGGATGGAATCCTTTTTCCAGGATCCCTTGACCTGTGCTTCACTAAGTAAAAGGAGTGTGACAGAGGCTTTTCTCCAGCTCAAAGAGTCCCAGGGGCTCAGGAGTCTCCAGACATGTCCAATGGTCATAAGATATTCAGACTTCTGTGACACCGATAACATCACTAACTATTTACGGGCTGCCCGCAGTAGATGGGAACAGTCACTCTTATTTAGTTTTAGATCAGGCACCGTTAAGTACCTGTTCTGCTTTACCCTGGGCTATACCCTGCATCTTGATTCCTTATCTTGCCCGTGTGGTGATGCTTCAAAACAGACTATGCTTCATTTTTTTCTTTTTTTGCAAACTGTATTTGCAATATTCTAAGCTGTTTTTAACCCATATTCTAGAGAAGTATTGTTATGGCCTAAATCAATGCAGACCCGCTTTTAGATTTTTATTCCTTTTACATAATGATGAAGTGTCTTTTAATCTAGGCACATTTTTAAAGGATGCCACACGGGCACGAACTTTGATGCACTGATGAGATATGCTGCTGCAATTTGGTACTGTATGAGATATTTTATCTTTTTAGCTGAAGCTTTTTGTGTACTGGTCAATTTTAATTTTAATTGTTATGATGTAAAATGTTTTTACCTTTTTCTTTTTGAGAATAACTTTTATGGCTGCAACAATGCTGGCGAATAAAGTTTTGAATTGAATAATGCATATGTTCAGTAGCATAATAATGTTGATGGCCATGTAAATAAATGTTTAGCTTTCAAATAACATTATTATTCTAGTTATTTTAGTGAAGGATATAAAGAAATTACATCAGCCACTTCAATTAATACCCAATGCTAGTGAGAGAAATGAGGATATGTAAAAAATAATAAAGTGTAGTATTTGCAGTTCAACATTTGTGAGTCATTCAACGTCATCAACAAAACATTCACTTTTTTTTTTTTTCCGGTGTATTGTGTGGATTGCAAAAATGAAACATATTTCATGCCCCATTGTAAAAGTGGACAAAGATCACCAATTCATGTTAAAAAAATTACTAAACAACAATACGATTGTGAAATTGCTCAGTGTAGGGAGTTTATGGCAATGGCTAGCCGCAGTGGGCATCCTGAAAATGTGATTTCTTTAACACGAGAAAAAGAATGCAAAGAAATAATTGCATCCACTGCAAAAGCAGGTGTTTGTGCAGCATATTCAGTATTTCTTTACGAACATGAAGGCCCATTACGATACCGGGCGTAAAAAAATCTGCCACCCATTAGAGCGGCAAAAATCCGCCCGCCTACACCGTCTGAATACCGACCCAGCAATTATGATGCCTCAAACCGAAAACCGCCAGCGGCGGAAAAAACGCAAAAAATACCGCCCGCCCATGTTGGAGTCGGAGTCAAATAGCCCGCCACGGACGGAAAGACGCACGACAACACAAAACCGCCCGCCCTCACGCCCGAGACACCGCACGTGAAATTACGATCGCACCGACATGAGCGCGGAAAAACCACAAATACACCGCCCGCCAGCGCAAACAACGCCGATGAAAATGGACATGGTAGAAGCCATGGTGGCCACGTCCCTGCACAGAAACCATCCGCGGACCAAAACAAACGCACACAACATGGCCAACAAGTGCACACAGTAACCCACGCACAAATACACAAACACAGTACACATTCCGAAAACACACCCCCCCTGGACAAACAAAAACTACAAAGCCCAGAACACCAGACACAACACACCTGAAAACAACAGACCATCAGGACACACCCACATAGGTAAGTACAAAACCAGCCCCTTCACAGACCACAACCCCTTGCAACAGTGCAAAGCAAATCAGAGAGGAGAGGAGAGGACACAGTGACACAGCAAGGACAGCAGCACACCACAGAAACGCACACATCACACCAACCACCACCACCACCACCACCACCACCACCACCACCACACACCGGCACCACAAACCCCCTGCACATCACACAACACACACCGCACCAGCACCACAGACACCATGGCATCACACAGAATGCCAAAGTTCACTCCCATTGAGCTGACGGTCATGGTCGACGAGATAATCAAGGTGCACCCACAAATCTATGGAAACCAGGTCCAGCACACACCACTAGCCACCAGAAACAGAATGTGGAACAGGATCGTAGACCGGGTCAATGCAGTCGGGACCGTACCCAGAAACAGAGGTGAAATCAACAAACGGTGGAACGACGTCAAAAGCCTGGTCAAGAAGAAGGAGAGCAAAAATAGAGAGCTGGCTGCCATGACTGGCGGAGGGAATCCCGCGCTTTATAAGACCTTCAAAGCGTGAGAGGAGAAGGTGCGAGTCATCATCCATCCGGAGATCCTCACCGGATTAACAGGGGGAGTGGAGGCTGGTAAGTACAAACTAATGTATACCAGCACACCGCTATGTACTCACATGCACTACCACTATGCCATAGCTCCGAGGGACAAACACCCCCATGTACAGTACACAATACACAACACATCACTCACACATGCAACAGACACCACCACACACAGCCCAAACCTAACAACTAACAAAAACATGGGGGCATGTGTACACTCAGCCAGCCACGTAACCACCAACAGGCCCCCAAGTGCTCCAGAAGTGCCACAACGAGCACCCCCCACACCCACGTGGCAGCCATAGCTGCACTAACCGACAAGTAACAGGTAAGTAGCAGGAACACAAAGTGCAGTGGGTCGGAGGGGGGACAGCTCAAGTACAACACACACCAGGCCCCTAGTCCCACAGCACAGCAAGGAGGAGCACAGCCCACACCCCACACCCACGTGGCAGCCATAGCTGCACCAACCGACAAGTAACAGGTAAGTAGTAGGAACACAAAGTCGAGTGGGTCGGAGGGGGGACAGCAGTGGTACAACACCAACCAGGCCCCTAGTCCCACAGTACAGCAAGGAGGAGCACAGCCCACACCCCACACCCATGGAGCAGCTACTGCAGTGCACCAACCGACAGGTAACAGGTAAGTAGCACAAATACAAAGTGCAGTGGCTCGGAGGGGGGACAGCAGTGGTACAACACCAACCAGGCCCCTAGTCCCACAGTACAGCAAGGAGGAGCACAGCCCACACCCCACACCCATGGAGCAGCCACTGCAGTGCACTAACCGACAGGCAACAGGTAAGTAGCAGGAACACAAAGTGCAGTGGCTGGGAGGGGGGACAGCTGAAGTACAACACACACCATGCCCCCAGTCCCACAGCGCAGCAAGGAGGGGCACACCCCACACCCCACACCCACGTGTCAGCCACCGCAGTGCACACCGACAGCCGAAAGGTAGACATCACGGCCCACAACAATCGGTGTCAGTGGGTGTCCAGCCATCACCACGACCCACAACACCGCCCCCACCCCCACAGACCTGCAACATGGAGCACCCCCGCTTAGAACCATGTGGCATCCAGTTCAGTGCACGCTAGAACAACCTGCAGGTGGGAAACTGGACAGGGCTGGATTACTGGAGGCATGAGGACCGTAACACGACCAACACATGGGACATGTCACGTAGCAGACGAACACGCAGCACCGCTCACTGTCACGAACAGGTGAACAATGTGCACACGGACATGAACCACGGACTCACACCCCACATGACCCATCACAGACATAGCACCACAGAAACGCACACATCACACCAACCACCACCACCAAACACCAGCACCACAAACCCCCTGCACATCACACATCACACACCGCACCAGCACCACAAACACCATGGCACCACACAGAATGCCCAAGTTCACTTCCACTGAGCTGACGGTCATGGTCGACGAGATCGTCAAGGTGCACCCACAAATCTATGGCAACCTGGTTCAGCACACACCACTAGCCACCAGAAACAGAATGTGGAACAGGATCGTAGACCAGGTCAATGCAGTCGGGACCGTACCCAGAAACAGAGGAGAGATAAACAAACGGTGGAACGACATCAAAAGCCTGGTCAAGAAGAAGGAGAGCAAAAATCGAGAGCTGGCTGCCACGACTGGCGGAGGGAATCCCGCGCTTTACAAGACCTTCAAAGCGTGGGAGGAGAAGGTGCGAGTCATCATCCATCCGGAGATCCTCACCGGATTACCAGGGGAGTGGAGGCTGGTAAGTACAAACAAATGTATACCAGCACACCGCTATGTACTCACATGCACTACCACCATGCCATAGCTCCGAGGGACAAACACCCCCATGTCCAGTACACAATACACAACACATCACTCACACATGCAACAGGCACCACCACACACACAGCCCAAACATATCAACTAACAAAACCATGGGAGCATGTGTACACTCAGCCAGCCACGTAACTACCAACAGGTCCCCTAGTACTCCAGAAGCGCCACAACGAGCACCCCCCACACCCATGTGGCAGCCGTAGCTGCACTAACCGACAAGTAACAGGTAAGTAGCAGGAACACAAAGTGCAGTGGGTGGGAGGGGGGATAGCTGAAGTACAACACACACCAGGCCCCAGTCCCACAGCACAGCAAGGCGGAGCACTCCCCACACCCATGTGTCAGCCGTAGCTGCACCAACCGACAAGTAACAGGTAAGTAGCCGCACAAAGGCAGTGGGTGGGAGGGGGGACAGCTGAAGTTCAACACACACCAGGCCCCAGTCCCACAGCACAGCAAGGTGGAGCACCCCCCACACCCAAACCCATGTGTCAGCCACTGCAGGGCACACCGGCAGCCGACAGGTAGACATCCCGCCCCACAACAAACGGTGTCAGTGGGTGTCCAGCCATCACCACGACCCACAACACCGCCCCCACAGACCTGCAACATGGAGCACCCCCCGCCCATAACCATGTGGCATCCAGTGCAATGCACGCTCAAAAACAACCTGTAGGGGGGAAACTGGACAGGGCTGGGTGTCTTGAGTCATGAGGACTGTATTACGACTAACACATGGGACATGTCACGTAGCAGAGGAACACAAAGCACTGCTCCCTGTCACAATCATGTGACCAATGTGCACACGGAGATGTATTACAGAGTCATACCCCACATGACCCATCACAGATACAGCAACACCTAAGGAGCCACGTCTGCATGCACATGTCCCACTGGAGTACAGACCCACACGCCAGGCACTGTGCCACCCATCACACACATCAGCAACACCATCGAAGTATTGTCCATGTAGTCCTTACTGCCTGTCACCCACACATCGTACAACAACGCCCATGTAAGACAAACCTTACTAGAAGTAACAGCGTGGAACCACAATATTGCACACAAACACCACTGGACCCATGAAACACACAGGCACACAATGCACATTCAACATATCATCCATCTCATCTGTCAGCCCCAGTGACATGCAAGGTATGTCATCCGAACAGCTGGCCCTCATACAGTAGTTATGCAAAGAAACATGCCCATGACAAATCATGTGCCCGAAGTGACTGAAGCGCACGTCACACTGTGAGCAACAACACACATAACATAGTCCACACCCCCCAGAGCACTGCATTGATGCACATGGCAGAGGGCAGCACGCACACCAAGGATTTGGACCATCTGCAATACGTCGTCTGGCACACAACCATCACTCACTCCTAACAATGCTTCCAATGTCATGTCCAGAAATCACAACAGACAGCAAATATGCCCGGTATGTCAGACATACACACACCTCAGACCATGCACTGTCATGTTGCCACAACACATGTCACGTTCTGCACCCATGGCTCACAGTATGTACCCCAAAAGCATAGATCATCTCAAAAGCGTTTCAGGGGGCTGTACCCCATTTTGCCATCTGCGTTTCTAAGCGTTCCATTTGAACCCCAAAAGCATAGTTCATCTCAAAAGCGTTTCAGGGGGCTGTACCCCATTTTGCCATCTGCGTTTCTAAGCGTTCCATTTGAACCCCAAAAGCATAGTTCATCTCAAAAGCGTTTCAGGGGGCTGTACCCCATTTTGCCATCTGCGTTTCTAAGCGTTCCATTTGAACCCCAAAAGCATAGTACAAACCAACATCCACGATGGGTCTGGAGCCCGCATACACCAGAGCCACAAAAAGTAGGAGCACAGCAACACACCCATCGGCATTGCCAATCCGTCCCATCCCACATGTCCACATCACACAGTCCCATTGCCAAGCCCACGCAACAACAAATGGTACAGCCACACACACGCCTCTGGGAAACCTGTGCACGACAGTGCACGAACTGTGAATGTCAGACAACCTATACATACTTTGCAAGGTGCAACACAATAACATATCCCATTCTCCCCACAGGTGCCGAACTGCTGGATGCTGGAGAGGGAGACAGCAGCCAGCACAGCCAGCCTGCAAGCCCCCAACAAGGACTCACGGATGTGGAGGATCTGTCCTCCTCTTCGGACACGGACCACCCAGCAGGCCCATCTGGTGTGGCAGGGCCCAACCGCTCTCCAGGCCCCCTCCTACCCACCAACCCATCATCCAGGGCTGATGACCACTCACAGCCCCCTGCTGTCACTGTCGTTGCGGCCACTACCACTGTCGTTGCGGCCACTCCCACGGTCGTTGCGGCCACTACCACTGTCATTGCGGCCACCCCCACGGTCGTTGCGGCCACTCCACTGCCGCAACCACCACCATCGCCGCAACAACCACCACCGCCGCGACCACCACCACATCATCACTGGCCCCAGCCCCAGCGCAAGTGGTGGTCCGGCCGACTGGGTCCACCCTGGGAGCCAGAGCGAGGACCGTGGTGAGCAATGTGGCTAGTGGGCAGGCCGGTGGCAGCAGTACTGGTAGGAGGAGCAGGGTCAGGCCAACGCCAGCCTCGCCTGGGAGCCATGCCCTGCCTCAAATGGCCAGAGTCCTTGGGGCCTATGAAGAGGCCCAAGGACATTGGGCCAGGTCTGCTTCCGACACGCGGGAGGTCCTGGGGGTGTTGAGGTCCATGGACGCCCATATGGGACAATTCGTCACCCGTATGGACCAACTCGTGGACCTCATGGGCCAGCTGGTGGTGGCGGTGAGTTCCCAAGCAAGGCCAGCAACACCACCTCTGCCACCACCTGCTGTGGTTCAGGGTCGGGCAGCAACCAGTTCCCCTGCGTCCACAGCCAGTGAGCACACCTCACCCACCACCAGCAGGTCCCCACCACACACCCCCCCTCCCAAACGTGGAAGGGGCCGTCCGAAGTGGAAACAGATGTCCCGGGATGACTTCGCACGCTCCAGACGCAAGTGAGGCAGCCAGCCAACCTTGACCACCCACTGCATTGACTTGGACCACGATCCTACCCCACACAGCCATCTGAATGGCATGTGTCTGTTGGACTATGGACATAGAACTAGTGGGTACAGCCTGAGCATCACGCAGCCATGACCGACAGCTCATTGTCACTGCACGCAACACTCATGTCATCACCTTGCACACAATCACATGTCACCATAGAAAATAAATGCACCTTTTACACAAACTGCTGTCTGTGCCCTGTGTTTATTGAACGATGTGCAACCGCCACCTTGAGCAGAAAAGCATCGGATGTGTGGCATGGCGATGGGACAGGAGAGGCTGTAGGGACCTAGGAGTGGAAGACAGAACAGGAGTACAGTAAATGAGTGTGTCACACACTCATCACACAGTACATGTCAACAACTACAAGCAATGTACACACATCGCATAGAGCAATAGGGCACAATGCCACAGCCACCATCAGTGGCATACAAACCTGGACATGGAGCATTGACACACAGCACACAGTGCAAAAGGCCTCCGTGACAGAGCACACAGACACCTGCACAACTCCAGCTACATCAGCCGGCGTACATGGACACTCACCGTCAAGTGAAGTAGCGGGCGATGAGCTGCTGACGCACATTCACAGCTTCCTCCTCTCCGCTGTCCTCCTCACTCGAGCTGTACTGGTCTGCAGGCTGGGGCCCTGGTTGATCTCCGTCATCTACAATTAGGGGGATCTGCTTTCGAATAGCCAGATTATGCAGCATGCAGCAAGCCACCACTATCTGGCACACCTTCTGTGGGGAGTACGCCAGTGCACCCCCGGTGCGGTCCAGGCATCTGAACCTGGACTTGAGGAGGCCAAAGGTACGCTCGACCACACGTCTGGTCCTCCCATGTGCCTCATTGTAGCGGTCATCAGCTGGGGTCCGAGGATTTCGTAATGGGCTGAGCAGCCAGGGCCCATTCGGGTAAGCCGAGTCACCTGGGTGTGAGTGACACAGAGAACCGTTGCAATTCCAACTGGACAGAAGACAGCATCGCACAGCCAGCACGCTACACTACTCCACATACTCACCGACAATCCAGCCACGGTCCTGTTGCAGATTGGTCATCAGTCGTGGTAAGATGCTGTTGCGCATGATGTGCGCGTCATGGGCCGAGCCTGGGAACTTTGCACACACGTGGGAAATGACCATGTCCGCAAGGCACACCACTTGCACATTCAGGGAGTGCGTGTGCTTCCGGTTGGGAAGAGCTGCTCAGTGGCCTGTGGTGGAACAAGGCCAACATGGGTGCAATCTATAGCACCAACGACGTGTGGGATCCGTCCAAGGGCATAGAATGCACCCTTCACTGCCGCCAAATCACGAGCCCTGGGGAATCTGATGTACCTGTTCCTGTACAGCATCATGGCTGCCAGTACATCCCTCAGCACCATGCTGAACATGGGCTGGGACATCCCACCTCCACTGCCCACTGTGTGCTGGAATGACCCAGTGGCGAAGAAATGCAGTGCAGCCATCACCTTCGCCGTGGGGGTGAATGCTGTTGGATACACCCTGCGTGGACGGAGGTGGGGTTCCAACATGGCACATAGTCGATGCAGGGTGGGTCGGTCCAGACGAAATTTACGGATGACCTCAGAATCCTCCATGTCTGCCAGCAATTGGTAAGGGCGGTAAATGTTTGGTCTCCGCCTAGGAAAGATGGAAGTGGACACATGTCAAAGCAACACGCCACATGGCATTTTCACATACACAAAACTAATATGACTGAGCAAGAACATGAGTCACAGAACAGCTGTCAAGCAGGGACAGCACAGCCACAATACACTTACACAGGTCTCCTACCAATAGCAATGGGCAGTGACACGAAGCATTGCTATGAGCATGCACATGGGGATCTAGGCCTCAATGACTTGTGAGGCGTGCTGATGGGGACAGACTGCATATTCGGCAAGCGGCAACACCACGGCAACATGACTAGCTGCTGTGCATCACACTGCTTCCGAGGCGAGTATGGCACACACCAACGACGATGTGGGCACAGGCTGAGCGGCCAAAACAAGTGGGACCTGTGGCACGAGGGGATATGAGACAGTAATTGGTGTCACCACTGCACCCTATGTACAGCACTGTACGGATCACACCTCCAGAAACATTGACAGGTGTACACATTGACAGCCCCATTCCAACACGGCTGTGTGCTTGCAAATACACATCACATGTGACACGTAACATTTCACGTGCCAAGTGGCAGATGTACATAGTGAGAGATGGCATGTGTGTGCATATGCATATACCATGCACCCATGCCAATGTGCAGATGATGACATGCTAACAGACATGTGGAGGCTGGCCACTGGCCGTCCCTGCCTATGCACACAGCATGTTGTGGCCCCGTCCATTGTGCACCTGCACCCACACGCACATCATGGCCACACCTGCAGATGCAGTGCGCACATCATACTGTGTGGTGCACATGGCATCAGCGGAATGTACCCGCCATGGGCCAGGCCCTTACGGCCAACTCCAATGACCCTCGCGGTTGCACCCTGCGTGTTCCACTATGGAGGTAAGCGTCCCGGGCCAGCTGGGAGCAGGCCAACGTCTGCAATTGGCAATGCAGGTCTCAGTGCACTTGTTGCTCGTGTGAATGTCAGGCTGGGGCCATGCTGCCCCTCTCAGTCCCAGCAGGCCTGGCCTGCACATTGGCTGCACAATGCCAGTAGGTGACAGCACCGACTGCCTGGTGTGTTGCATGTGTCTCCTGTTCAAGACCCTCCGGATGGGCGCTAACTCAGTACTGACTATTGGACACACCATGCCTCGTGATAGGTATGTGTGTGTGGGATAGTGGCACTGAATGTGACCTCCGTTGCGGGGTGGGCCATGCACAGGGTGAGTACGTCGATGATTGCGCAGTGTTGGTCACAGTGGGTGCACCCACACAGATGTGTTGCCCTGTGTTCATTTTCTATGTCCGCCTGATAATGGACTGTAGATGTGGGCAGACTACACATTGGTCGATGTGCTGTATATATGCATGTGCCTTCACACCAGGCACAGCTGCCCCTGCACATGTGACCCCTGCTGCACTCGCTGCTGGGTCTGTAGAGCTAATGCACCATCTGTGCATGGGGCAGACAGCTCTGCTCACTACCGTCATCGTCCATGATTTCACTTTGCTGCAGGTGACATGGATCATGGACGGCCGACATGTACGCGTGGGTGGACTACACAAGATTGTCAAATGGTTGTTTACCCCCAGTCAGTGCTTCGAATGGGAAGGATGTTGTGCTGGTACTAATTTCGATGTGGCGGGTGGGCGGGGCTAGGTGCGGGCTTACATGCAGGACATGGGAGGGTAATCGGATTAGCGACTAGTTGCAATACACACGAGGCACGTCTTTTCCTGTCCACATCAGGGGCATTCCTTGAACTCACTGACAGTAATACAGTCATCTTTTACCCTGTCCTCATGGCCTCCCCTCGCTCACCCCAATATGCATTTGCACCTGTGAAGCTAGCGCATGCACAAGCAGCCCCAAGCTCGCCCCAGAGAGGCCAAGGAGTGTATGTGTGAGTCCAGTTGAACAAGTGGTCTGTCTCACGGTATGATGTGTGGCAGGACGCCGTCCACCTGCGTGGTGCCCCGACTCGAGACCCGGGCAACATAGACAATGCATAACAGTCTCCGCAGTCCGGATACACCACCTGCAACACACAGAGGCTGTAGCTGCCCTGGCGGCCCAGGCCGCGTCCATCTGGAGCTAATGGACCCACACATTCACTCTTTGGCCTCTCTGGGGCAGGCTCGGAGCTGCTTGCGCACGCGCGGGCTTCTCTGTTGCAATGGCATGTGACGTGTGTGGAGATCTAGGCAATGGGTGGGATGGTGCGAGCCACCTTCCGTGACGTCACTCCTGCTCGTGATGTGTGCGTCCCCCCAATACTTCCATATGACTTGTGCCATGCTACACATTGAGGATGTGTTGCCTGCGTGATGTGACCAGGAGGAGCGCGCCATGACCTCTCACCCACCATGCTCCACTGCCATCCCGTGCCCTGGATTGCCTGTGCAGGTGGACAATGTTGGGGATACACCTGGTCGACAGGGGCTGTGTGGGCCTTGTCAGGAGCCTGGCGGGCGCACAACAGGATCCATCTTGTCCACAGAGGGTGGGCTGACGTGTACGCCTGATGCCGCATTGTTCGTGTGCCCGGCTGCTGTGCACACACGTGTTCACATTCCCCCCACGACAGGTGGCCTTTACTAATGGCCAGGGAAGCGGTAATGTGCTGTTCCGGAACCCTCCCAACACAGCGTGTTTCAACATTGCATGTGCGCATCTACCCGTCACACCCACCCACCTGAGCAATGCGTAAATTCCGCTTCACACGACACATGTGTGTCTTCCACAGTTGTGCTACTCATTTGCCTTGCCATCCAATGACAGTGGACTACATGGTCATGTCACGACTGCCGTGTACTTCACACACTCTCATCCTCTCTCATTCGTACTTGTGAAAAGAATCAGCAGAGACAGAATTTTTCTTCAAGCCATGTATTGTGACTTATGTCCTCTGTGATGCAGTATAGTGGACACTACTGGCAGCGGAATGCATGTGGAGGATATACTCAGCATTATTACACATGGCATAGGGTGTAGAGGTACATGTGATTAGATGTGGCATGTGGGATGTGGGCTTCAGAGTTACATCTGCTTGGCCGTTGCTGTGCTAATGTACATTTGCAAATTGCTGCGGAGCTGCTGACTTTGACACAGACGGTATACATTTAGCCTACCAGACCGCTTGGCGTCATGGGCACAGTCCATCTCAGTTCCATGTGACAGGTTTGCTGCTGTTGTTACTCATGCACGCGTGCATGTGAGATGAAATCAGGGCATGGGCTTGCGTGCATGCAACGGCGTCCCACTTGTTGTTGCCATGTGGTGGCCACTGGACATGTCACAGTCACTGTGGTCGTGTTGTTGTATGCACTTGTCGTCCATGCAAAGGTCCTGGGACGGAATTTCCGGGGGGGGGGGGAAGCTCTCACATGCTCCAGCCGGGCGATTCCTGTCCACTGAGCGGTGCATATGTCCATGGGTGCAGGATCCATGTCATGGCATGGTAGTACGCGCAGTTCTGTCCATGTGGTTGCGATACACAAATCCCATGCCACTGCCTCCCCCGATACATGCGGAGTTCCTGGATGTGATGGGGAACAGAGTGCATGTCCCGGACATATCCGATGTCATGGCAGTGTCGTTGATGGTGTGGTATCTGTTGCAGGTCGTTTGGTATGGCTGTTGTAGTGGTAACTGGCAAGTCCGTGCGGAAGCTAAGCATGGGTGCAGTGTCGGACATCATGGCTCAGTTGGGGGAATTGCGTCGGGGTCCGACGAATTGACAGGTTGTCAGGTATGCGATGGCTTCCAGCAGGGCTTCCATTTCATTGGTGGTATACATGTTTGCCAGCCAATGTAGCGGATGGTGGCTGTCAAGGTGTTGTTCGTAAGTTGTCCCTTGTAGGAGCATGATGGGGCATGCTGGATGACATTCGATGTAGCTGTGATCCATGATCCGTCGTGTGGAGGCACAGTGGTCCCATTGCAGTGTGGGTGCGATGTTCGCCACATACGCCATGCCCCCATAGGCTGAACAGACCCTGTCGTGTGCGTCCAGAGGGTGGAATAGTGGTAGCAGGTCCGCCCTTGGACATGCCGGGTTGGAGAGACACAAATCCACAGGATGGTGGAAGGGACACCTCCGACAGTAGAAGACGGGGAAGACGCAGCTGAACAATGCGATGCGGTAAGTCAGTCGGTAACTTACGTTCAGCAGGGACAGGGGTTCACATCCCATTATCTGTATCAGGTTGTGTTTGTACAGCTTGACCTGTCCGGCGTAGTTGGGTAGGTGTGTTGAAAGTGCCATTTTGATGCAGGGCGATGTGGTGGCGTGCTCCGGCTGTGTGTGCAGTCTGCAGTGTGCAAGCTCCGAGGTTGCTGTGAAGTCTGTGATGGTCGTAGGGAGGCAGGACTTGTGTTATGTTAGCTTGTGCGGAGGACACGGGCCCTCATCCCACATGCTTCTCTGAATGTTCAAGGTCAGTGGAGTGTGACTCCTTCCAGATAACTTGCATGGGAACGACATGGGGGAGTGTTTTCTTTTCTTTTTCCCGTTCGGAATGTTCTTAGGTGATATGCGCTATCTGCCCTGTGGTCGGTTTCCTCTGCATGCCTGTGTTGGTCTTTTTTTGGGACAATGGCTGTATTCTCCGGCTTGTTTAGTCGGGATGTGGTTTCGGAGTTGGAATGGAAGGTCATTCAGTGCTGTCTCCTCTCCCGTGTGTGGGCGGCAGGCTGCGTTTCCGCTATGCGTTGGGCCTTGTGTGTGGGTGTTATTCTTGGGTCCACCTGTTGTCGGTCCACGGGCTCTTTGGTGTTCCGTTTTGTATGTCTTGTTTATGGGTGCAGGGTGGTATGGGTGTTTCTGTGTGGTACTGGCATACCTTTTACCGACGGGACCCATATTCTGCTGGGTGGTGTTGCTGCCGCTGTATGCTTTGCCATGTTTGTCACACAGGGGTGTGTCCTGATATTGCGTGACTTCACTGACATGTGGGCGTCGGTTGTGTGACGTTGGGTGGTGACCGTGAATTGGGCGTTGGGGACATGACTGTGGCAGGCCTGTCACGTGTCATGTGCGTTCTGGGTGGGGCTGGTGTGTGTGGTGCTTGGTTGTGACCCTGTGTTGTTTGTGTGCGACGCATACATGGCGCTGTGGTTGGGCGCTGCGTTGTGCGCATGTGTGGCTGCGTCATCGCCGCTGCGCTGCGGTGCCGTGACGGGGACGTTAGTTCCTGGTCCCAGGTGGTGTGTCCACGATAGTTGCGAGATGTTACAATTTGCCCTGTGTGACATTTGTGGGTGCAGTGGTGGATGTGTCTTGTCCACGCAGGGGTGTTGGGGGGGGGCCATGTCCTCTTTTTCCGCCCTTGCACTGTGTGCGGTGTTTGCGTGCCCTTGTTGTGTGTGTGCCTACCTGCGTTGCCGCGGTGCGTTGCCTCCTAGGTGGTGCATCAGGTAGAGCATGGGGAGGGCCTGCAGTGCTGGATTCATGCTCGGGGGGGCCGCCTCTTCGGTGTCCGTGCTCGGCGTTCGGGTTTCCGCCTTGCTTTCACGTGCGGTGTCTCTTAGCCGTGGGAGCTGTTTGTTTGCGGCATCGTAATTTGTACGCCGGGCGGTACGTGATTTCGTCGGACGGTGTGTCTCCGTTGGGCTGCGCCGCTACTTGTACGGGCGCACTTTGATGGCGGACGGCGTCGCTGGCTTGCGGGCGGTGTTTGGCTGCCTGTTCACATCGTAATTTGGCGGGCGTGTGGGCTGCGGTGTGCGGGCGGTGACTGGTGGTTTTTGCATCCGCCAGCACGGCGGTAGTGCTTCCGCCCGCCATCCTAATGGGCCCCATGGTTTTTCAGGAAGATTTTGTTTATTTTTCTGTATACACTGGCAAACATGACTACTGGTGTCTTTTCCTACGGACACGTGTTACTTTCGATACAAAATCAGGACAATGGCAGTGCCAATGTAAGGGCAGTCACAAATCATGGATATGTACTCACAGATATCTTTCAATGTGGTAGCTAATCCTAGAACGTCCCGAATTGTTAGGCAAGAAAGTTTTAGAACAGGACAATATATCGAAAGATAACAATTTCGATAACTCCAATGACTCAGAGTTTGAGGTGTCTCCTGCAGCATTCAAGGTAGTGAGTGAGTACCCACCAGACAAAAAGCAAGTCAGGAAAATGGTGGAATACATACATGCTAATAAGTAACCCTGGGCAAAGTACTACGCTACGCTCGCGTAGTTTGCGAAGTTTGCGCTACTTCGCACAACGCGAATTCCACGTAGCACAGTGCAAACACGCGTAGCGTAGTGCAGCGGTCATTTTTTGCTTGCTCGCGGTCCTCAACGTCAAGTTGGCGACCGCGAGCAAGCAAAATGACATCCCGGCGAGACTTTTTCCTCGTTCGCGATCAGCAACATCAAGTTGCCGATCGCGAGCGTGGAAAATAAACCTCCCGGCGAGATTCTCAACGCGGGAAGGCCGGGTTTCTCATTGCGAGTGGTCGCATATGCTCGCGACCGCTCGCGATGAGAAACTACCAGTCCGCGTTGAGAAAGCTGCCGCTCGAGTAAAAATCTACTCGAGCGGCAGTAAAAGACAGCTCGCACTGTGCAAGATGCCGTTTTCAATGATTGCACAGTGCGGACAAGCATCCGGCACTGTGCAATCATTGCGAACAGTGCACTACGCAGTTCGCGTAGTGCTACGCGTAGCTCGCGTAGTGCGAACTGCACTTTGCGTAGCTTTGCGTAGCGCTACTTCGCGAACTACGCCCAGGCTTACTAATAAGCAGATTCCAGAATATATTCCTGAGAAATTGTTGATCGAAGACCCCAAAAAAAAAATTCTACCCAACTTCCTTCCAATAGAAACACATTGTCCTTACTGCCCTGGTCCCACCCCATCATCACTGCCTGGACCTAAATTAATCACAAAAAATGCAACAGTGTACAGCATGTACAAGATTCCTAAAGGTGAGCATGAAGTAACTGTGTTTGAATTATAGTCATCTTAAATACCACTTCATCTTGTTTCAATATTTCCTAACATTTCTTGCTTAGATAGTCATTACTAGATTACGGTACGAAGTCTATGAATTTTGCAGCTTTCATGAGGCGCTTAGCTGTCTAAGAATCACATACGTAAATGCGCATTGTACATTCATCCATATAAAACACACATGTATTTTTGTTGCTGCCTTAATGTTTTCCCCAAGACCAATATTTGATTCCAAATGGTTAAACTTCTTCCAGTACAGCTTTATTGAAAAATGTTAGTGTGTTCTAACCACGTTCTCTCTGTTTTCATATTGTCATTTGCAAATGTTAGTTTTAATTCTTTAATTGTACGTAGTGTGTGAATTGCTTCATAATTGTTATCAATATCACACTTGCCTTTGAGAACATGTTTGAATACCTTAAACATTACATACTATTGGTGTAATTTTACTTGTGGTTAAAGTAATTTACAAGTGTGAATCTGTATTTTAAAAATAAACATACGATTATAATCATAAATGCATGCATTTGTATGACTAAGATCAACTTGTGTTCCCATCTCCCTTGTGAATTGTGCCTTGTGCAGTCTATAGAAGTTTTAGATGTTTTGGGTTATCATTTTTTGTCATGTTGGCATGTGGAATATAACACATTGACATTGTTTAAGCAAACCTTGTGGTTTCAGTCTATTTAAATAATGGGTATAATATATATATTTTATAATGCTTTCTTTTCTCTCAAGGTCCTAATGAGATTCACTGTACTGAGTCGTATTTACCACAGAGTAAATCTGCCTCCAAACGTACTGTTACTATGCAGTAAATCCTTTGGTGGTGGACAGTTTTCAAAGTGGTGGTGCTGGTCAGTGGCATGAGCTCACTAAACTCATGGGCTGTTTAGAAAAACTATTCTGGTGAACAAATATGTCTAACAAATGATAAAGTCCCCTGCAGTAGGAGAGTATGGTAAGGCTTTCACATCCATCTTTGGAAAAGTTTTACCCTATTGTGTATCTTGAGGAACATTTTGTTGCAATATTATGGTAAGCCATATACATATTGTATGGTATCTTATTTTTATTTGTAGTGCGTACATTAAACATCAACATGGTATAGCGCTGAAATTTAGTCTAATTGGAAATTCAACTCAGTTTCTTTGTTGGTAGAACTTGTCTGGGTTTATTTGAAAGCTACATATGGTAACTTTCATTGCTCCAGTCAAAGGACTAACATAGATTCAAATAGATAATTACCAGGCCATGATTAACCTTTTGATAATAAATGGAGTAAGTTTCTTTCCCAGACGTTAGATTCATTTTTTAAATTGTATAAATGAACAACAAATAATGTTAACATTTCCTATTTTGTAAGCACAGCAAAAATAGTATGAAAACTGGTTGTTTTAAGATGTACCCTTGTGCAAAATGTTATTTTGGAGCAAATACCTTTCACACTATTGACTACTATGCTTGTCCTGCAAATGCTGCATGCATGTGTGCCCTGTCTTCTTTTTTGTGCATCACTGCAATATTTCTGTAGTAAGGCCCATCATATGGATTTTACAAACGTATCCAAAAGTCACAATGTTTGATAGAACAACTAATGCATTATTGTTGTCACTATAAAAATTATAGTTTCATTAAAGAAAACATTGGTGGCAATGTGGAACAGCAGGAGGGGTTTTTATCATACCAAAGGTCACTCTTAACTTGGTGTAAGAAATCCCAACCCCATATAGTTACGTTCCCTAATATTTGTATGGAAGTTGTTTCACTTTAATTTTCACTATCTAAACATAAGAATAATGCTTATAATATGTTTTGTATATATTATAAAACAGTTTTTTTCAAAGCACTGTAATCCTGAAATCTACTATAGCAATTAAGGCTGATGAAACTGTATAAACTACACAGAGACCCTTTTTTGGTGGTGTGCACACTACACATATTGTGGATCAGCCTGCTGAGTGGGGTTAAAATACTAAAAGATGACATAGGATAACAAAGCGTAGCATAACACACCATGATATAACATAAAAAAGCATGAATGTTCTCCTATAAAACATTTTAAACTCACAATATGTAGGGGTAACAATAAATGAGGTTATATAGTAGTACTGCATTTAAATTATGTCCTAGAATTGAACCATCCCTGACTATGAAGTTTTGGGTATTGCTATGTTAAACAAACATTTGCAATGCAATGGGTCTCACATTTTTTAGAGTTCGAGATACTGGTGCTGTAAATGACCATATCTTATCTATGTGTTTTGATTTGGAGTGTAGTGGATGTATGAACAGAGACACAGCTGCAGCACTGCCTAGAGGTCTGAGAATGAGGAATTACCACTGGGAACAGAGAAGCAGCTGCAGCACTGTCTAGAGGACTTAGAATGAGGAATTACCGACGGGACCAGAGTAGCAGGTAGCAGCACTTTGTAGAGGACTTAGAAAAAGGAATTGCCGTCGGGACCAGAGAAGAAGCTAGCAGCACTGTCTAGAGGAATTAGAATGAGGAATTACTGACAGAACCAGAAAAGCAGCTAGCAGCACTGCCTAGAGGAGTAAGAATGAGGAATTACCACTGGGACCAGAGAAGCAGCTGCAGTACTGCCTGGAGGACTTACAATAAGGAATTACCACTGGGACCAGAGAAGCAGCTGCAGCACTGTCGAGAGGACTAATAATGCAGAGTTACCACTGGGACCAGAGAAGCAGCTAGCAGCACTGGCTAGAAAACCAAGAATGAGGAATTACCACTGGGAACAGACGCAGCTGCAGAACTGCTAGAGGACTGAGAATGAGGAATAACCACTGGGACCAGAGAAGCAGCTAGCAGCACAGGCTAGAGGACTAAGAATGAAGAATTACTGTTGGGACCAGAGAAGCAGCTGCAGCACTGCCTAGAGGACTTAGAATGAAGGAGTTGCCACTGGGACCAGAGAAGAAGCTAGCAGCACTGGCTAGAAAACTAAGAATGAGGAATTACCACTGGGAACAGACAGAGCTGCAGCACTACCTAGAGGACTTAGAATGAGGAATTACCACTGGGACCAGAGAGGCAGCTAGCAAGACTGGCTAGAGGACTTAGAATGAGGAATTATCACTGGGACCAGCGAAGCAGCTGCAGCACTGTCTAGAGGACTAAGAATGAGGAATTACTGCTGGAACCAGAGAAGCAGCTGCAGCACTGCCTAGAGGACTTAGAATGAAGGAGTTGCCACTGGGACCATGGAAGCGGCTAGCAGTAGTGGCTAGAGGACAAAGAACGAGGAATTACCACTGGAAACAGACGCAGCTGCAGCTAATCCTCTGAAAAGGTGCCTGATGTGGCTTTGAACTGCAGCCATGTATGGCTCTCACCTGCAGCCTCCTTTAGACCAGGTGATCCACCTAATGCCTTTACAGTTCCTTTTATAAAGAAAAAGGCTACTGCAATATTGAGCAGCTAGAGGTGAAAGGGTTTCCGTTAGCCTTCTTGAAACATCAGGTCCCCTCCCTCCGGCAGGTGAGGCCACATTTAATGATCCCTTTGAATGAAACATTGACTCGGGCACAAACATCAGCTACCTGTATCACTAATGGCAAATCTTTCTTCGCTTTTTATTGCGGTTGGGTTTTGTGCGAGTGCAGAATCCAGTGATGGCTTTGTCGCTGTGTGTGCCTGAGAGTGATCTTCGGTGAACTGGTATACTTGGTGATGCAACTGCAATGATTGCAGACTGGAAAACTTTTTGTTATGTGTGCTCCTACTTCCAGTGTAGCCCTGGAGACTTTACTGTACTTTTCTGCAGACCATTTATTCAGTGCCTGTTCTTTTTGCGTCGTCTCATCCTTTGGCATTAGATCTGCCTCCAGTGAGGGAGCTGTTAGATACAATAAGCAAATGTAAAAATTAATTCTAAGCTGCTGCAATATCATATCAGTGTACATTGACTTTCAGCATTGGCAAATGTGACAGGAATAAAAAGAGACTAGGATGGCAGCATATTTATTCACACAAGGGTTAGTGGGGCAATGATAGTGGGCAAATTTCAAAAGGTCTGGGGCAGATTTAGACTAGTAAACATTGCCTGAAAGCAAAGACTGAGCTGGAGTCATACTAGCCGATAGTGTTTCGGTAGGTAGGAAAATGGACACAATGATTGGACGTTCTGTTCTTAATTTGCTGTTAGTCTCCATGTAGATATTGAGGTGGGGCCCAATATTGCTTAGGTTATGTTTAGTCTACGAGGATGTGCTTTTCTTCAGAGGCTGGTTTGGTCCATAGAAGGGATTATTTCTCACGAAGAGGGAGCTGTGCTTGGCTTGTGTATGTTTGTTTGGTTTAGCAATAAACTATTGTGGGGTATCAGAGAGACACTTACTGTTGCTAATTTCATACAGGCCACTTGGCTGCTCTGATACATCCTTTACTTCAAACGACAGCTGCTTTCATACGACGTAGACCTTGACTCGGGCAATAAAATATTATTATTGTAATATCTGAACAACCTCTGTAGCATACCTGAAGAGGGAACAGCGAAAGCTCCGGGACAGTAGGTATGGGAATAAATAATTTTGTTTGGTGGGTACATGATGCTTCTCTTCTTGGGTCAGTCCCTCTTAGCACTGCAGGGAGAAGTACGTGTTTACAGGGCAGACCATACGGAAAAATTCCCATGAATGCTCGAGCGGCTGGGCAGAGCAGCGAGATTTAGATTCTCACATACGACGAGTGTGCAGACATAATAGATGCACAGCGACACCTGAATTACTATTATGGGGTCGATTCCGATTCGGGCCAGAAAAAGGACCGACCGACTCGGAGCCGGTATAAATTCCGACCGACACGTACCTGTGGTGCCCGACTCGCCAAGTACGATGCAAAGCGTGCAAAATCCGACCGACACGTACGGAAGCCAAGCCGCACGACCGAGCCGGCCGGAAAACAGCAATCCGGCCGGAAAAACACGCAAAGAGAACCGACCGACACGCACCCGGAACAAATCCGACCCAAACGTACCCGCGAACTCCAACCCGCCAAGTACGATGCAAGGCGCGAAAAACACGACCGAGTCGTACAGAGGACAAGCCGTACGACCGACACGCATACAAAACTGCGAGCCGAAGTAACACAAAACACCGCGACCGACGCGTACACAGCATAGAAAATAGCACAAACACAGCGTGAACGAAACGGAGAACACCGTATGAAACAGCAGGGTCCGCCTCGGTCACAAGAACGTCTCCAACATGCACAGAAAGCACTAAGGGAAAAAACACAAAAAAAGGCCAAACAAGCAATTACAAAGCCAATAAATACTGGGGGGGGGTGGGGACAGAGAACAAAGACACACCCACAACTCCACCCATATAAAGGACACAAATCCCTACCATGATCCTTTGCAAATTCTATCCACCTGCCAGCACACAACAGACAGCAACCACACACCCACAGCTCATCCTTCACACAAGCCACACACCATCAGCACCACAACAAATAGCAACCTCACATACACCCAGCAAAACACACACTCACTCACCCTCACCTGCACACCAACACACACATCACTCACCATCACCACCCATCACCATGCCCCCAAAGAAGAATCAGAAGTTCCTAGATTGTGAATTGGAAGTCATGGTAGACGAGATCCTCAGGGTAGAGCCACAGCTGTTTGGTGCACTGGTCCAACAGACACCCATCGCACAGAAAACAAAGATGTGGGAGAGGATCGTCAACAGGGTGAACGCACAATCACCATGTTTGCGCACAAAGACTGACATCCAGAACAGGTGGTATGACTTGCGCAGGAGGGTCAAGGAGCTGCTGAAGGACTACCTCTTGAGCCAACACACCGGCAGTGGCCCTCCTGCCAAGCCAGTATACCTCAGGCCCTGGGAGGAGAAGGTGCGGGCCATCCTACCACCAGTGAGCGTCTATGGACTAGAAAACATCCCAGAGCCTGGTGAGTACACAACAAATGTACACAATATTCTGCCACAATACACACACACACATCACTGTCAAGGGGAGAGTCAAACCATGCACCCTTAGCAAATACACACCAACCAGAACACAATCATCCCAAAATGTCTATGTCATTCAGACAAACACAACACATGCCATCTCATAGTGACATGTAACTGCGACATCACATGTACAGACACAACTACAACTACAGCTAGGCAGTGGCACAAATATAACTAACAAACACATCCAGACATGTAGCCACCACTACAACACCACCACACAGTGAAGACCACTGAAAGAAAGGAATTCTGTGTATGCTGGGCAAGTCAGTCTAGCCAATAGCATCATGGGAGTCAGAGTCACAGATATTGCTCAGCCTCACAATTAGCCCATCAACACCACTCACAACCATGCTCACATCACAGGGAGTGGAAAAGAACTCACAAGATGGCTGACACTGGCTACTGCTGGGGGGAGCACAAGGCCCTGCTGGCAACTGTGCAACAACCAACAGCAGGACACCACTGCCTGACACCCTGAAAGACAACTTCCACTCCCTGCAATGCAAGCACGTTCCATGGTGGGATAACTGGCTGGGTGGGAAGGAGGACTCGCAGCACTGACCATAGTCACAATCACCTCCCCTCACACACACCCTCAACACAAACGACACATAACCCACCTGGGAGAATCCAATTACTCACATCCAAACTGAAGACCCCACAAAGAACCACCACCCTGGGTTATGTTGTGTGAAGCACAGGGACACTCTTGGGACTTTTAGCCAAACAACTGCCAGGACAACACTCCCAGCTATCCTGTCAGCACAGGCAGCCCACCCCACAGGGAAGCAGAGTCAAAAGGAAGGAAGGATGGGCATGCTGGGAAGTGGGGTGGAGGCAATAGCATGATGGCAGTTGTAGTCACAGATATTGCTCAGCCCCACAACTGTCCCATCAACACCACCCTGAACCATGCTCACATCACAGGGAGTGGAAAAGGACTCACAAGATGGCTGACACTGGCTACTGCTGGGGGGAGCACAAGGCCCTGCTGGCAACTGTGCAACAACCAACAGCAGGACACCACTGCCTGACACCCTGAAAGACAACTTCCACTCCCTGCAATGCAAGCACGTTCCATGGTGGGATAACTGGCTGGGTGGGAAGGAGGACTCACAGCCCTGACCATAGTTACAAGCACCTCCCCTCACACACCCCCTCAACACAAACTCAACATAACCCACCTGGGAGAATGCATTGCCTCACACTCCAATAATATATCCCACAAAGAACCACAACCCTGGGTCATGCAGAGTGAAGCACAAGGACACACATGGGACCTGTAGCAGAACTAACCCCAGGATAACACTGTCAGCCATCTTGTCAGCACAGGCACACAACCCCACAGGGAAACAGAGTCAAAGGGAAGGAAGCATGGGCATGCTGGGAAGGGGGGTGGAGGCAATAGCATGATGGGAATCGTAGTCACAGCTCAACATCCCCCACCCATATGGCCCAGCAAGCTCACACTCACGCATGCACACCCCACAGAGAGTGGAAAGGCCCATCAATGATGTCTGACACTGGTGCTGTGTTGTGGGGAGCACAAGGGCATGCTGGGAACTGCACACTAACCAACAGCAGGACACCACTGTCAGCCATCTTGCCATTGCACTCACACTCACACACAGTGAAGTCCCCACAAAAGCAAGTAAGTATGGGAATGCTGGGAAGTGGGGTGGAGGCAATAGCATGATGGCAGTTGTAGTCACAGATATTGGTCAGCCCCACAACTGTCCCATCAACACCACCCTGAACCATGCTCACATCACAGGGAGTGGAAAAGGACTCACAAGATGGCTGACACTGGCTACTGTTGTGGGGAGCACAAGGCCCTGCTGGCAACTGTGCAACAACCAACAGCAGGACACCACTGACTGACATCTTGAAAGACAACTTTCACTCCCTGCAATGCAAGCACAGTCCATGGTGGGATAACTGGCTGGGTGGGAAGGAGGGCCGGCTGTCAACCAAATACAACCAATGCAGACCATGTTCAAACCCCAACAAATACATAGAAAAGCCCAAATAATGCAGGACAATGTGCTACACCAATATCAACCCCTGACTGTGACAACTTAGGACAATGCAATGTACAGGCCCGCACCCAGAGGCACAGTCACAACTGTCATGTGTGTCAACCATTGATGCCTGCAGAAACATAACATACATTGTGTGTGTCTCCCAAAAACAGGTGATGATGGGGACACAGCAGCAGACGCTGAGGAGTCCCAGTCCCAGGCTCAAGAGGATACGGATCTCACTGGTGTTGAACAGCCTCTGCCCTCCTCGGATGAAGAAGAGCAACCTGGCACCTCCGGTGCAAGTCATCATGCAGCACCAGCAGGACCTCCAGCTGCAGCACCAGCAGGACCACCAGCTGCAGCACCAGCAGGACCACCAGCTGCAGCACCAGCAGGACCACCAGCTGCACCCCCTGCACCCACCCCTCCAACGACTGTCACCACAAATACCATCCCTGCCGACATGGACACAACAAGTAGCACCACCAGCACAGGGACCCTGGACCAACGTGGGGCCATGGACACCAACACCACCAACAACCCCCAAGGGGGACCAGGGTCATCTGTGCGTGCCACTGCACGCACTGCACATGTCGGCAGGGGTGGTGGGAGGGGTGGGAGACAGAGGTCGCTGCTTGCAGAGGTGGCTGGTGTGCATGATGACTCACAACTGGCACGCATAGCCGATGCGTACCAGTCCAGCACCGGAGATCTCAGCCAGGTAGTGGGGCTCCTCAGGGACATCAAAGAGCAGCAGGCTGCCCATCATGCCCGCTTGGACTCACACATGTCCCGCGTGGAGTCCAAGTGGGACACACTGCAAGAGATGACGGCGGTACATAGGGACATTTTACAATGCCTCCGCCAGATGACCAGCAACCAGTCCACACCTCCCTGTGTGCCAACAACATCTGGCCACGAAACAACTGCAACTGCCACAGGGAGGGAGGATGACTCTGGCCGAGAGTCCCCTGCACCGCAGCAGCCTGCTTTTGAGGGGCCCCCCCCCAAAGAAGAGGGGTCGTCCGAGGAGGGGCAAGTGAGAGGCCGATGGCCATGTGCAACCCCCAGGAAGCCTGAACCTGTTCTGGATGATCACCTTTGTGCGCAAACTGTTCACCCTGTTGACGGCAACACAACTCCCACACATGACATGGGGAGTACAAGTTGGACCAATGTCACAGACAACTGTGGCCCCAATACTGGGGATTTTGTCTACCAGGACTTTCTATTCATCTAGGAACTTCTGATTGCAATATAAATGTACAGCACTAACCATCCTGTGCACTATTCACACAAATGTATCACAATAAACACACTAATACACCATACTTGCCTCTGTTGTGATTCCAATGTGGGTGCCGTCATGGGGATGATGATCTGCAAAATTACACTGTGTATGCGAACTGCAACAGCAAGTACAACACAGGCATGTGAGTAATGGCAACGTGACACATATGAGGGAGACACACCACCAGGGCTACACAACACATACACACCTAGGCCATCTGACTCATTGCCTACACTGATGTTGCCAGGAAAGACGGTGCAATGCACAGACACCACACCTATTCACAGTTGTAGTCAAGTAGCCCACAGGTGCAGTAAGCAAATGGCAGTCAAATGTGTTACCACAGACAACGCACATCACAAAGTGAAGCACAGGTTTATTACACAGTTCCAACATGTCGTAACCACTACAGATGCAAGGTAATCCCACCTGGCAGCGGGCACACAGTCAACAACTGTAGAAAGAAGGAAGTCCATGGGTGTGGCGCACATCACCTGTAGGGACACGACAGCTACCACCCTGGAACTACAATCACGTCGTCGGTGGACACAGTTGACAAAACGAATCAGAAAGTACCCTGTGAAGGACAGAAATTACACACAGTCAAAAGCAATGGAGAACAGGACAGAACCGCAAAACACATGCACAATACATGTTACATGATGCCCACCCAGAACCAAGTTAGCATGTCAACACTGTTGGGGAGTACAGACTACCTGTAAGCACACATCGCTACACACATCCAGTCAAGTAGCCCATGGACACACTCCAACAGCACCAGAGCACCACCTACACATATCATGCTAACTCACATCATTGACATGACACCTCAGGATACTCACATTCAGCTAAAGAAGTTGGTGATGAGCTGTGTGCGGACATCACCATCATCATCATCATCATCACTGGCATCGTGGTCCAGGCCAGGATCCTCCACAGGTGGCGGATGTTGGTCATTGTCATCCTGGATGAGAGGCAACTCCTTCCGCACTGCCAGGTTGTGGAGCATGCAGCAGACGATGATGATCTTGCACACCTTTGCTGGGGCATATGGGAGGGACCCTCCTGTCTTGTCCAGGCAGCGGAAGCGGCTCTTCAGGAGACCAAAAGTCCGCTCAATAACTCTCCTCGTCCGACCATGTGCCTCATTGTAGCGCATCTGGGCTGGTGTCACAGGGTTCCTGAGGGGTGTCAGCAACCACGGCATGTTGGGGTATCCAGAGTCACCTACGGACAGACAAGTGCACATTAGCTGACTTGGAAAAGTGGGCCGAATACTACAGAACAGATCACACACAATGGTACAAAGTCAGTACACTCCGACAAGCCAGGCACGCTGGTTCTGCATCTGTGCCATCACCCTGGGGATGCGACTACTCCTCATCACGAAGGCATCGTGTGCTGAACCAGGGAAACGGGCACACACGTGTGAGATGGTCATATCCGCAAGACACACCACCAGTGCATTGACCGAGTGGTAGTGTTTGCGGTTACGGTAGGCCTGTTCATGTGCCTGTGGTGGTACCAAAGCCACATGTGTCCCATCAATGGAGCCAATGACATGCGGCATCCTCCCCAGGGCATAGAAGTCACCCTTCACGTCAGTGAGTCGTTGCAGTCTAGGGAAATAGATGTACCGGTTCAGGTACATCAACATAGCCTCCAAAACATCGCGGAGCACACAGCTGAACATGGTCTGTGACATCCCACCAGCAGAAGCCACAGTGTGTTGAAAGGTACCGGTGGCAAAGAAGTGTAGGGCTGCCATCACCTTCACCTTGGGGGTCAGCGCTGCAGGATACGGCCGGCCAGGCTGCAAATGTGGGGCCAACCGCACTGCCAAATCCTCAATCAGCTGCCTGGTGAAGCGGTACCGTCGGATGCTGTCCCGTTCCACCATCGTTGCTAGGTCTGGGAATGGTCTATGGACAGCAGGAGCCCTGCAGTGCAGAGGAGAAGAATTCAAAATTGTCAGTCACCCCACATATGCGGCATTGAACACACTCAACATCACATAATACAACATCATGAGGCTCAACTACATGAAGTGTGCAGTTACGTAAGGACATGTATGGCACATACATGGACAACATCTGTCATCACGGTTCAATAAGTGGCATCAAATAGTCCCAGGTTGGGCCACTGGCCACCATGAGGCCGTGTCACAGTTCCCATCTCCTGCTGCCATGTCACAAACACCCCCCCGTGACATGTGAGGACAGATGTGCCCCAGGCATCACAGCTCAACGACAGGTACATTCCCAGGGACCCTGTATTGCCACATGGACACTGGCATGACATGGAGTATCATGTATGCACCACAGCAAAACAACCATGACCCCCACAGGTAGTGGTTCCACTTGCCTCTGCAGGACAGACATGGACGTCTGTGACACACACACGCACAACATCAAAGTCCATGCACAAATGACGTGGATGTGGAGACTGTCTCCCATTGTGCACATGAAATCAGAGACATCGTAAACACTACATGCACACAGACTGTGGATGACCATCACTATAGTGCCACAGGGTCACCCTGGGTTAAACATACCGTCCCACATGGGACGCACGGGGCATGTGACAGGACATACACATACACCACTGTGAAATGTACACCAACCCACATGCTCAGATATGACCAGTTGCACATCACAGTGGTCATGTACACGTAACACCCAGGATCCTGTCCCCATGAACACGTGCACAGCCTGGGGGTGGCTGCCCCCAGGTGACACCCACAGGACAACATGTACACCACCATACACACAATAGGAAATGCAGCCTTACATGCCTTATGATACAGTTTGGACAGGCTGTGGTGTTGTAGGTGTGCCCCTCACTCCCTGGGAGGTATATGTGGCTGGCATATGTTCATCTGAGACAGGCATGGTGACATATGCCAGTCACCTGTACAGGGATGCGTTGTACAGCAATGGACCGATCGGTGCACCCGGCCGGCCCATTGCATTCAATGTGTGCGGGTACGCCTTGTACCCCTGTGCGCCTTGAACGGCAATGGACCGATCGGTGCACCCGGCCGGCCCATTGCATTCAATGTGTGCGGGTACGCCTTGAACGGCAATGGACCGATCGGTGCACCCGGCCGGCCCATTGCATTCAATGTGTGCGGGTACGCCTTGAACAGCAATGGACCGATCGGTGCACCCGGCCGGCCCATTGCATTCAATGTGTGCGGGTACGCCTTGTACCCCTGTACGCCTTGAACGGCAATGGACCGATCGGTGCACCCGGCCGGCCCATTGCATTCAATGTGTGCGGGTACGCCTTGTACCCCTGTACGCCTTGAACGGCAATGGACCGATCGGTGCACCCGGCCGGCCCATTGCATTCAATGTGTGCGGGTACGCCTTGAACAGCAATGGACCGATCGGTGCACCCGGCCGGCCCATTGCATTCAATGTGTGCGGGTACGCCTTGTACCCCTGTACGCCTTGAACGGCAATGGACCGATCGGTGCACCCGGCCGGCCCATTGCATTCAATGTGTGCGGGTACGCCTTGAACAGCAATGGACCGACCGGTGCACCCGGCCGGCCCATTGCATTCAATGTGTGCGGGTACGCCTTGTACCCCTGTACGCCTTGAACGGCAATGGACCGATCGGTGCACCCGGCCGGCCCATTGCATTCAATGTGTGCGGGTACGCCTTGAACAGCAATGGACCGATCGGTGCACCCGGCCGGCCCATTGCATTCAATGTGTGCGGGTACGCCTTGTACCCCTGTACGCCTTGAACGGCAATGGACCGATCGGTGCACCCGGCCGGCCCATTGCATTCAATGTGTGCGGGTACGCCTTGTACCCCTGTACGCCTTGAACGGCAATGGACCGATCGGTGCACCCGGCTGGCCCATTGCATTCAATGTGTGCGGGTACGCCTTGAACAGCAATGGACCGATCGGTGCACCCGGCCGGCCCATTGCATTCAATGTGTGTGGGTACGCCTTGTACCCCTGTACGCCTTGAACGGCAATGGACCGATCGGTGCACCCGGCCGGCCCATTGCATTCAATGTGTGCGGGTACGCCTTGAACAGCAATGGACCGATCGGTGCACCCGGCCGGCCCATTGCATTCAATGTGTGCGGGTACGCCTTGAACCCCTGTACGCCTTGAACGGCAATGGACCGATCGGTGCACCCGGCCGGCCCATTGCATTCAATGTGTGCGGGTACGCCTTGTACCCCTGTACGCCTTGAACGGCAATGGACCGATCGGTGCACCCGGCCGGCCCATTGCATTCAATGTGTGCGGGTACGCCTTGAACAGCAATGGACCGATCGGTGCACCCGGCCGGCCCATTGCATTCAATGTGTGCGGGTACGCCTTGAATCCCTGTACGCCTTGAACGGCAATGGACCGATCGGTGCACCCGGCCGGCCCATTGCATTCAATGTGTGCGGGTACGCCTTGAACCCCTGTACGCCTTGAACGGCAATGGACCGATCGGTGCGCACCCACTGTCAATGGCCTAGCCTGGCAACGGACGCGTTTTCAAAATTCGAACGAATCTGTAGCTGTAAATTCAGTTGGTCACCCACAACAATGTTGCAAAATCATGTGTGTCATGAAGTTGAAGATTTGAAGGATGCTGTGGGCGTGTATTGGTGATGCAATTCCATGGATTGGCCAGATTCAGAAGATGCAAACGACTTGAACCTATCACATTGGACACATGGGACAGTATCTGCCTCTGCAGCACACATATAATGCTGGCTGTTCCCCTGAGAGCTCACTTGCCTGCACTACATGCTCCAGGACGACATCTGCCACTGCACTGCTGCTGTCTCTGCCCCCTCTGGACCCTGCAATGGCACGTACTGTGGAGAGAGCCCCAGCCTTCAGCCTTGAGGAGAACCAGGCCCTGCTGGACAGCCTACTTCCACAGTACAGCAAGCTGTATGGGACACCAGGGGAGCAGGTGAGTGTTCTGTGCACTGCCTTTCTGAATGTGCATGTTGTCTGACTAGCAAGGCTGAAAGTCTGCACGCCACTGGCTAGCAGCCTCACAGAGTAGTTGTCACCCCCCATAGTGTGTAGTGACATGCACTGGACAGGTATGGTGCAGTGACAGTGCATGTAAACAAGGTTTTACTTCCCAGGCAATGATACCATGTAGTAACTTCTGGCATACTGTCCATGGCAGCGTCGCACTGCCTGGGTACATCATGTGCCCCTGTGATTGCGACATGTATATACAACTGTGTGATGCACGGATATGTTGCATGTGTAGTAATGGCCTTTTCACTTTGTCATCCTCACAGGTTAATGCCCATCGGAAGCAGGAGATCTGGAAGGACATCGACCGGGCAGTCCGGTCCGTGGGGGTCTACAAGCGCCGGATCCGCAACTGCCAAAAGAGGTGGCAGGACCTTCGGGGCTGGACCCGGAGGATTGCACGGGTCCAGCTGAAGCTGTCGCCTCCTCGCAGGAGGGGCGGAACACGGACCCTGACCCCCCACATGCTCCAGATCCTGGCGGTGGTGTTTACAGACCTGGATGGGCAGCTGAAGGCCAGACAGCAGCAAGGAGGGGGTGAGTCAAACACTGCACTGTGAACTCTGTATTACATGCTATGTGCCCTCCTCTGGCCTGGTTAAACTGCCACAGTACAGCAGTCATGTTGTCCAGGAGCCATGTCCCTCTATTGAGCACTGCCCACTCCTCATCTGATACCCAGGTGTGGCCCTTACAGTCAGGGAATTGTGTCACTTGTGGCTGTGTCCTTGCAGTTTGCTTCACTCAAGGTGGGGGACAGCATCTGTTTACCTAACTCTGTTGTGGGCATCATGGGTGGGTCCATTCTTTACACAATGCCTGTGTTAGGACATGTAATCTGCGTGTTGCTTTGATATGCGGTCCACTTGCTGAGCTGAGCCACCACATGTGCCTGGGGTATCTGGCACACACCCATGCTGTGGTGGGAACAATGTTTGGGCCCCAGGAGTGTGTATATAACGTGTGTCACACATACTTAGCCAGCTAGCTGCTGACCAGGGCTCATCCCTCATTCATGTGGGGCAGGACAGTCATGCCTACTCCAGCCCATCCAATACACTCTGTACTCCCACTCCCGTGTACCAGCTGACACGTTGTGCACAGTGATTTGACCCCTCAGGTGTCTGCCTCTGTGTCAGTGTGCTGTGGATTTGTTGCCAGGACTGCTGGGGTGTTTCTCGATTGGGGCTCAGCATGCCACTGGAGATGTGACCATAGGAGACGATACTTGTGTGTCACATAGGTGTTTGATCAGCTCCCCAGGCAGACTGGGGTATGCGAATGTGAAGTTCAGGCAGCTGTTTCCCATTCACAGCAGATTGTGAGGGGCTCAGGTTCAGAGGGTAGTGTTGCAGGTCTCCCATATGTCCAATCGGTATGACCTGGACAGATGAGGGTTCAGGTGATGTGTTGTGTGGGGGATGTACATGTGCACTTGTGCAGCTCCAGGACTTGCATTCCCCATGACCTACTATTGTGACACAGTGCAGAGTGTTGTTGTCTGGCTGCTAAGTCATACATCACTGAGACAGTGATGTATGACTTAGCAGGCATGCCTCTGCCATGGCATGTGTCTACTTATTGGTGATCCTGCAGGGGAGTGACATGTGCTACATGCACACCATTGTGGCAATGGCCATCAGGACATGGGTGCATCATGGTGTCTGTCGCTGGTATGCATCACATGCATTTCCTATTTGACTCTGGGCATCCCTTTCATCCGGAAACCTCTACTGACTCAGTGGCAAGAGTTGTGATGTGTGCATGTCCACATGCTACACCGTGTCACTGCACTGTCCAACTACTGTGTAGGTGGTGCATGTGTCCACACTGGGGTGTTGCCATCCAACAGACACCAGACAGATGGGTGCAAGGCCATGTTGGATGTGGGTGCCATGGTTGGCATCAGACTGACAATTGGCTTCTCCTGTTCAGTTAGGGCACTTTTAGCAATGTTCAACTTATGATGCCAGGCCTTGCTCTGTAATGTGCTGTGCTTACAGTGGTGTGTGTGTTCGGTGCAAGTGACTGATGTCTGTCTGTTTCCCCATTGATTGCAGATACATCCACGGCCACAGAAGGGGACAGCTCCATGGACCAGGAGGAGCCGGAGAGCCAGACTGGGTCAGCAGCCGAGGAGTGATCGGAGGGACCCAGTGGCACGGAGGGCGAGGGGAGCCACACCGAGGAGTCCTCAGCAGCATCCACCTCAGCTGAGGACCAGAGCTTCTCGGACGATGACTCCCTTATGGAGGCGGGTGTCAGCAGCCACCACACCCCAGCTAGTGTTGCTGTCCCCGCCACCACCAGCACCACCACCGCCCTCCCATCGGCTCCCATACCCCAGGTCCGTGGAGGCTCCCATGTTCGGGAGCATGTCTCCTTTGGGCCAGGCACCGCACCCCCTGCCCCTGTGTCCCCTGCTGCCCTGAGTGAGGAGTCTGTGTACCTCCTCCGCCAGCTCCATGTAGGACAGACAGCGATGCTGAGTGTCCTCCATGCACACACCAGTCTGTTGACTCAGCTGGTGTCGTTCATGGAGGGCATCTCATCGGGCATGTCTGACCTACAGAGGGGCAATAGGTCCATGGACTCCTCCCTGACGGCAGCAGTGTCCCTCCTCAGACAGTCCCTCACCCCTCCTGCCTCTGCTCCATCCACACTCCCCAGCACCTTACCCGTCCCAAGCACACACACACCGGCACAAGCACACACCAGCACACACACGTCCAGCACACAGACACACACGCCAGTAACAAAACGCACACGCATGCACATTCAGGGGACTGAAACCAGACTCACAGGGGATGGGGCCCTGGAACACACACACGCATCCCCAAGCTCTGCGCAGTCCTCAGTTCCCTCTCCCTCCAAAGCCCCCTCCCTTGCCTCACCTGCAACCCCTAAGTCACAGCGGGTCTTCCTCTGTGACCTCGGCCTCTTCCCCTCCGATCAAGCTGCTCCAGCATCCAGGGGGAAGAGGAAGCCCACCCACACGGAGCAGAGTGCCCCTCGCACCCGGACACCCTCCCCCAGGCGCAGACAGACTGAGGCCCCCACCCGCAAGTCCCCCCGGAGTCGTAAGAGCAAGACCCCACCGCCGCCCTGCAGCTCAGGCACCAGGTCTCCTTCCTCCATCCCTCAGGCCCCCACTACACAGGTGCCCCCATCACATCCTGCCCCAGGTTCCCCCACCCACAGATATACCATCTCCAAGAGGATCAGGCCTTCTCCCCCTGCCACTTGCTCTCCCGGCACCACACCCCCCGCTGCGCTTGTCTGTGCCACTGATGTGGTGAGGGTGTCCTCCCCCTCTGTCCAGCCCGCCTTGCCTGTTCCCCATTCTCCTCCCCTGGAGGTAGGCACTGCAGTGGAGTCCACTACCACCCTGTCTGACTTGGGCACTGCAGTGGCGGACCTGTCCACTCCATCTGCAGGGTCCACTGCAGTCGTGCCAGCACACACACCATCGGAGCCATGCCCCCCAGTTGTGCCGGCACACACCATGTCAGACACCTCCACTGCAGTTGTCAGTGGCTCTCCAGCCCCCACCACCCCTTCCCTGCCTCCTCCTGGTGAGCCCTGATCCTGTCCCTGCGGTGCCTGGCCTGCCCCCCCGGTTGCCCCTCCTAGTGGATTGTCCCTGGTTTTGTGCAGTGCAGGCATGCGTAGGGTGGCATCTGCCACTGTCACCCACTTTTGACTTTGTTGATGGACTGGCCATTGGCCTTTGTTTATTTTCTACCGGACATCTACTTTTCATGGCACATATGCTGAATAAAGCAACTTTCTGTTCTCTAGTGCTTTTGCTTCTGATGTACATGATGTTGATGATGCTAACCATGCCCTTGCTGCAGTGATGGTGATATTTGGTCTCATGACAATGAAGTGTTACTGTGCAGGTACCCATGTGGTCCAGGGGGACAGTGTCCTATCCTGTGGTGTATCCATGTCATCCTTAGCAGCATCTGAGGGTGTCATGTTTTCAATATTTGGCAATGGGATTCCCTACTTACATTAGCAATGTCACTTCTGTGGGTTCCACCCCTGCACATCTGCTGTGTTTGCCATTGTTCAATTAGTCTACTTCCCTGACCGTGTGGCTGTCTCCACTGGACAGGCAGGTTTGGGCATCAATGGGGAAGGACTCATCTGCGTTGTCAGTGCAACTTGCTATACATGTGTGTTGGATCTGTGCTGATGATTCCGTTGACACTCCCATGACCAGGCTGATGTGATGTGAGCCTTGATTTGGTGCTAATTGTTTAGTGTGTGACAAAGTGTTGTGCTGACATGATGGAGCCCTACTGATGCAACATATGGCACAACATTCCTCACACAGGAGTGGAGTCCCATCATGGCAGTGTGTGCTCCTGTGACATTGCCTGCGCCCAAGGTGTGTGTTGTATGAGCATGTCTGTGTGTTCACTTCCATTTTGCTGTGCATGCTGGGATCCCTAGTGATGTTCCTGTTTGTGATGCTTGCTGAGTTGAGCTATGTTCCCCCAGAGTCTTCTCCCTGGGTTCTCTGTGATGTGTGTGCATGGCACATTACTGGTCATCAGGGTGTCGCCCATAGGTGTGTTTGCTGTCAGGGCTGAGTTTGTGGGCAGGCGCTGATGGGTCACAGTTAGGATTCCCCTTAGCACTTGTTGTTCACTCCTGTAATGTGATTTCCGGTTTGTGTTAGCTTTCATTGGTTGTGACACGTTGTGTGTGTGACTGCTGGCACTCCTCAGGGTCAGGGCTGCAATGTTGGTAGTTGACCATGTGTGTTCTTTGTGGGTGACCTTGGCTTCTTCATTGGTGTGTGACTGTGGCTGGGATCCCATTGGTTGGTGTGGTGTTGCCGTCATGTCCATGTACAGCGTAGTGTGCAGTGTGTCAGACATTTAGGGGTCTCGTTGAGTGGCCATGTGTGCTGTGTTTCTGCACCTTGCTTCCCACCCACCCCCCTGGGATTGTCATGGGTGCATGTGCGATGTCACCAGTGCATGTGAGCTTCACTGCAGCACATTGTTGGTGGTCGAGGTGTGTGTTGTTGGGTGTGTGCAGATGAGAGTTGTTGCCTGGCAAGACCCCTGCCTCCATGTTGGCCTTGGCTTCCTGGCCACGCTGATTGATTTGTGCTTGTGTGGGTGTGCTGGTAAGTCTTTGCTCAGGACACATGACTGTGGTTCACAGTGTGAACGACATCTGGCTTTGTCATCGCAGTGGGATTGTAATGCAGCCCAGGGTCACCACATTGTGTGGGCCCTGGGGGTGGTGCTGTGGTGCCTCGGTGTCTTACTGTGTGGGTTGCTGTACCTACATGCATGTGTGACATGTGTGACTTGGGCTCCCTCTCATCTGACAATGCCTGATTGCCCACATAGAGGAATTGGATCCATGGTTACCTTTGTGTGGCACTGTATGCACATCTGTGTGTTTGGTCTTCAGGCCTCCTCATGTGTTGTGTGGTTGCCTGGGGACACTGTCCCCCCCCTCACCTGTTGTGTTTGCTGTGCAGTGTGTGTCTGCCTGTTTGTGTTTGTGCATCAGCGCCACTGCATTGGCATATCTTTGGTGTGCCATTTTCTGTATGTTGTTTGGTGTGTTTCCCCTGCTGTCCCTGGGAATCCTAGGTCATCAGTCAGCACAATGATCATTGTTTGTGTGTCCCATTGCTGCCATGGTATGGTAACTGTTCACCTGCCATCTACCGTCTCCAACGGGTATCTGCATTGGTGTATCCATTGGTGCAAATATGTGGGTCTGCATTGTGATGGTCACTTCTGTCATTGTGTCATTGATGTATGTTGATGGTGTCAGACACCATGGGTGATGTTTGTCTACAGCTGGCCAGAGGTATGTTTCATTTGCACAGCACTGTTTGCCTCACAAAATCTATGTTGCAATGGGACACCTGCACTACTTTGCCACAGTTGTGTTTGTTGTTCTGTGACCAGGAATTGTCCATGCAGTTTGCCAGTTGCAGCTTATACTTTGTTCACACTTACATTTTGGTCACTGTGATGATGGGGGTTTATCCCCATTGCCACAATGGTCGAAATGTGCTTCAGCTATGGACCCCACACTTACATTTTGGTCACTGTGATGATGGGGGTTTGGACCCCATTGCCACAATGGTCGAAATGTGCTTCAGCTATGGACCCCACACTTACATTTTGGTCACTGTGATGATGGGGGTTTGGACCCCATTGCCACAATGGTCAAAATGTGCTTCAGCTATGGACCCCACACTTACATTTTGGTCACTGTGATGATGGGGGTTTGGACCCCATTGCCACAATGGTCAAAATGTGCTTCAGCTATGGACCCCACACTTACATTTTGGTCACTGTGATGATGGGGGTTTGGACCCCATTGCCACAATGGTCAAAATGTGCTTCAGCTATGGACCCCACACTTACATTTTGGTCACTGTGATGATGGGGGTTTGGACCCCATTGCCACAATGGTCAAAATGTGCTTCAGCTATGGACCCCACACTTACATTTTGGTCACTGTGATGATGGGGGTTTGGACCCCATTGCCACAATGGTCAAAATGTGCTTCAGCTATGGACCCCACACTTACATTTTGGTCACTGAGATGATGGGGGTTTGGACCCCATTGCCACAATGCTCAAAATGTGCTTCAGCTATGGACCCCACACTTACATTTTGGTCACTGTGATGATGGGGATTTGGACCCCATTGCCACAATGCTCAAAATGTGCTTCAGCTATGGACCCCACACTTACATTTTGGTCACTGTGATGATGGGGGTTTGGACCCCATTGCCACATTGGTCATGGCCTGCTTGCATTGTGGGGGTCACACACATTTATATGTGGCCCATGTGATAGGGTGTCACATTGTATGTTGATGATCATGTTCTGTGTCGTAGGCATTTGACACAGTGTACACACGCTTGTCATGGTGTTGGGGGGATGTCTTAATGTTGCATTCTTTATGTTGGTGTGTGCTTGTTGCGACATGTATTAGCCATCCTGTGTGTGGAGATGTTGTTAGTGGTAGGCATCTGGCACCCCCCATGACTAAGGGTGGTAGTAGTGGTAGGCATCCAGCCCCCATGGCTAAGGGTGGTAGTAGTGACAGGCATCCAGCCCCCCCTGGGTAGAGGTGGTAGTAGTGGTAGGCATCCAGCCCCCCCTGGGTAGAGGTGGTAGGCATCCAGCCCCCCCTGGGTAGTGGTGGTAGTAGTGGTAGGCATCCAGCCCCCCCTGGGTAGAGGTGGTAGTAGTGGTAGGCATCCAGCCCCCCCTGGGTAGAGGTGGTAGTGGTGGTAGGCATCCAGCCCCCCCTGGGTAGAGGTGGTAGTAGTGGTAGGCATCCAGCCCCCCCTGGGTAGAGGTGGTAGTAGTGGTAGGCATCTAGCCCCACTGGGTAGAGGTGGTAGTGGTGGTAGGCATCCAGCCCCCCCTGGGTAGAGGTGGTAGTAGTGGTAGGCATCTGGCACCCCCATGGCTAAGGGTGGTAGTAGTGGTAGGCATCTGGCACCCCCATGGCTAAGGGTGGTAGTAGTGACAGGCATCCATCCCCCCCTGGGTAGAGGTGGTAGTAGTGGTAGGCATCTGGCACCCCCATGGCTAAGGGTGGTAGTAGTGGTAGGCATCTGGCACCCCCATGGCTAAGGGTGGTAGTAGTGACAGGCATCCAGCCCCCCCTGGGTAGAGGTGGTAGTGGTGGTAGGCATCCAGCCCCCCCTGGGTAGAGGTGGTAGTAGTGGTAGGCATCCAGCCCCCCCTGGGTAGAGGTGGTAGTAGTGGTAGGCATCCAGCCCCCCTGGGTAGAGGTGGTAGTGGTGGTAGGCATCCAGCCCCCCCTGGGTAGAGGTGGTAGTGGTGGTAGGCATCTGGCACCCCCATGGCTAAGGGTGGTAGTAGTGGTAGGCATCCAGCCCCCCTGGGTAGAGGTGGTAGTGGTGGTAGGCATCCAGCCCCCCCTGGGTAGAGGTGGTAGTAGTGGTAGGCATCTGGCATCCCCTGGGTAGAGGTGGTAGTAGTGGTAGGCATCCAGCCCCCCTGGGTAGAGGTGGTAGTGGTGGTAGGCATCCAGCCCCCCCTGGGTAGAGGTGGTAGTAGTGGTAGGCATCTGGCACCCCATGTCTAAGGGTGGTAGTAGTGGTAGGCATCTGGCACCCCCATGGCTAAGGGTGGTAGTAGTGACAGGCATCCAGCCCCCTGGGTAGAGGTGGTAGTGGTGGTAGGCATCCAGCCCCCCTGGGTAGAGGTGGTAGTAGTGGTAGGCATCTGGCACCCCCATGGCTAAGGGTGGTAGTAGTGGTAGGCATCTGGCACCCCCATGGCTAAGGGTGGTAGTAGTGACAGGCATCCAGCCCCCCCTGGGTAGAGGTGGTAGTAGTGGTAGGCATCTGGCACCCCCATGGCTAAGGGTGGTAGTGGTGGTAGGCATCTGGCACCCCCATGGCTAAGGGTGGTAGTGGTGGTAGGCATCTGGCACCCCCATGGCTAAGGGTGGTAGTGGTGGTAGGCATCCAGCCCCCTGGGTAGAGGTGGTAGTAGTGGTAGGCATCCAGACCCCCTGGGTAGAGGTGGTAGTAGTGGTAGGCATCCAGCCCCCTGGGTAGAGGTGGTAGTGGTGGTAGGCATCCAGCCCCCCTGGGTAGAGGTGGTAGTAGTGGTAGGCATCTGGCACCCCCATGGCTAAGGGTGGTAGTAGTGGTAGGCATCTGGCACCCCCATGGCTAAGGGTGGTAGTAGTGACAGGCATCCAGCCCCCTGGGTAGAAGTGGTAGTGGTGGTAGGCATCCAGCCCCCCCTGGGTAGAGGTGGTAGTAGTGGTAGGCATCCAGCCCCCCCTGGGTAGAGGTGGTAGTAGTGGTAGGCATCCAGCCCCCTGGGTAGTGGTGGTAGTGGTGGTAGGCCTCCAGCCCCCCCTGGGTAGAGGTGGTAGTAGTGGTAGGCATCTGGCACACCCATGGCTAAGGGTGGTAGTAGTGGTAGGCATCTGGCACCCCCATGGCTAAGGGTGGTAGTGGTGGTAGGCATCTGGAACCCCCATGGCCAAGGGTGGTAGTGGTGGTAGGCATCCAGCCCCCCCTGGGTAGAGGTGGTAGTAGTGGTAGGCATCCAGCCCCCCTGGGTAGAGGTGGTAGTAGTGGTAGGCATCCAGCCCCCTGGGTAGAGGTGGTAGTGGTGGTAGGCATCCAGCCCCCTGGGTAGAGGTGGTAGTAGAGGTAGGCATCTGGCACCCCCATGGCTAAGGGTGGTAGTAGTGGTAGGCATCTGGCACCCCCATGGCTAAGGGTGGTAGTAGTGACAGGCATCCAGCCCCCCCTGGGTAGAGGTGGTAGTGGTGGTAGGCATCCAGCCCCCCCTGGGTAGAGGTGGTAGTAGTGGTAGGCATCTGGCACCCCCATGGCTAAGGGTGGTAGTAGTGGTAGGCATCTGGCACCCCCATGGCTAAGGGTGGTAGTAGTGACAGGCATCCAGCCCCCCCTGGGTAGAGGTGGTAGTAGTGGTAGGCATCTGGCACCCCCATGGCTAAGGGTGGTAGTAGTGGTAGGCATCTGGCACCCCCATGGCTAAGGGTGGTAGTAGTGACAGGCATCCAGCCCCCCCTGGGTAGAGGTGGTAGTGGTGGTAGGCATCCAGCCCCCCCCTGGGTAGAGGTGGTAGTGGTGGTAGGCATCCAGCCCCCCCTGGGTAGAGGTGGTAGTAGTGGTAGGCATCCAGCCCCCCTGGGTAGAGGTGGTAGTGGTGGTAGGCATCCAGCCCCCCCTGGGTAGAGGTGGTAGTAGTGGTAGGCATCTGGCACCCCCATGGCTAAGGGTGGTAGTAGTGGTAGGCATCTGGCACCCCCATGGCTCAGGGTGGTAGTGGTGGTAGGCATCTGGCACCCCCATGGCTAAGGGTGGTAGTGGTGGTAGGCATCCAGCCCCCCCTGGGTAGAGGTGGTAGTGGTGGTAGGCATCCAGCCCCCCCTGGGTAGAGGTGGTAGTAGTGGTAGGCATCCAGCCCCCCTGGGTAGAGGTGGTAGTGGTGGTAGGCATCCAGCCCCCCCTGGGTAGAGGTGGTAGTAGTGGTAGGCATCTGGCACCCCCATGGCTAAGGGTGGTAGTAGTGGTAGGCATCTGGCACCCCCATGGCTAAGGGTGGTAGTAGTGGTAGGCATCTGGCACCCCCATGGCTAAGGGTGGTAGTGGTGGTAGGCATCTGGCACCCCCATGGCTAAGGGTGGTAGTAGTGGTAGGCATCTGGCACCCCCATGGCTAAGTGTGGTAGTAGTGGTAGGCATCTGGCACCCCCATGGCTAAGGGTGGTAGTGGTGGTAGGCATCCAGCCCCCCCTGGGTAGAGGTGGTAGTAGTGGTAGGCATCCAGCCCCCCCTGGGTAGAGGTGGTAGTAGTGGTAGGCATCTGGGCCCCTGTGTGTATGTGTGGCATTGGTGATGGGCATCCCGCCCCTATGGTGCTGCTGTTGCTGGTGTAAGTAAATTCTGCATCCCTCTGTGTGTGTGTGATGTGTCGTGTACGTGTTGTTTGTGTTTTGTGGTTGGTGTCTGACTTACCTTCTGCGCTGTACGCGTCCGTGCCTGTTCCGGTAGTAGATGTAGAATATTGGCAGGATCGGCACGAAGGGATTCATGGTTGGTTCGTCTCGTTCGTCTTTCTGGTTGCTTCGCCTAGTCCTCGTCGCTGGCGTGTTCGCCTCGTAGCCGTGGATCGTGTTGTGGCGCGAATAGGAGCTTATGTGCGCCTCTCCCGGAAGCTTTTACGTGCCGGACGTAGCGACGGGTTCGGCGCGTACGGAAGGTGCATCGTACTTGTCCGGCCGGACGGGGCTGCATTTTCCCTTCCGTGCGACTCGATTCTGCGTTTCCGTATTCTCCTCTGTCGGAGAACAGGACCTGGATTGGGTGAGTCCGACTGGGCCGGATTCTATGCTGTTGTGCACATCGTACTTGGTCGTTGGGAATAATGTTCGGATCGGTCGGGAAACAGGCATTCGCATGGCTTTTTTCCCGACCGAATGGTATTAGGTGCGCCTCCGACCGAGATCGGAATCGGCCCCTAAGTGTCAAAACAAATGGTCTGGATCAGAAGCACAGCAGTAAAGGAGCTAGTTTGTGTGCATTCAGGGCACAAGTCCTAAAAAGAGTAAGAAGCGCGCAATGGCCAACCATCGGGTGCGTGCCTGGGAGCGGGGGGTGGTGGCGTTGTATTGCCCAAGGCTCCATGGATTTGCAGCCCGTAAAAGCAGTGAGGGGCGCGACGTGGCAGGAAATAAATCATAAATAAACTAGGCTGCGATGCCCAGATGGGAGGAGGGGCCATTGCATGCTGTGCGAGGAGGAAGCATGCGATGGCCAACCAAAACCATCAGTTAGTGAAATCGCCTGGGCTGAACGAAGCACCCAAAGTAGGGACAATTGAAAGCGATGAACCAATAGAAAGCCAGTATTTCTGAATGGCACAATAAAGAACCAATGGCAATACGTGGACGTGCATATAGCCCATAGACTGAATACAGCATTTCTCGCAGACAGCGCAAGAGATGCCTTAGCTCGACCTAAAAAGAACAATGAAATGCAAGTGACTTTTACCTATGAGTACGTAACAGAAGGTATAAGTAATGCAAGTTTTTCTAGTATTTGCTATCACATTTCAGCATTTGTAGAAGATGGTCCTTCTTTGCACTTGGAGCACTCATTAAATGTTAGGAAATCTGTGTAAATTTGTAATAGTGAGAGGTCTTGTTTTGATCACATCTTTGTCTGCAGGGAAACCTTCAACACACCCTTTCATCCCCTATTCCCCTATGTTGGCTTCCCTCAACAGGGTCACTAAGGTCAAGTTACAAAAGGTCATTTTGTTGCAGACAGGCAAATGTAAACATGTTAGAATAATTCATAGCAGTTCCTAAAAGGTGTTCCATGTAATCTGGGAGTGGTGCAGCACCTGCCGCACCCCTAGTTACAGCATCACTGAGTAATTCTGACATAGCGCCATGCAATTACAAGTTAAACCTCAAGGAATGTGGAATTACAGTGTGAAACCAGTTTTACTGGTCAGTAATCCCACCTACAATTCCAAAGTCCATGGGATTTAACACATACATAAACCCCTAATAAGAGCAGGGGGAAAAGTATTCAGAAACAGTATGGAGGGGACTGGAGCGAGTAGGAAATTAGGGGAGGCAAGAATAAGGTTATTTCTAGCAGGGGAGCCTTGTCTAGTATTGTTTACATCATTTATACACCACTTCCTACTACTGTGTGGAAGTGCTTGCCTACATGGGCAGCATACTAGGGTGTGTAGTTGGAAATGTGTTTTTTTTTGTTTTGATCCATTGTGGGAAGTCTTTGTGTTGTGCACGATGACTATTGGGTTGAAGTTATAGTGTTATGTCATGCAGCGTTTAGCAGTGTGATGGGTGAAGAAATGTGACAGAGACGCACACAGTTTAAGGTTTTAATTTTAAGGCAATCCTTATGTTATTCTATAGGCGAGATAGGCCTTGCAGTAGTGACAAATGAACTTAAGAGTATTACACTAACAGAACATATAGAACTAAAAAAAAAAAATCCTACTTTTTAAATACACTGCACGCTGCCAGTAGGCTGTCCAGGGCCTACTTTAGGGGTGACCTATGTGTAATAGGAAGGAAGGTTTGTGCCTGGTAAGTGGGTTAACTTGCCAGGTCAACATGGCAGTTTAAAACTGCACCCACAGGCTCTGCAGTGGCAGGCTTGAGGCATGTTTAAAGGGATACTTAAGTGCGTGGCACAATCAGTGCTGCAGGCCCACTAGTAGCATTTAATTTACAGGCCCTTGACACCTATAGTACATTTTACTAGGGACTCATAAGTAAATTAAATATGCCAATTGTGGATAAGCCAAATGTTAGAAATGGGTGTCTCCAGATGGCAGTGGCTGGCGCCAATGTCCACGTAGGGACCCTTCTTCCTAAGTCAGAGTAAGGGGGCTACACCCTTTGATAACCCCTGCTCAACCCTGTGGTAATGTAGCACGAGCAGACAGGCTTATCACAGAGGCAGTGTGTGAAGCATTTGTGACCATACACAATAACGCAGTGAAGACACCACAAAGGGACACCACACAAGTAGTTATAGAAAAATACGCATCTTTATATCAGCTTAACACAAAGCTCAAATATGATTAAGGAGCCACAATGCATATAAGTATACGTTCACTAAAAAGGCAGTCAAGCACTCAACAGCTCGTGAAATGAACTTAGTTCGGAGCCGGGGTCTACGGGACCCGGTGATGCACAATGTACCTGGGATTTAAAGGGGGCACGGCACGCAGCTACGGGAGGAAGCCGCGAGGATGACGGGCGGACCTGCAGCGGCCACAGATCCCGGCTGCAGCGGTCCGCGGCGTGCACTCACGATGATCCTGAGATGGTGATTGGATGCGGGCTCGCAGCGGCCACAGTTCCTCAGCTGCAGCGGCCCACAATAGCGATAGCAATGATCCTCTTAACACAGACAGTTGCGGGCTCTCAGCGGCAACAGCTCCTCAGCTGTAACGGCCCACAATAGCGATAGCGATGACTCTCGTAGGACAGACAAATGCAGGCTCTCAGCGGCAACAGCTCCTCAGCTGTAACGGCCCACAATAGCGATAGCGATGATTCTCGTAGGATAGACAAATGCGGGCTCTCAGCGGCCACAGCTCCTCAGCTGTAACGGCCCACAATAGCGATAGCGATGATTCTCGTAGGATGGACAAATCCAGGCTCTCAGCGGCAACAGCTCCTCAGCTGTAATGGCCCAAAATAGCGATAGCGATGATTCTCGTAGGATGGACAAATGCGGGCTCTCAGCAGCAACAGCTCCTCAGCTGCAGCGGCCCACAATAGCGATAGCAATGATTCTCGTAGGACAGACAAATGCGGGCTCTCAGCGGCAACAGCTCCTCAGCTGCAGCGGCCCACAATAGTGATAGCGATGGTTCTCAGCCCGCGTTCCCCGCAGTAGATCCAGAGGCTCTGGAATTCTCAACAGACGCCTCACCTGCGAGTAGAACCCCTCTCAATAGGGATTCAGAAGGGTGAAGTCTAATGTCCCTGAGACTTCGGCAGGAGGCAAGCTCAAATCAGGCCCTTGGGTAGTTGCTTCAGCAAGATGGATGAAAGTTTCAAAAGTCCTTTCCCTCTCGTTACACGGACAGAGGTTCGTCTTGACATCCAGAAGTAACACACCTCGTAGGGGTTTCAGCACAGATATTTATACCCCAAAAGTCTTTGTTCTCAAAAGTTACAAGTCCCTGAACCCAGCCAGAACCAGTTCGATGTGGTCCTGGAGCACTTTATTTACGAGGCTGCATCCTGCCTTTGAGGGAGAGGGGGCCTGTCATCAGACGCACAGTGGGGGCTGGAGCCATCATTCACCTTGCCAGGCCCAGCCCTGCTCAGATCAAAGGTTCACCCCTCCCCATACTCCCGCTGCAGATCTCGCTATTCGACCCAGGTCGGGCTCAGCCTGCCCTGACCCTCCAGGACCAGACATCCAATACACATAACAGCAGAGCACGCTGGACAACTTAGGCAAGAAAATACCTACTTTCTAGAAGGGGTATTTTCAACCACAGAATATAAAAATAATCTTCACTAAAAGGGGTATTTTAATATTCTGAGCTCAGGCATACCAAATTCGACTTTCCAATCATGTTCCTTGGGTCAGCTAGGATTATAGGATGTAATAATCAAAGCTGCCCATTCTGGCCTAAGGGAACAGATAGCCTTGCAATAGTGAAAAACGAAATGGAATGTAATTCACTATCAGGACATGCCACACAGACCAAGGCAGGTCCTGCCTTTCACATACAACGCACCCAGCCCTAGGGATGACTTACATGATGCCAAGGGAAGGTTGAGGGACTGGGAAGCGGGTTCACTTCACAGTCAACAAATGGCAGTTCTGGACTGCACACAGACTCTGCGATGGCAGGTCTGAGACACACTTTATGCGCTGCTTATGTGGGTGGCGCAATCAGCGCTGCAGGCCCACCAGCAGCATTCGGTCTACCAGCCCTGGGCACGCACGGTGCACTATACTAGGGACTAACAGGTAAATCAAATGAGCCAATTATGGGAATACCAATTTATCCAGTCAATTTACAATAGGGAGCATTCGCGCTGTAGCACTGAATGGCAGTGGCAAAGCGCCCAGAACATCTAACACCAGCAAACACAGAGGAGACAAAAAGCGAACGGTGGAAGGGAGACCCACGCCAATGGTGCCAGGTCTAACACGTGTCCCCTCCAGCTGAGATGTGGGGAGAACTACCCACCCACTTGGGGGTTCTCATCACTAAGGCGGAAAAATCTGGACAGACCATCAGCATTGGCGTGTTCTGTACCCGGACAGTATTCCACCGTAAAGTCCACCCCCTGTAGGGAAATAGACCACCTCAACAACTTTGGATTCTCACCCCTCATCTGCATCAACCATCTGAGGGGCCTGTGATCCGTCTGAACCCGGAAGTGAGTCCCAAACAGGTATGTCCTCAGCTTCTTCAGTGCCCAGACCACAGCAAATGCCTCACGCTCAATTGCACTCCACCTCTGTTCCCGTGGAAGTAACCTCCTACTAATGAAGGCTACCGGTTGGTCTAGGCCCTCCTCATTGATCTGTGACAGAACAGCCCCTACAACATGCTCTGAAGCGTCTGTCTGGACAACAAATTCTTTTGAAAAGTTGGGTGCCTGAAGTACAGGTGCTGTGCACATGGCAGTCTTCAGGGCGTCAAAAGCCTTCTGACAGGTGTCAGTCCAGTTCACAATCTTTGGCTGCTTCTTGGAAGTCAGCTCAGTCAAGGGTGCAACAATGTTGCCATACCCCTTGACAAACCTCCTGTAATAACCTGTGAGTCCTAAGAAGGCCCTCACCTGTGTCTGGGTCTTTGGGGGTTCCCAAGCCAGGATGGTTTGAATCTTGGGCTGTAGGGGCACCACCTGGCCGCTCCCAACCTGGTGTCCCAAGTACACCACAGAACCCTGCCCAATCTGGCACTTACTTGCCTTGATTGTGAGGCCTGCCCTTCGCAGCGCCATCAACGCTTCCCAGAGGTGGCGCAGGTGGTCCTCCCATGAGGAACTAAACACTGTAATGTCATCCAGGTAGGCGGCACTGAAATCCTCCAGCCCAACCAACACCCTGTTGACCAACCTCTGAAAGGTGGCAGGGGTATTCTTCATCCCAAAGGGCATCACCCGGAACTGGTAGTGCCCATCCGGTGTGGAGAATGCTGACCTCTCCTTTGCCCCATCAGTCAAGGCGATCTGCCAATACCCAGACGTCAAATCAAACGTGCTGAGGTACCGTGCAGCCCCTAGCCGATCTATGAGCTCATCGCTCTGGGGATGGGGTGCGCGTCAGTCTTTGTGACTGAATTGAGACCTCGGTAGTCCACGCAGAACCGAAGTTCTGGGGTGGCACCAGGCGCTGCAGCTTTTGGTACCAGGACCACTGGGCTGGACCAAGGGCTGCTAGAGGACTCAATCACCCCTAAAGCAAACATTTTGGAAACCTCCTCCTTAATGCATGCCCTAACCCGGTCAGTCACTCGGTAAGCCTTGTGCTTAACAGGGGGACTGTCCCCAGTGTCCACTTCATGGACACACCAATCAGTGACACTAGGTACCAGGGAGAACAGATCACTGAATTGTCCCAACAGGTGGCAACAATCACTCTGCTGCTCAGGGGTCAGTGTGGTGGAGAGGGCCACACCCTCCACTGACCCATCTTGCTCCTTTGCACACAGGAGGTCAGGAAGAGGCTCACTCTCCTCCTCCATCCCAGCATCTGTGGCCAGGAGCATGCCCACTTCGGACCTCTCGAAGTGGGGCTTCAGGCGGTTGACATGCAGGACCCTCAAGAGGTTCCGGGGAGACTGCAAGTCCACCAAGTAGGTAACGGGACTCTTGCGCTCCACCACCTCAAATGGTCCGGTCCACTTATCTTGGAGCGCACAGGGCTCCACTGGGGCCATGACCCAAACCTTTTGACCAGGCTGAAACTCAATCAGAGTGGCATTCTGATCGTGCCAACGTTTCATATCATCCTGGCTGGATTCCAGATTTGCCTCAGCAAGCTTTCTGAAATGCCGAGTCTGGTTCCTGAAGGCCAGCATGTAAGTAAACACATCCTGGGGAGGTTTCCAGGGAGATTGCTCCCAGCCTTCCTTGACCAAACTCAGAGGCCCTCTTACCGGGTGACCATAGAGTAGTTCAAAGGGGCTGAACCCCAGGGACTTCTGTGGCACCTCACGGTAAGCAAACAACAGGTATGGCAAGAGGACGTCCCACTTACGCCTCATGGACTCTTCTAGGCCCATAATCATGCCTTTCAGGGTCCGGTTGAATCTCTCAACCAGCCCATTACCTTGGGGGTGGTAAGGGGTGGTAAACTTATAAGTTACCCCACACTCCTCCCACAGAGACTTCATATATTTGGAAATGAAGTTAGTACCCCTATCAGACTCCACCTCTCTGGGGAACCCCACACGGGAGAAGATCCCCATCAGTGCACGTCCCACCATGGGGGCCATCACTGTCCGGAGTGGGATGGCTTCAGGGTACCGGGTGGCATGGTCCACCAAGACCAGGATGAACCTATTGCCCATGGCTGTCTTGGGGTCCAGAGGCCCCACAATGTCAATGCCCACTCGCTCGAATGGGGTATGGACAACTGGAAAAGGCTGGAGTGGGGCTTTGATCTTCCCCCCACTCTTCCCACTTGCCTGGCAAGTTTCACATGTCCTGCAGTGAGCATCTGAGCTCCTGCGCATCTGGGGCCAAAAAAAGTGGGTGACCAGCCTCTTGAGGTCTTGGTCTGCCCCAGGTGCCCTGCTAATGGCACATCATGAGCCAACCCCAGTAGGAAGGCTCTGAAGCACTGGGGCACCACCAGCACACGGGCTGACCCAGGCTCAGCAACCTTAGGCTCGCTGTAAAGGAGGTCATTCTCCCAATAGATCAGATGTGACCCTGACTGATCAGCTTCTGTCTGGGCTGCAGCCTGTCGCCGCAGCCCCTCAAGAGAAGGGCACGTTCTCTGCTGTTCACAAAATTCCTCCCTGGTGGGCCCTCCTTCCTGCTGCCAGTGGGTCAGCCCAGGCAGGTCCCCCAGTTCGGCTACTTGTTCCCCGGTAGGCTCCAGGGCATCCCCCTCAAGGTCTGCTCCCTCCTGGGCCGTGGGAACTATGGAGGCCGGTTTCCTGCGCCCCCTACCCCTTCTCTTTAAGGCAGGGGCCTGGGCCATACTTTCAGGCTCCAGGTCCTTCTGACCGTCCTTACTGGCTGCCATGGACCGAGTGGTCACGCATGCCCACTCAGGCAGACCCAACATTTCCAAGTGAGCTTTCCTCTCCACCGTAACCCATGGGGAGTTCTCTAAATCGTTGCCCAACAGACAGTCTACCGGCATGGCTGGCCTCACAGATACTAGAAGGGTTCCTGAGACCCCCCCCACTCAAAGGGAACTTGAGCCACCTCACACTGGCTCTCAGAGTTGTCTGCTGACACTACTGGGCAGAATGCATGGGGGACAACCTGCTCTGGGGACACCAACCGGGAGCTGACAGCAGTCACACTTGCTCCGGTGTCCCTCAGAGCCTCCACCCTATGGCCATTGATGGTCACCCACTGCCTGTACTTCTTCGTGTTATCAGGCAGCGTGGGGTTAGGGACCTTCTCAAAGTCTCCTAGCAAGACAAGGTCAATTCTACGGGATCCCACCTCTCTGGGGCACCCATCTCCTCCCCTCCCAGGGCTACACTAGCAAGCTGGTGGGTTGGTGCACGGGGGGGTGCATTGAGGTCCCTCTGGGGACACTGGGGATCATAATACCGGTGGCCCACTTGACCACATTTAAAACAAGTAAGGGGCCCCCTATGAACAGGCCTACCTGTCGGGGGCACTGGCTTCTTCTCGGGGGGAGACTGGGACACCATTCCTGGGTGCCCTTGGGAATTACTTTGGGGCCCTCTCTGGAACTCCCTCTGTTTACCCCTGTCCCCCCCACTTCTCTGCTGGGGACCCTGCCCACCTTTGGCGAAGTCTCCCACATGACCCTTGCGAACCCGGGTGCTCACCCAGCGGTCCGCCTCCTCAGCAAGCTTCCTAGGGTTAGTTAGTTTGCTATCAACAAGGTGCTGGCGTAGCTCTGGAAAACAGTTACTAGCTAAATGCTCCCATGCAAACAAATCATACAGTTGTTCAAAAGTTTCCACCTTGCTACCTTTTACCCAGTGATCCATTGCTCTGCAAAAAAAAGACACATATTTAACCCAAGTTGTACCCTCTAACTTCTTACAGGTTCTAAATCTCTGCCTGTACATCTCTAGGGTCAAACCATATCGCGTCATCAAGGCCTCTTTCATATGGGCATACACCATCCTGCTCTCTTCAGGCAGATCCAACAGGGTATCCCTCCCATCACTCACAAAGCGTCCCCACAATCCCGCTCCCCAATCCTTCTCAGGGACCCGGTGGGACACCATTGCTATCTCGTAGGCGGCAAACCATTGCCCAATATCCTCACTCTTATGGAAATCCTTGATGACATCCTTGGGTATATAAACTCTACTCTCGGTAGGTACTAACGGTATGCTGCCACCAGAGGGGAGATCTCTAAACTCTTAGCCTTGATCTCCAGCTCCCTGAATACTCTCTCATGCTCCAGTTTCATTTTCTCAAGTTCAAATGCCAACCTGTTATTCTCAATATCCAACTTTTTACTCTCTAGGTCCTTCTGACCTTTGAATTTGTCCATCTCCAAACTATGTCTCCCATCTCTTTCCCTGTCCTCCATCTCTTCTGGAGACAGGCCCTTTGAGGACACACTAGTACCTGGACTGGAAAGTGCTTTACCTCCCACTAAATCCACTTCGTTATCCTGCTGCCCTCCGGCATTCTCTCCCCCATCCACAGGCTCTCCCCCATTCCTGGGGGACTCCCTCGCCTCCCACCAGGCCTTTAGCGCCTTCTGATACTCTTCCTTCCTAGAGAGACCTGCAATAGGGACGGTGAATTGCTTGCAAAAAGACTTTAGCTGTTTGGCAGTGTAGGTTTCTAACCTCTCTTCCTCAAAGGTGAGATCCTCCGAAGCATTGGATGCTGGCTTACCCATTGTAGACATAACTGGCAATTACGATAAAAAAATACAACAAGATCAAAAACGTATGTGGTTGCGTTCAGGTCTGCGCTCACTAGTGGTGTACACCAGTTATTGTATGCGGATCACAAATGCAAGCCCTGATCCCCACCGCTGACCGCCAATGTTAGAAATGGGGGTCTCCAGATGGCAGTGGCTGGCGCCAATGTCCACGTAGGGACCCTTCTTCCTAAGTCAGAGTAAGGGGGCTACACCCTTTGATAACCCCTGCTCAACCCTGTGGTAACGTAGCACGAGCAGACAGGCCTATCTCAGAGGCAGTGTGTGAAGCATTTGTGACCATACACAATAACGCAGTGAAGACACCACAAAGGGACACCATACAAGTAGTTATAAAAAAATACGCATCTTTATATCAGCTTAACACAAGGCTCAAATACGATCAAGGAGCCACAATGCATATAAGTATACGTTCACTAAAAAGGCAGTCAAGCACTCAACAGCGCGTGAAATGAACTTAGTTCGGAGCCGGGGTCTACGCGACCTGGTGATGCACAATGTACCTGGAATTTAAAGGGGGCACGGCACGCAGCTTCGGGAGGAAGCCGCGAGGATGACAGGCGGACCCGCAGCGGCCACAGATCCCGGCTGCAGCGGTCCGCGGCGTGCACTCACGATGATCCTGAGATGGTGATTGGATGCGAGCTCGCAGCGGCCACAGTTCCTCAGCTGCAGCGGCCCACAATAGCGATAGCAATGATCCTCTTAGCACAGACAGATGCGGGCTCTCAGCGGCAACAGCTCCTCAGCTGTAACGGCCCATAATTGCGATAGCGATGACTCTCGTAGGACAGACAAATGTGGGCCCTCAGCGGCAACAGCTCCTCAGCTGTAACGGCCCACAATAGCGATAGCGATGATTCTCGTAGGATAGACAAATGCGGGCTCTCAGCGGCCACAGCTCCTCAGCTGTAACGGCCCACAATATGGATAGCGATGATTCTCGTAGGATGGACAAATGCGGGCTCTCAGCGGCAACAGCTCCTCAGCTGTAACGGCACAAAATAGCGTTAGCGATGATTCTCGTAGGATGGACAAATGCGGGCTCTCAGCGGCAACAGCTCCTCAGCTGCAGCGGCCCACAATAGCGATAGCAATGATTCTCGTAGGACAGACAAATGCGGGCTCTCAGCGGCAACAGCTCCTCAGCTGCAGCGGCCCACAATAGCGATAGCGATGGTTCTCAGCCCGCGTTCCCCGCAGTAGATCCAGAGGCTCTGGAATTCTCGACAGAGGCCTCACCTGCGAGTAGAACCCCTCTCAATAGGGATTCAGAAGGCTGAAGGGTAAAGTCTAATGTCCCTGAGACTTCGGCAGGAGGCAAGCTCAAATCAGGCCCTTGGGTAGTTGCTTCAGCAAAATGGATGAAAGTTTCAAAAGTCCTTTCCCTCTCGTTACAAGGACAGAGGTTCGTCTTGACATCCAGAAGTAACACACCTCGTAGGGGTTTCAGCACAGATATTTATACCCCAAAAGTCTTTGTTCTCAAAAGTCACAAGTCCCTGAACCCAGCCAGAACCAGTTCGATGTGGTCCTGGAGCACTTTATTTACGAGGCTGCATCCTGCCTTTGAGGGAGAGGGGGGCCTGTCATCAGACGCACAGTGGGGGCTGGAGCCATCATTTACCTTGCCAGGCCCAGCCATGCTCAGATCAAAGGGTCACCCCTCCCCATACTCCCGCTGCAGATCTCGCTATTCGACCCAGGTCGGGCTCAGCCTGCCCTGACTCTCCAACCCCAGACATCCAATACACATAACAGCAGAGCACACTGGACGACTTAGGCAAGAAAATACCTACTTTCTAGAAGGGGTATTTTCAACCACAGAATATAAAAATAATCCTCACTAAAAGGGGTATTTTAATATTCTGAGCACAGGCATACCAAATTCGACTTTCCAATCATGTTCCTTGGGTCAGCTAGGATTATAGGATGTAATAATCAAAGCTGTCCATTCTGGCCTAAGGGAACAGATAGCCTTGCAATTGTGAAAAACGAAATGGAATGTAATTCACTATCAGGACATGCCACACAGACCAAGGCAGGTCCTGCCTTTCACATACAATGCACCCTGCCCTAGGTATGACTTACATGATGCCAAGGGAAGGTTGAGGGACTGGGAAGCGGGTTCACTTCACAGTCAACAAATGGCAGTTCTGGACTGCACACAGACTCTGCGATGGCAGGTCTGAGACACACTTTATGCGCTGCTTATGTGGGTGGCGCAATCAGCGCTGCAGGCCCACCAGCAGCATTTGGTCTACCAGCCCTGGGCACTCACGGTGCACTATACTAGGGACTAACAGGTAAATCAAATGAGCCAATTATGGGAATACCAATTCATCCAGTCAATTTACAATAGGGAGAATTCGCGCTGTAGCACTGAATGGCAATGGGCCATGGCACAGCGCCCAGAGCATCTAACACCAGCAAACACAGAGGAGACAAAAAGCGAACGGTGGAAGGGAGACCCACGCCAATGGTGCCAGGTCTAACACCAATGTTACCATGTTTTAAGTAAAGAACACCTGCACTTTAGCACAGTTAAGCAGTGGTAAAGTACCCAGATTCATAAAGACGTCAAAAACGAAGTCAGGAAAAACCTGAGATCTGAAGGGAAAAAGGTTTGGGAAACCTTGCAAAAGATGTCAGGTCTACCAGTGACCATAGTCAAAAAGAAGAGAAAGTAAGAGTAAGTGAAGGAAAGAAGGTTTGTTCACCCCTAGCTTTTGTGAGGCCCTTGACAAGTAGTGTTTTCAGGACCCTGAGTAGGTCAATTGAGCCCATCTCATGGTTCCTCCATCCTTTTTGCCATGGTAACAGGACCCATATTACCTTGGTCTATTGATCTTCAGAAAGTACAAGTCCAAAACTCATACATCTCTCTAATAGTGCTCCCAACAACATAGGCTTGCCAGACGACACACAAGCACACACCTACAATACCTTAGGCACAAACCTATGATGCAGCGGAGTGCGCAGTGAAAATGTGGATGGCAGGGCTGAGACGTGGTGGGCTTAGGCAACAAAAATATCTACCACCATAAACCAAATTAATATCTGCTGCGCTACTTTCCCTCCTTATGGAACTAAAATTGACCAATACCAATAACTGGTCCTCTGACAAATCTTTTGAGAGGTGTCAGGGACTGACAAATGTTTAAGACGGATAATACCCCCCTTATGAGGACCTACAACAAAGGGAATATTCAGTAAACCATATTAGACTTCAGAAATGTACAAAACACATTAATCATTATCCTCAAAAATGACAGACATTGTTTGCTAATCACTTAGCTTTCATCTATATTCTTTTCTCTTAGCATATGAAATGGTCATTCAAAGATACAATTTCGAATTACAGCTTCATCACAAAAGAGAACAAAGCAATTCATAATAACATCTCTTTAAAACGAGCATGAGAGGGTGGATAGGTAGAAGAGACAAAAGAACATTTTAGAGTTCAAATGCATTTGCAGAGTTTCATACGAACCTAAGGAAACTATAGCACAGCGTGCTAATAGTCTGAAGAGCTAACCCTCCAGCCGGAAGGGAAAGCTGGGCCAACCTCACAAAGGTATGAGGAGCAAAGTTACAAATCAGGATTCAGAGAGCAGCCAAAGAGGGAGCTTAAGGAAAAAGCCCCACTCTTGCGAAGATGGACACTCACGGACAGAGTCTCTAGCCAGGAAAAATCAAAATCTCTCACCAACAAAAACCTTCTACCACTAAGAAATATAGCCTAAATGTTAAAGTCCATCCCTACATTGTTTCAAAGTCCAAGCAAATTCTCAATCCTTATTGGTTAAGGAACATAGGGTGTTCAGTCACACCACGTCTGTCGCACCTAACTCTCAAAAGTTCTTTGTTTAAAGCAATGCGGTCATCATCGTCCTTCAACAAAGGAAATCACGATATTCTTCTTCCGTGGCTCGCGCATATTTTCTCCATGTTTGCAACATTTCACTAGAGCAGTTATCCACCAAACTAAACATTTCCTCAGACAGTAGGAAGTTCAGTTGATTATTTTTATACATGTAGGTATTCCGAAAGAAAGAACACAATATTCATAGCGAAGGACAAAATACATTCTTTGCAGCCTATGTCTAAAAGCAAATTAATTTTAGCAACGGGATTTTTGAGGCCTTCTCTGTATAACGTGCCTTTTTCTCTGGAGAAATAAACAGACTCAGTTATTTGTTCACATTAAAAGTATTCCATTTCTTTATTTCATTTTAGTATTCTATTTCTCTAATATAAATGCAAATATTCTCATCAAGTATTCTATGTAATTAATATCACTCGGGTAAAACTCTTTTGTTAACACATTTCATTAACGTTGCACATGAAAACTCAAGCTTTTCAGCATTATTTCTCTGCTGTCTTTCATGCAGAAATCATTTATGGCCTACAGGAACCATTTGTCATTTTCCTGCACATTTCTCAATTCACTTTTCAACTACCAATGTTAATATTTTTCTCTGTTCATTTCACAACTCATGTTAATAATTTTCACACCATGGGAGCAGGTTTAATTTGACATACATGCTGACTTACACTTATTACAGACACAAATACATGTAGACATGCGAGTCTCTACCTTAGCCTCGTAATCATTCAAGACTTACCAGCTGGTAAGAGTGGTAAATTCATGCTCCCTGAGTGTGGTTCTACTGTTCTCTCCCTCTGTACAACTTCAGCTCTCCGTCATCCCCTTTGCATGTTGCAAAGACAACAGGTAACTGGAGGAGGAGGAGAAGGCATCAATTGTGTGTCTTTTGCTAAGCATCAATTGTGTGTCTTTTGCTTTGTCGCCCTAAGTGCGCCAGGTATGCCCAGACATGGGTCCTGGGCTCACTGTGCCACTGGAATCAAGCTATCCTGGCTGAGGAGGGGTGAAACCCCGAAACCGGTCCTAAGATGCTTGTTTCCGGTCCAGGGAGGACCTGGCTTGGCAGTTCGGGCTGGACTGTTCCCATGAGGCACAGGGTCAAGACTGATTTGCATATGGCCAGGTCTAAACTGGGGTGGCATGGTGAGCAAAAGAATGATGGATTTAACCCAGATCTCTTGACTGGGGGTGAATGTTTTGATTTGTTCTGCATTCCGTCCATCAATTGTGTGTCTTTTGCTTTGTCGCCCTAAGTGCGCCAGGTATGCCCAGACGTGGATCCTGGGCTCACTGTGCCACTGGAATCAAGCTATCCTGGCTGAGGAGGGGTGAAACCCCGAAACCGGTCCTAAGATGCTTGTTTCTGGTCCAGGGAGGACCTGGCTTGGCAGTTCGGACTGGACTGTTCCCATGAGGCACAGGGTCAAGACTGATTTGCATATGGCCAGGTCTAAATTGGGGTGGCATGGTGAGCAAAAGAATGATGGATTTAACCCAGATCTCTTGACTGGGGGTGAATGTTTTGATTTGTTCTGCATTCCGTCCATCAATTGTGTGTCTTTTGCTTTGTCGCCCTAAGTGCGCCAGGTATGCCCAGACGTGGGTCCTGGGCTCACTGTGCCACTGGAATCAAGCTATCCTGGCTGAGGAGGGGTGAAACCCCGAAACCGGTCCTAAGATGCTTGTTTCCGGTCCAGGGAGGACCTGGCTTGGCAGTTCGGGCTGGACTGTTCCCATGAGGCACAGGGTCAAGACTGATTTGCATATGGCCAGGTCTAAACTGGGGTGGCATGGTGAGCAAAAGAATGATGGATTTAACCCAGATCTCTTGACTGGGGGTGAATGTTTTGATTTGTTCTGCATTCCGTCCATCAATTGTGTGTCTTTTGGACTTGCCAGATCAGCCACACTGTGCAAATCCTCTGAAGGGGTCAAGAGAGCTGCAGCTCTCTGTCTCCCAAACCCTGCTGAAGGTGATCATGGACAAGAACACTGAGTTAGGTGAAGCTTGGGGAGGTGCCAGAGATGGGGAGACTTGGAATAGGAGAAGAATTGCCTGAGACTGGTCCCTTGAAACATCAAAAGACATCTGAACCTGGGATTATAGAGGAAGGATTCTGGCAATGGTGAGTACAGGAATAAACATACATCAGTAGCATCCTCAAACTTTGTCCCTCCTAGATCCCACCTGCTCTTGTCACTGGCTGTCAATTTAAAGAACCTGTGAATAATAGGAGGATAGATCTGGAGGACGCTGCTAAGAAAATGTCTGCCTTAGAGCGAGTTATGGCAAAATATCCCCTATTAGTATCACCAGCCAGTCCTCACCGGTGCCTTGCACAAACACATAATGAGCATGCGAGATTGGGGTAGCATTGAAGACAAACACATACAAAGTATGTGCCTCTGCCATGCTCTTCTGCTCTTTAACTTCCAGGATCACCAATGGGAGGATATTAGGCCATCGGAACACATTGCCAATCTCTCTCCTCCCTTCTCCATGAGTGAAGGGAACCACCCATAACAGACACATTGACAACATGCGCTTATTGTAAACAGATGTATTTTATAATTATATATCATTGTATAATGCTGGATTACTTTATAGGTGGGTCATGTGCGGAGACCTGGCTTACCTCTGCCTAAAGACAAGCTTAAAAGCAAAGGCGATGCAATTGTCAAGGAGCACCTTTTTCAAGAAAGCCATGACATTAGTGGAGAAAAATAACAAAAGACAATCAGTTAACAGGTGTGGCACAAAATGTGTTTATAGGCTGTAGGAAAGGGAATGTAGTTGGTACAGCCACTCTTTCAGAGGCAAATGTGCAGAAACATTCAAGACATGTTAGAATTAGGTCTCTGGAGCGAGTGGGAAAGAAAAAAGAGTTCAAACAAAATAGTTGGTGGAGCAAGGACATGTGCACAGGGTGAGCTTAGACAGAAAGAGCAAAAAACTAAGCTAGCAGCCCCAATATGACTGGGGTTAGATAAAGTTGAAAGTCTTTCATCCAAGATGGGGGAGGCAGGTATGGTGAGAACAGAAGCGAGCTAGATGGTAACTTGTAAGCATTGCATAGGCAGATTTGGAAGTTGGAGACCATGGCGGGAGGAAGGTCTAAGGGGTATATTCACAAGAACGTGCGCTAAACATCGCCAAAAAAGGCTAATGCAACTTTACACATCGCAGTCTATCGCGGGAAAATAACCCCGTGTTAACGTGGAATTCACAACACGGCGGTACCATGCGATAGTCTCCCGAAAACGCGGATAATGACCGCGATACAACCACCGCGACGGTGATAAAAACACAAACCCCAACGCAAAAAAACATGCGATGGCCCAAACCACGATGAGGAAATCAGCGATAAGCAGCGCCAGGCCTGCAAGACACACACGGCAGGCGGGAAAATCACTACAAAAGTAGAAAAAACCCACAAACACAAAATAACCAACACCGAAGCACCATGGAGGCAGCCGGAGCAGGCGCAAAGGACGAGCGGAACCCCACAAGCACCCCGGACGACCAGCCTGGGACCTCGGGACAGGGAAGGGCAAGGAGAAGAAGAAGAGGAAGAGGCGGTTCGGTCCGCAGGAGAACAGGATCCTGGTCACGGAGGTGATGGAACACCATCAACAACTGTTCGTCACCTCCGTGTCATTGGGCACCAAAAATGGAATATGGCGGTCCATCGTCGACAAGCTGAATGCCTTCGGAGAGCACAGGAGGTCAATGGACGAGGTCAAGAGGCGATGGATTGACATCAAGCGCAAAACCAAGGAGAAACTCGCAGGCAACCAGAAGGCAGTGTTGTATACTTCCTAGGGTGTCCAAAAACGGGCTTTCCAGAATCATGTCCTTATATAGGCACAATTCGCCCTGCCCTTATATAGGCATAAAATCCCCGACCTTATTTAGGCATAAACCATGCACTCCAAATACAGGCATGGATTCCGACATCCGTCCACCCTAGCGTCACAACGAGTTCATGAAAAAACAGACCCTTAGGCTGCGGGAGTTTCCCTAGCCCAGGACTATTGATTTCTTCAAGGACTCATATTATGCATGAACCTTTATTCCTTAGGGGTTCATTCATGACGTCTTCCGCTGTCCAACTAACGTCAATGCTAACATTCTGAGCTAATTCTCAGGTATAAATATACCGTCCCAAACCCCTGTAAATCAGAGGAGACCTCGACTTCAGAGAAGCCCGTTTCCCGGCCGGACGCACTGAGAAGACGCTGTCATTCCTGCACGCAGAGAGTCCAGCTTCCAGTGATCTAGCTTCCCTTGCGGGGTGTTGGAGTTCGAGTCTGGAAAGAGATTCCTACCTCTCTCATTCTTCAGGTATGGAGCAGACAAGAACCTAGAGGGACTCTTGGCATACTAGACTCTTGGCATACTAGGCTTAACATACTCTTAGTATACTATTGTCAGGAATACTTCACCTACTTCTACTTCTCCCTACACCTAGGACAGGTTAGGTACACTGGGGTAGAACTAGGCTAGAAACGCATCGTATGAGTACTCGCATTTTTAGGCTGTGTCATTTTATGTAAATGCATATATGCTGAAAGGATAATGCTAACGCAGTATTATTTATTTCTACTGCTCACTCTGTACATTATTTATCTCGCATACTGTCTTGTGATCGTAACAGCACATTTAACTTACACCAGAAACAAGACTGTTCAATAAACCTTTTTATTGAAACGCCCGTCTGTTATTTCTGTGTAACTTTGAGAGTAACTAAAACATGCACGACTGAGCTGAGTGAAATAGTTATCTATTGTTTCTATGACTCTGGGACACGTTCTGATTCGAAAGAGAAACAAAGTGGTCATGTTTTGCGGCTGCCAGAAACTACTCCCTTCTTGTTGTCAAGAAGTTTCTAGTGGCCTCTGAGCTAGCTGGCACAAGTAATTAAGTTTAATATACTCGATAGGGACATACCGACCTTAGTCCTATGTCAAACCTATAGGATATATTATTCCAATTCCTATTAGGGAAATAGGAGCTACACTACATGGCGCCCAACGGTTTGGTAAGGCAGTAATTCAAAGTTAGATACTGAGTAACTCAGCCGTGCTTCTTCTTTTTCTCTCAGAGACCCCTACTCATATACTCCAAAAGACATCAGGAGTGGGCAGGGTTAGTATCCGCCACGGCTACATAGGGCAGTACCCTATATATTAGCTGTTTGGTTTGCTCAACGTTGAAGGATACAGTGTTCCACAATATTGTGCACCTTATCTTTGTTTCCTTGAAACTTGTTCTACATTTTTCAAAAACAAAATGACTGAAGACGCCGGAAACGGTGTAGCTGCGGCTGATCCAGCCCAAGCAGCATTTTTTAACAACACCGGTTTAAATGAAACCGAGGAGGGTGTCATTGACATCGCTCCAAACTTAAGAAGAGCCATTACTCTAGCCATTACATCACTGCTGATAAGGAGGGGATTTTGGTGGCCACACCCTTCTGCTTACCGACTCCAGAGAGCCTGACTCCTGTGCTGCTCGTTCACTTGGAAAGAAGAAACCACGATGTAAAACAGTGACTTTTTATTTAAGCAGTTCAAAAGCATAAGAGCACTTCAATTTAAATGTTGCCCATCAACACATGAGCAGGATGAAAAATAAATGCATTGACAATGTTACAACTCAATTGTTCAAAGAAGCAAATATATGGCTAAAATATTATGCTATAAGCAGCCGCCAAAAGCGCAACCCTGACTTTAAAGAAGATGGGTAGGCTAGTGCCTAGGAGGCTAATCTCTTTTAAGAAAGCAACACCATTCAAGACTACGCAGTTTAAACTAAAATAAATGCAATGGCTTGGGTTAGAATGAGCTGAATTTGATAGACTGTCAAAGCCAAAAGGCTAAATTATTAGACAGGCTGACAAAGCCAATAGGCAAAGGTAATCAGATAGGCTGACAGAGCCGATAGGCTATGCCATCAGATAGGCTGTCAAAGCCAAAAGGCAGAATTATCAGAAAAGAGTATTACCACCTTGGAAGTTGAAGTTCTAGGCCCAGTCACAAGGACGATCGATCGGGAACCCTTTCAATGCACTGATGCACTGATGTGATAAGAGTTCAGAGCTGCACTCTGAGCGAAGCTCTTTTATACGGTTAAATGCAGAACTTACGCCTACGCCTGACACGAGATCTGACACAGGCCACTTAACCGCCCGCTTACAGTTACTGGAAAATTTTATATAAAACCGAGAAGTGGTATTATGATGAAACAGAACTAGTGGCAGATGGTCAGAGTTCTTGACCGCAAAAAGTAAACAAAGGATAACTTTTAGCGTAAAAAATGCTTAGAATTAATATTTAATATATTAATTCTTGGTCACGTTGCCGCCTTGAGTTTCAGTTAAGCAAGCGCGGAAAGTTTCATAGCTAAGAATATCGCAAATCTTGCATGAGAAACTGCCAGATGTACCCATAGATTATCACGTGGGTGAGGCCACCCTTATTCTCGTAACTGTGGAAAGTTACAAGGGGGGGGCTGATGTTGTCTCTCGGTGGATGGAACAGATCTCTGCTAGCAGATCAGTCAGGCCTACGAGATCTGTATTTTTTATTATTATAAAATGAGAGCAGGAGTCACGGGCTTTTTAGGCCTACACATTTGTATCTAGGAAGGTATGCTTGGTCCTATGTAAGATATGGTTATCTAGGGAGCTGGGCTTGGGCCTATGTGAGATGTGCTACCAGGACAAAGGAAAGTGGACAATTTAAGACATTCTATCTGAGCCTGCCTGGTAGGGCCTGGTAGGGCCTATCTAGAGTATCATGTTTGGTGGGTAGTGCAAAATCAGAAATGGGTTTCTTGTTAAATGGTAATACGGGACCTTCGGGACCCTCCTTCATATCCCTGCTCTTGTTCATTTTTTAACACATCTCGGATAGAATACTGTGAAGGAATTGGGTGCATGCTGGGTGGGTCATTAACGTGGGGGCACGCAGCCAGGAGTTGCAATTCTGATGGTAGGGTAACATATTCTCCATCATCGTGGCTCAGTAATTGGTCATACTGGTGAGCGTTATGCTCCTCCCTCAAACTGTACCTATGCGGTGGAACTGGGGGAGCTGTGGGTGTGATGGGAGAAGCCTCAGGGGCACCTAGTTCTATGAGTTGTATGTGGACCTGGCCATCCCCATCCCCAGGAGCACGGTGCATGTCCTGATAGTCTGCATTGCTGTAAATTTCTGTTTTAACGTAGTTTATCCCAACTGCCTTGATGGTACATCTGCTGAGACACCTCATTAGTACCTGTGCACCGCAACACATCAACATGATGACGCAACAAATAGGTAACACAGTTTTCAAGATAGCAGATAGCCATGAAGGCATCCAGTCCAAGTTGAACCAGCCCGTAATAGGGTCTGCATCGGCACCGCCCTCATCACGCATCTTCTTTCCCAAATTGCCCAAGTCCTCAATGGCCTTAGCGAGAGACCCGTTAGCGGCATCATTAGATGGTATGAAAGTACAGCAGCTCGATCCGATGGAACTGCATACCCCTCCCTGCATAGCTGTGAGCTGATCTAGAACATATCTATGCTCTAGAACCATAAGTCTTATTGGTCGTACTTCTTCCTGTATTGCGTTGAACCCATCTCGGGTGTTGTTGATCAGAGTCATTAGTTCATAGCGTGTGACCTGCAGCCACCGGGCATTAGCAGATGTTTGCCAGATGGGCCACAGGCCCCCAAAGAATTCCTGGGCGTGATTGAACAGGCGAAACTCGTCAGGAACTTCCTTAAAGGCGTCGTTAGCAAAATATTGAGCACTCCTTCGGTGCCGGTGAAGCAGGGTGACATCACCTGTCATGGGGTGTTCAAGCACTTGGAAATGTTGGATGCCGGGACAACGAGATGCAGTTCATGCATGGTGACCATGGTGCATAGGCCATTCCATTGAGGGGGCAGCTGGGCGTAGATGCGTTCTCCGCAGGCCCAAAAGATGTCCATGAGGCCGGCGGTGCCGTTTTGGAGGTCCAAATTAAAAACTGTTGTGTTACAGTTAGTGTTGCTGCCCACAGGGTGGGTACCGTTACCTAGGAAACAAAGGAGAGGATTTTTTAGTTTATATGCTCTCTTCCATTGGTAGGTGGTGTCCTTACTAAAGGTGTACCTTCTACTCTCTTGTGTCCAGACCTCTCCGCACCTATCTCCCTCCCAATCTGTGGTTATAAAGGGGGCTCCTAAGGAAGCAGCTTTACAAGTGAGGTTGCGTGGACCTTGCCACTGGTTGTCGACATAGATGTTGGCTCATAACTCTAGCACAGGCCTGTATTCACAGGTGCTTTGAACTTTTGGTGGATTACATGTTGTTGGGGGTGTTGTAAAGGTGAAGTAACGTAAATAGGCAAAACTACGCTCCCAACTTTGTGTGTACTTTTCAGGTACTTTCATCCTATACAGTTCCTCCATGCCTTTGTCAAATTGTTCTTTGTCAGTCACAATTCTGAACGGGACAGGATTATGATCCCATACCGTGATGTTAACAAAAAGGGATTCGATTGTTGCTGACAGAAGCTGAATCTGGCCGTATATACGGCAGAGGAACAGATGGAGGAGACACTGGGCTTTTGGGGGTGGTACCTCTTTTGGGAAAATCATTTTGTCTGCGCCTACTGCATGGGGGATGTGTGAGCATACGAAACATGCTTCTTTTGTGGCGGTTTTCCCTATTTTGGACATATGCCGGTACCACATGTTGTCTAACAGGGCATCATGGGCTACATGATCCGGATCGAATTCGTCAGGACGTGTGGAATGGAAATCGGGCCTGGAATGAAGGTGTGCAATGTGAACCATGGTGTTCTGAAGAGCGGTGGCCCATTGTTGTGTAACCTCAGGTGTTTGTTTACGGGTCCAGAACCTTGGTCTACCTCGTTTAAATCCTCTTTTAAATCTACGGTTAGTGCGAGGAGGGGAACTGCAGGGCAACTGGGGACCTATTGTGATATTCAGAACGTCATCCCCTGGGGTAGTAGCACTGCTTGGGATCAGATCAGTAACTGTGGATGTGGGGTGTGTGCTAGTGTGTGCTGTATCAGCGGTACAAGGTGGGAGTGGTGGACTTTTGATCTTGTCTTTATCTAGTGACACAACTGACTGTCCTGGAGATGTGATAGCATCAGAAAGGTCACATTGATCAGTAGTTGCAAGATAAAACATATACCAGTTGAGGACTGATAAAGTCACTGTAGCAAAAACACAAAATAATAAGACAAGTGGAATACATAACTTTGCATCTCCATTAGCTTTCTTGACTTTAAATACGCGATGCTCATCGTCTTCTTCATCACAGGAAGATGGAAGACCGCTGTCTTCATGGAGTGGCACTGCTGGTATGTCCCATCCTTCCTTTAGTCCATTCGCTGAGGTGGTGGTGCGGGGTCTAGGCGGACGTGGCTGCGATGGATCCATGCTTTTCTTTCAGCTATTCGCACTGCAGTTGGTGATGAGTCTATCACCTGGAAGGGACCTTCGAACTTAGGATCCTTCCAACGCATGACGTTTTTCCGGACGAAGACCAGTGTCCCGGGACGGATTGGTGGGAGCTCAGGATCGGTGGGGCCCTTGTCTCTCCTCTTGGATACCTGGGTAGAAAGGAACTGCGCTGCGCTTGTTAGTTGGCACAGATATTCGTAAAGTTCTGCCTTAACTATCTCTGGTGATGACTCACTATCTGTTTTAGGGCGTGTGGATGGAACTGTTACATTTATGGATCGTCCAGTGACAAGCTGATGGGGCGTGAGGTGGAGATCCGAACTTGGAGAGTTTCTTAGTTCAAAGAGTGCTATGGACAGGCAGTAAAGCCATTTCTTTCCTATTGTGGCACTTATTTTGCTTATTTTATTTTTGAGCAAGCCGTTGAGGCGCTCACAGATGCCGTTGCTTTGTGGGTGGTAAGCTGATGTCAGTTTGTGTTTAATGCCTAGCATTGTGGTCAGGGAGGAAAAGATGGCGTTTGAAAAATGACTTCCATTGTCGGTCCGGATGGCGTCTGGGACGCCCCAGCGAGTGATGACATCACGGAGTAGGAATATGGCAGCTGCTTTGGCATCACAGTGGACGCAAGGTCCAGCTTCGATCCAGCGTGAAAATGGACACACTACTACAATGAGATAGCGGTAATTTTGGCAGCGGTCGATCATGTCGACATAGTCAATGTGTAGTTCTTTGAAGGGGCCAGATGGTCTAGGAATGGTGGAAGCAACTGTTTTGAGAGTCGGGTTTGGGGAATATTGTTGGCAAATGAGACATTTATTAACATACAATTGTATCTGTTCATAGGCATTGGGGATGAACCAGTCTGTTTGCAAGGTGGTGGACATGCTATCTCGGGTGACATGTGTGGGAAGGTGGAGTTGGTCTAATGCCACTTGTAACAAGGCCTGTGGCATCACAGGTTTCCCTGTTACTGTCTGTCTGTATATGAAATCGACGGAGTCCTGTTGTACTCCCCTCTTCTTCCATAACTCTTTCTCTTGATCTGGTGCACTCTCTTGCATTTCTCTGAGGTGTAACTGTGCAGTTTGATCATATTGCTGGGTTGTGTCAACGTCAAATAGTGTTGTTAATTGGGATGGTGTTTTTGGAATTCCTTCATTGTCATGCTCTGTGGGAGGCAGTGTTTGGGAAAGTAAAATGGGTGCAAGTGGGACTTCGGTTGTTGTTTGGAGTGGGGGGCATGTTGCTGGGGGGCCTCTGGCTGCAGCCTTAGCTGCCCAATCTGCCAGGGCGTTACCTCTGGAGACAAAATCTTGGCCATTGGTGTGCACTGCGCATTTGACTACGGCTACTTCAGCTGGTAGTGTAAGGGCCTCAATAAGTTCCTCTAGTAACGTTTTGTGAATGACAGGTGTACCATCTGATTTGAGGAAGCCGCGCCTTCTCCAGCGGAGGATGCTGGAGTGTGTTGTGGTGGTGACATATGCAGAATCTGAATAAATTGTAATACGGTCATCTGCTCCAATGTTTAGGGCAGCTATGAGGGCTACCAGTTCAGCTGCCTGTGCAGAATAATGTGAAGGTAATGTGAGTTGCTGTACAATGTCTAGGGAATCAGAGGAATCATTCTGCTGTGCTTTGACTACTGCTGCTCCTGTGTATCTTATTCCTGTGTCTTGATCAATGGTAGAGGAGCCATCAACAAAATATACAGTACTGTTTGGCAAGGGATCCTCTTTCGCTGCTCCAGACTCATCTGGTGAATATGTGGCACAATCATGGGTGTCATCATCTGAGGTGGCTATTGGATGGGCAAAAAATGTGGCAGGGTTTACTGTGTGGCATTTCACAATTTTCAGAGAAGGCAATGACAGTATTACTTCATAACGTGACACTCTCTGTGTTGTCAATGTTGTCTTGGCTTTTTGTATTATTGCAAAGACAGCATGTTCTGTGTACATAGTCAGAGGGGAACCCATTACAATGGGAGTGCTTTTCTCCACGGCAAATGCTGCGGCAGCAAGGGCCTGTTCGCAGGGGTAATGACCTTTCATGACAGCGTCCAGCATGCCGCTGAAGTAGGCAATGGGCTTATGGCCCATGGGGTATTTCTGAGTGAGTACTGCCGTCATGACTAAACCATCACAGTGAGTGAATAGGTAGAATTCTTTTGTGTAATCAGGTGATCCTAACACTGGTGCATTTGTTATCTCATCTTTGAGCTGGGTGTAGGCTGTTCTCATTTCAGGTGTCCACTCAATTTTATTGTGTCTGTCCTTGCCCATTTTCACAGCTTTCAGCAATGGGGCAGTTATTGTTGCAAAATCAAAGACCCATTGACGGACATAGTTAACCAGGCCGAGGAATTTTTGCATGTCTTTAACTGTTTGAGGTTCAGGAGTGCCTTTTATCGCCTCAACTCGACCTGGAGTCACTCGTCTGCCCGACGCAGACAGTAGCTGTCCTAGATAATGTACCTCTTTCTGACAGTACTGTAACTTCTGTTTGTCAACTTTATATCCTCTTTGTGCTAGCGTGGTGAGTAAGAGGATGGTGTCTTTCCTGCATTGTTGTTCTGTGGGGCTGCAAAGCAGTATGTCATCGACATATTGCAATAGGGTGCTGTCACATTGGAAATTGGACAAGTCTTCTTTGACAACCCTGTTGAAGACGCTAGGGGACTCACAGTACCCTTGAGCGAGCCTTGTGTATGTTAATTGCACATTTCTGAATGAGAAAGCCAATAGGTATTGGCTGTCTGGGTGCAAAGGAATGCTGAAAAAGGCATTTTTCAGGTCGATGACAGAAAAGTACTGTGCATCGGGGGGGACATTTGTGAGGATGACGGAGGGGTCTGGGACACTGGGGAATTCTGGTACAACTATGTTGTTAATGGCGCGAAGATCATGAACTAGCCTCCATTGATATGTTTTCCCCTTGCGCACAGGAAAAAGGGCTGTGTTACACGGAGAGATACAAGGATAGATTACTCCTTGATCCAGCAATGCCTGTATGGTCGGGGCAATGCCCTCTTCTGTTGCCTTGGACAAGGGATACTGTTTTATTTTGGGCAGGATAGCACCTTGTTTGAGCGTTATCTTAAATGGCCTGGCAGAGCTGATAAGGCCTACATCATTTGGGCCTGTTGTCCAAAGATGCGCTGGTACTTGAGCCAAATCTGCTTCTCGCGCAGAATCATAATCAGGGGTGACAGTTGGTGTTCGAATTTCCACTGTCACTGAGACAGGCACATTATTATCATAGATCATCTCTGTTTTAGAGTGTTCCTCAGGGGATCCAAATAGCTGGGCATCTGAAATGTCTCTGACCAACCCTTTAGGCTCGATGAAAATGACACAAGCCCAAGTATGAGCGTTGTCATCGCATGCCAGAAATGCGCCGTAGGTTGGTGTTATCTCAAGGGCGCAAATGTCAAAGGTCAGGTGTTTATCTAATACCTGTGAGTCGGGTACTTGTGGTCTGAAAAGGAACTCTTTTGGTAACTGAACAGTGCGGCCTTGTAATTCGGGAGTGGTGGCGACAATAGTGTGGACAGCTGCAGAGAAGGCGTGCTCATCCACTGGTCGTGCTCGGACCTGGCTATCTAAGGAAGACTGTGCAGTGACTGCCATTATCCTAGTTAGTGGGGTACCTGGTATGGAGCAAATCATTGTTCCGTTGTCATCGAAGTGAATTGTCATGTTTAGTTTGGCCATGAGGTCACGTCCTAAAAGATTGACTGGAGACCTGGGTGAATAGAGCAGAGGCTGCTCCACTACATGGCCTCCTATCTCCATTGATACTGGCTTGGTGAAGGGGACCCTTGCTATTGCCCCAGAAAATCCCTGTGTGTCCGCTGTTTTGTTTGAAATGGGCAGAGGGCCACCTGTAATGCAGGAGTATGTGGCACCCGTGTCAACGAGAAAACTATATGTTTTGTTATTTATCACAACACTTGCAATAGGGTCCTCTTCAGTATTGCTTGTGCATGACAAAATTGGACACACAAGAGTTGTCTGTGGGCTGTCCTAGCTGGTGTATCCTCCAGCCTGATATTGCTGGATGGTGCCCTGGGTAAAGGGGTTGCTGGAGGCAACAATTGTTCCTCCTAGAGGGACACTGTTTTGTGTTTGGGGGACCACCTGATAAGCAGGTTGTTGCTGTGGCTGTAGCTGTTGCATTGGAACCTGTATTTGTTGGACGGCTGGCTGAACCTGGGCCATTGGGGGCGCTTGGAGCTGCACTTGTTGTTGTTGTGCTGGTTGTGCATAGGAGTATAGTATTTGGGGCTGTTGAGGGTGTTGTTGCGTGCGCTGCTGTTGTTGGAATGGTGCTTGCGCTTGGTAGCCGGGACGCATATATTGCTGACCCATATCGCGCTTTTTACTGTTGCAATCTCTCTGTATGTGGCCTTGTTTCTGGCAATAGTAGCAGATTATTGGTGGTGTCCCTTGTCCTGGCTGTTGTGGAAACCTTTGTTGTCCCATCCCTCGCCCTCTTCCTTGTCCACCCATGTTCCAGTTCATATTTGGTCTGTTATTGTAATAGGGCTGTGTGTTGGTGCTGTAAGCAGGTGGTGCTGGCATGTATTGTACCATAGGCTGTGGTTGCGGCTGGACATACTGTATGGCAGGTTGGGGTTGAGCTTGTATGTACTGTACTGCAGGTGGTGCTTGAACCTGCTGTGGGGCAGGTTGGGCGTTGCCTGCAAGAGCATTCATGGCAGCCTGGGGGAAAGAAGTTACTGCTGTCATTTGAGTGACTGGTGCTGCAAGCATGACTGTGTCAATATTGTCTTTTTTCTTATTAAGTTTCTGCTGTACCAACTTGGCAGCGGCATTCTCTATTGCCAGCTGTCTAGTCTTTTCCTGTTCCTGTCTCTTTTTGCAGAAATGTATGATGTGGTCTTGTATTTCAGCCCATGGCTTGCATTCCATTGCTACAATGCCATCTAATTTTTCCTGAACTTCAGTGGGTAAACCTTTCTTTATTGTGTGGTAAAATAATCTCCCATACCCTCCAGCTGCGTCCCATCGTTGCCCCAACTCCTGGTGCCATTTCTCTTTCATTCTGGAAAGATAGTTGGCAGGGTCTTCATTTGGTTGCATAGTCTGTGACAATAGAGCCCCGATATCAGGAACATCAGGGAATTTCTTGCGCAACTGAGTCCATGCTAGTGTTCGAATCTCATTAAAGGAAACACCATCATGTTTGGTGTTTGTTTTTGTAAGATTTGAATTAATACGTATGAAGAGATCTTCTGCGTCTTCTCCCATGAGGGAGATCAGCAGGCTTTTTACATCTCCTATTGCTATGTTGTTACCTGTGGTGCAATTTTCAAAAGCTGCAATCCATTTTCCCGCACCCTCGGTGAGGGGTGGGAGTGCCTTTTTGATATTTTCTTTGTCTAGTGTAGATCATGGGATATAGATGGGGGGGATCAGTGATATTTTTGTAGAGCAGTGGCATTTGGCGCATGACCCCAGGGCGTTGCGCCGTGGGTCCTGTATAGTCATGCTGGCGAGCATATTTTTGCCAGACTTTCAGGCTCTCCCTCATATAGTCATAGTCCCAATCCTGATCTCCTACTCCTTTGAGGATACATTCAACTGCTGTTGCCATGTACTGAGGCTCAAAAGAGCCTTCTCTTGGCCAAGGGAGCATTTGTGGCGCTAAGGGCTCTGACCAGCCTGCCAAATCGTCTGAAAAGGGGTTAACTGCATAATCTGAACCTTCCCCTAAAGTCACTATCTCATTGGGAGTGAGATCATTGCTAGTTTTTGGTGGACATGGTCTGCTGAGACTTATGTTGTGTCTATTTTTCATCCTAATGGTGCGCAAGGAAGTAGAGCCCGAGACGTCATATAGTGTGTCGTCGGGGCGTCCATGTGTCCCCAAGACTTTAAGTCTTTGTGCTTCGGTGGTCCTGATCTTACTTCTTACAACTCTGTCTTGTTCCTGTGGGAGCCCACAATATTCTGGGATCTCACCAAACATTGGATTGAGATCTTCTAGTCCCAATGGTGGTCTCTTTTCTGACCCTACTGCTGTTGGGTATTGGTGGGCTTGGTGTGTGTTGGTGAGTGTTTGTGTTATTCCAGAGGCGGCAGCGTCACGGTGGTAGGGGTGCTCATTAAAGAGAAATTGTCTATTCCCTTCCCCATTCCTACTGATAATTGTCTTTGGGTGGTGTTGTACGAGGTGGTGCAGCGTGGGTGAGGGTTGGGTTGGTGTGTTGACCTTCGACATCATGTCCACAATGCTTTTGTTTATGTTTTCTATTTTGAATGACAAGCGTATCATTTTGTTCACCTGGTCTGCGTGGGAAGGTGAGTAATGTGTGGGTGTCTGTTCGTCCTCAAGAAGCTGTGGTGAAATACTTTCCAGGCTAGTGCTTTTGCTCAACTCAGCATTTTGTCTATAATTGTCATAAGAGGAGGGAAGACCTGTGAAGGGAACACACTGTCCCTCCGTTACACACAGCAATGGTAGGTTGGGAAACTCAGTGAGCTGCTGCTGGTCTGTCATAAGGGCAGATCCTGGTACCTCACCAGAGGGTGCAGCCGTCATGAAAGGCATGCTGCTAGTTTGTGGTGGGAGGTGCGAACTTGGGAACGGGTGTGTGTCGGTGTCGAGGAAGGGGTTGATGTCAGGTGCTCGTTTAGTGTCAGTGTCACGGAAGGGGTTGGAGTCAGAGACTTGTTGAGTGCCGATGTCACGGACGACAATGACAGGTGAGCGTAAGTGACGAGATGGTGCTTGGCGAGATGATGCTCTGGACGGGATGATGTTTGAGAGGCAGAGTCAGAGCCTTCCTCATCCTCTTCACCTGGGCGTGGGTGTGCAGTATTGACTGTTGGTGTAAATTTTTGTGATAGTTGTGCATCTATGAAGCCTGGGATACCCGATACTGCTGTCTCCCTTACTGTACCGTTGGGGAGAGGTAGGTGTATGTTGCGTAGGTCTGTCAGGTGGGGGTACACATCACCGGGGGGCATGGATGGAGACGGTGGTCTGTGCACGGGGTGGTACGGGTGACTGGGTGATGTGTGAGAAGTCTGAAATTCCTCAACCTGTGTGATGTGTAAATCTGGGCCGAGGTGCGGTGAGGAAGAGGCCTCATTGGGTAGTGGTTAGGAGCCAGCAGCCGGAGAGTCATTAGTAGTAACTGGTAGCTCAGGTTGTTCCTTGTGAGTGAGCTCGGGATACATACCGCTGACGTGGTAAGGCGGCGGGGGCGGAGCATTGGGTATAGCTGGGTGTGTGGAGTCAGAGTGTGTTTGAACCTTGTCTTTAAAAATGCGCCAGAGATCTAAAGTAGCCTTTCTCTTCTGTAACTTAGTGCCAGAGTACTTGGTGTCTAGAAAGGTGGTGGCATGCTCTAGTATAATTGGATCAAAGCTTCCCTCTGAGGGCCAAGGATGAGTCATTTTCGCCGTACGCTTATGAAGCTCACGGCAGTGCTTTAGTATATGGTGCTCTTGGCCTCCGAATGTTTTTAAGACATGTTGGAGTGGAGTGGCCATGTTGGTGTGTCTAACACGGGGTGCTCTAGGCAAAGCCTGAATTACAGGAGCGCGTGTTTCAGGTGCTAGGGCCAATGTCTCTGATGAGTTCTTGCGCTACTGCCTGAATGACAATATCATACACACCGTCCTGCAAGTCTCGCTCTTGTGCTTGGGTGTAAAGAGGAAAGCAAAGCTGGCCGCCAAAGCAAGCTTCAGCAATATGACTTTGGAGAGGGTGCCTTGGCCACGTGCTAGATAATATGGCAGTGAGTAGCGATCCAAGGGGACGTATGATAAAAAAGATGTGAAAGTGGGTAGACGTTTTATACACTGTAGAGCTCACTATGCCATTCATGAGAGTTATTTTAAAGCACAATGCTTTGAGGGTAAATGTCACTTGTTTGGAAAAGGAATGTAATTAGGTGGCATGAGAGTGTTCAGTGGCAAGAGTTTGTTCAGTGGCAGGAGTTTGTTCAGTGGCAGGAGTGGGTTCAGTGGCAGGAGTGGGTTCAGTGGCAGGAGTGGGTTCAGTGGCAGGAGTGGGTTCAGTGGCAGGAGTGGGGGGAATGGCGTCTCTTATCAATTCCTCTCCTATTGCGATACTGATAATGTGATATAATGCTTTTCTTAAGTCCAGTTCCTGTGGTCCGGTGTATATTCCGGTAGGGGAGAAGTCAGGAAATTGGAGCTGGTTACGAGAGAGACCAGCAATTACTTTGCTTTGTAGCGGGTTGCGTGGATAAGTTGTAACTAGTGTGGTAGGTATGTCCAAACCTGGCGCTAGTAGGCGAATGCGTATGTAAATGCAATCCGATGTTTTATGAACAGAGGTACCTAGAATCCTATTCATGGGGACCAGTAATTGTTGGGGGACTGGAGTGTTCCCTAAAATGTCAGTGCTTGCAATGTTTTGGTTCTTTGCCTTTAGTGACAATGGGATTCGGAAGGTGCGGAAAGGATGGTGCTAGTGAAAGCGTTATCTGCTGTGGTTGGGTATAGTCAAGCCCTAAAACTTGAAATATAGTGAGAAGGACAGTGCTTGCTAAGGGTGTGACGTGACAAAAGGAAGATGGGTGCCCAGTGGAAAGACCCACAACGATGTTATTAACTAGATATACAAAAATAGGAGAAGCTGTACTGTCAGGAGACGGGGTACTCATTCCTTACAGTGTCTGAAAATGCGGGGGTGGGCTTGCCGGAGGAGGCACAATGAGGAGGTCTGGTGTAGAGTCCTCTAGATCCACTGAATAGTCCTGCAGGAGTGCCAAGAGGAATGGGGACTCGTTAGCAGGAGACAGTGGTTGGTGGAGAGCAATAGTAAGTGCTGATGCAGATACCGTGGGGGAAGCAGGAACGGTAATGTTAGGGAGTGTTGCCTCTTCAGAGGATGCCGTGGACTGCGCAGAGTCAGTATTGGACTCGCCGTCTATGGCAGCTATAGTGGGAGAATTAGCAAACGAAACCGAAGACTCTAAAGAGGGTGGGGAGCGTGAAGATGAATTAGAGGAGTGGGCAGGCCACAAAAGATCTGGGCGGGTGGTGTCTGGTGGTGGTGGTGGTTGGGAAGAAGCGGTGCCTGAGGGAGGTAAGTCTACGAGAGACAAGAGTGAAAGGCGGAGTTCAGTAGTGGGTGTAAAGTCAACCTCTAAGATGTCCCAAGTAGCTGCAAGAACTTCGCTTTGATGGCGCGTGAGGGGGATAAAGTGATCAAGACCGGTGTGGTATACCGCTGTGGCAGTACCACGTACTGAATGAATAAGGAGATTAATAATTTGTGGGAGGTCAGGGGACATACCGGGGGGGTTGTTAAAGGGGACGGACAAGAGGAGTGGAGATACACCTCCACCCCCCTTTGGCTACCAAATTGACGTAGGCAAGTGGTAGGCAAAAGGTGTGAGAGACAGAAAAGAGGCGCAATGTACGTGCAAGGTGTACTGCAGGTAAGTGCACCTACTTAGCGGGATTGCGGCTAGGTGGTAAAGACAAGGCAATCCAGACAACAGCTACTTAGCGCAGTTGCCGCTAACTGAGGAAATGTAGAGGGCAACTGAGTCAACAAAAATAACTAGCAGACTGCCACTCGGCTAAATGAGTGTGGAGCTGGCAGTTCAGCAACAGATGTTGAGTGGGTGGAGGGAACTGTGGTGGGACAGCAGGGCTACTAAAGTGTTTAAGAAAACGAAGCACAAAAAACAGACACAACGGACAACAAATAAACAATAATGAAATAAATGAAATGCATTTCAAAAAATGAAGGATAAAAATAACAATGTGTGCTGAGAAATCAGCGTGTGAAGACAGAGAAAGGAGGGGCGAGAGGGCTACAGTGAAGCTGCGAGGCTTACTTCCTCGTTCTGTGAAGGCAAAGAGCAGAAGAAGGCGGGGTGGATGTCAAAGTGGGCTAGAGACTTCGAAGTGGCTGGTTCCTCTTTCTGGAGTGGCGCAGTTAACAAAGGAGAAAAGCGCCGTTGAGAGAGAGAGATAAATTTAAGAGATAAAAAGAAAAAAGCACCCAAGCCATGCAAAATTGAATCAGAGAGGGACCTACTATAGAGAGCGAAGAATGAGTGTGTGAATACACAGGAGAGAATCCTGACGAAAGAGGGGCGCATTGACGCGTGAAGGAAATAGAATGGTGTTGTCTGGCGAGAGTGAGCCAAGAAAAGAACAATGTATGAAAAGCAACTGAATGAGAAGGAAGGGAGTGAGTGAATGAAGAAAAACGAAATATATAAGAAGAATACAGAAGATGAACCTATAAAGTGAAAAATGAGTAATGCAAAGTGTAAAGATAAATAGAAAATGGCGGCAAGAGCAGACAAAATGGTGCCGGGACACACCCTAAATAAAAGGTGCGACAACACTACAGATAAGCGGCGCAGGTACGCGTGCCACTTATGCACCGCGTCAAGGGCGCAACAGCCCACAACTAAAGGCAAATAATAAACGGAAAAGCAACGTCAAGGACCTATAATAAAGAGGTACAGAAAAATGTGCGTCAAATATTAAAACATGAGGAAGCTGCAAATGCATGTGCACAATGCCAGAATTCGGCCACTTACAACTGACCAGGACTCAAACCTTAAGCATTACTGAGCATGTCAAACTGTATAAAAAAAAAAACACATGTGCCAAAATATGTAAAGAGAAACACTTGCAAACGCATATGTGCACTATGCCAGAATTCGACCAACCACGTGGTCAGGACTCAAACCTCAAGCATCAGTAAGTATGTCAAATCAAGAAGAAAAAGATAAGAAGTGAAAAATAAAACGGCAATGGAAGCGAAAGCACAAGAAGATGCAAATGGAAAGAAACCACGACTAAATTAATGACAGCAGAGGGAACAGCACCAAAGAGCCTCGGGAAGATGTGACCAGCCACAAAGAGGACGTCGTGGCATGTCAGTCAACCACAGGTGGGCAAAGGAGCACACACAAGGGAGACCCCGGATGGCAAATACAGGCAGACCCACCGCCCCACACACGCCGCAACCTGGGGCAAATGCAAGGAAAAAAGTAAAAAATATCCCTGACTTACCCCGGTGGACGTGAGGAGAGGAGAGCCTGAGAGACAGCCAGACAGGTGTAACCCCAGCATGCGTCCCAAGACCTCACCGTAGACGACTGCCCAACGAGTCCTGGATATTCGTGGTCGCCAGCTGATAAGGAGGATATTTTGGTGGCCACACCCTTCTGCTTACCGACTCCAGAGAGCCTGACTCCTGTGCTGCTCGTTCACTTGGAAAGAAGAAACCACGATGTAAAACAGTGACTTTTTATTTAAGCAGTTCAAAAGCATAAGAGCACTTCAATTTAAATGTTGCCCATCAACACATGAGCAGGATGAAAAATAAATGCATTGACAATGTTACAACTCAATTGTTCAAAGAAGCAAATATATGGCTAAAATATTATGCTATAAGCAGCCGCCAAAAGCGCAACCCTGACTTTAAAGAAGATGGGTAGGCTAGTGCCTAGGAGGCTAATCTCTTTTAAGAAAGCAACACCATTCAAGACTACGCAGTTTAAACTAAAATAAATGCAATGGCTTGGGTTAGAATGAGCTGAATTTGATAGACTGTCAAAGCCAAAAGGCTAAATTATTAGACAGGCTGACAAAGCCAATAGGCAAAGGTAATCAGATAGGCTGACAGAGCCGATAGGCTATGCCATCAGATAGGCTGTCAAAGCCAAAAGGCAGAATTATCAGAAAAGAGTATTACCACCTTGGAAGTTGAAGTTCTAGGCCCAGTCACAAGGACGATCGATCGGGAACCCTTTCAATGCACTGATGTGATAAGAGTTCAGAGCTGCACTCTGAGCGAAGCTCTTTTATACGGTTAAATGCAGAACTTACGCCTACGCCTGACACGAGATCTGATGCAGGCCACTTAACCGCCCGCTTACAGTTACTGGAAAATTTTATATAAAACCGAGAAGTGGTATTATGATGAAACAGAACTAGTGGCAGATGGTCAGAGTTCTTGACCGCAAAAAGTAAACAAAGGATAACTTTTACCGTAAAAATGCTTAGAATTAATATTTAATATATTAATTCTTGGTCACGTTGCCGCCTTGAGTTTCAGTTAAGCAAGCGCGGAAAGTTTCATAGCTAAGAATATCGCAAATCTTGCATGTGACACTGCCAGATGTACCCATAGATTATCACGTGGGTGAGGCCACCCTTATTCTCGTAACTGTGGAAAGTTACAAGGGGGGGGCTGATGTTGTCTCTCGGTGGATGGAACAGATCTCTGCTAGCAGATCAGTCAGGCCTACGAGATCTGTATTTTTTATTATTATAAAATGAGAGCAGGAGTCACAGGCTTTTTAGGCCTACACATTTGTATCTAGGAAGGTATGCTTGGTCCTATGTAAGATATGGTTATCTAGGGAGCTGGGCTTGGGCCTATGTGAGATGTGCTACCAGGACAAAGAAAAGTGGACAATTTAAGACATTCTATCTGAGCCTGCCTGGTAGGGCCTATCTAGAGTATCATGTTTGGTGGGTAGTGCAAAATCAGAAATGGGTTTCTTGTTAAATGGTAATACGGGACCTTCGGGACCCTCCTTCATATCCCTGCTCTTGTTAATTTTTGAACACATCTCGGATAGAATACTGTGAAGGAATTGGGTGCATGCTGGGTGGGTCATTAACGTGGGGGCACGCAGCCGGGAGTTGCAATTCTGATGGTAGAGTAACATATTCTCCATCATCGTGGCTCAGTAATTGGTCATACTGGTGAGCGTTATGCTCCTCCCTCAAACTGTACCTATGCGGTGGAACTGGGGGAGCTGTGGGTGTGATGGGAGAAGCCTCAGGGGCACCTAGTTCTATGAGTTGTATGTGGACCTGGCCATCCCCATCCCCAGGAGCACGGTGCATGTCCTGATAGTCTGCATTGCTGTAAATTTCTGTTTTAACGTAGTTTATCCCAACTGCCTTGATGGTACATCTGCTGAGACACCTCATTAGTACCTGTGCACCGCAACACATCAACATGATGACGCAACAAATAGGTAACACAGTTTTCAAGATAGCAGATAGCCATGAAGGCATCCAGTCCAAGTTGAACCAGCCCGTAATAGGGTCTGCATCGGCACCGCCCTCATCACGCATCTTTTTTCCCAAATTGCCCAAGTCCTCAATGGCCTTAGCGAGAGACCCGTTAGCGGCATCATTAGATGGTATGAAAGTACAGCAGCTCGATCCGATGGAACTGCATACCCCTCCCTGCATAGCTGTGAGCTGATTTAGAACATATCTATGCTCTAGAACCATAAGTCTTATTGGTCGTAATTCTTCCTGTATTGCGTTGAACCCATCTCGGGTGTTGTTGATCAGAGTCATTAGTTCATAGCGTGTGACCTGCAGCCACCGGGCATTAGCAGATGTTTGCCAGATGGGCCACAGGCCCCCAAAGAATTCCTGGGCGCGATTGAACAGGCGAAACTCGTCAGGAACTTCCTTAAAGGCGTCGTTAGCAAAATATTGAGCACTCCTTCGGTGCCGGTGAAGCAGGGTGACATCACCTGTCATGGGGTGTTCAAGCACTTGGGAAATGTTGGATGCCGGGACAACGAGATGCAGTTCATGCATGGTGACCATGGTGCATAGGCCATTCCATTGAGGGGGCAGCTGGGCGTAGATGCGTTCTCCGCAGGCCCAAAAGATGTCCATGAGGCCGGCGGTGCCGTCTTGGAGGTCCAAATAAAAAAAAATGTAAAAACACAGTGCGGCCGACAATCCACCTCCGGCCCCTGATGTGTCAGTGGCACACAGTGCTGCAGCCGGAACTGCACCAACCACAGGTGAGGCAGGGCACACATCCGAGGACATGGATGGGTTTGAGATCAGAAGGAGGCACTAGCATTCATTTCCGCCACCTGGCCTGTTGCTCCTTGGTGCCGCACATGGCTCCATGACCTTCCACTGACCCCCGATACACTCTGCGACACTCATCTTGGGCCGCGACATGGACTGCCATATCCTGTTTGGTGACCAATGACACGGCGACCAGACTGCAGACTGTACTCTTCCTCTTCCGCTGTACTTGTCATTCCCCGATGGACTCTGGCTGCCCCTCCATGGGCCCATATTGTGAAGTGGGGTTGGCATGGCCCTGTACTGCTCCAGCTGCAAAACTCCACTGGATGTGCATTAAACATTCACAAACGCACTGCTGTGTCATGTCTGTCATCATTCCAGTATGAATGTGTGGATGAATGTAGGGTCAGTGATTCCCCCTAACGTCAATGATGCTCGTCTAGTGGGTTTCCAGTCACAGTGTGCTACATTGCCGATTGCGTTCCGGGTGCCGTAGACACTACAACAGGGACACACGCATTAGTCACTTCCTTGTCTGGACATGGACTGACCCACGCCCAGAGCCCCCGAGTCATTGTTGCAAGCCCTGCGCTGGTCTGGCGTACGTCAGGCCAGACCCCTCCGCTTATGCTCCGAGGGGGGGGCCACATAGCTACATGTCGCAGGTTGCCACGCTAGTGGTCTGCAGGTCACTGGTCTAGTCGTCAGCATGTCACGGCCACTCCCTGAGGGCAGGTTTGCACACACACCACACCCATCCGGCACAGGCGTCACAGCCCATGTGACCCCGAGAATATAAGGGGCCGACCACGTCACATTCCCCACTGTCGGAGATGACTGGATGAGGGGCGTTCCACGGTTCCCAATCATAAAGGGCCCATGAGTTGTTGCGCACAGGGTTAGTGGCACCCGAAGACCTGCGTCCGTCATGGGCCTACCACCACGTGGCGCTGACTTGAGTTGCACAGGGTTAGTGGCACCGAAATTGCTGAGCGGGTGTGCAGCCTGCGATGATGACGTGTGCACTGATGTGGTCTCTGCCATTGATGCCTCAGGACTCAGCGTCATGTGTGGGACCTGCTGGGCCGCGGTGCGGGTCCGCATGATATAGAGCATGCCATGGTGGCGGGACCGGGGCCTGGAGCTTGCACTGGCACGTGGTGTGCCCACTGGTGGACACACCATTGGCGGCAGGTGAGCAGTGGGGCCTGGGTGCGCAAGGGCGGACAGCCAGCTCTGGCAGGCGGGAGGGGGTAGGGTGCGGCTGCATGTGTGCGCAGGGACGGACAGGCGTTGTTGCCGTGTGCAGTGAGATGGACTCTGACATGTTTGACTCTGGTCTCGATTGCAGACCTGGTGGCTGGCAGTGTATGCCGGCACGTGGTTGGAGACACACCGGTGGCAGCAGGTGAGCAGTGGTGCCTGGGTGCGCGGGGGCGGCAGTGCCCCTCCCTCTCTCTCTCTCTCTCTCTCCCCCTCCCTTCCTTTCCTTCTCTCTCTCTCTCTCTCTCTCCCTTCCTTTCCTACTCTCTCTCTCTTCCTTTCTCTGTCCTTCTCCCTCTCCCTTTCTTTCTCTCTCTGCCCTTCTTTCATTCTCTGTTTCTCTGTGTCTCGCTCCTTTGATGTGCGCATGACACACGTTCTGATTTTGTGTTTTGTTTTCCAGGCAGTGACATCAAGATTGTCCCGGACGGACCCGACAGGAGTCTTCCGCATTAGTGTTTTGTGTTGTATTTCAATAAAGTTTTTGGTTGTTACTTCAATGATGAGTGACTGTTTCTCTTTCTTCTGGCCACACATGTGTGTTTCTTTTGGTCATTGTGCGACATCATGTGCTTTTTGTGGCTCTTGTGTCGTGCACGGTATGTGTTTGTCCGGCAGGGGGGGTGCTCCAGGGGGGGGGGCCTGGGAGGGGTGGCGGTGGGTGTTGTGGCCCTCTTGGGTCTCCGGGCTGCATGATCATTGGCTCCATGGCATCTGTGGGTCTTCAGATGTGGCTCTGGGCTGGGCTCCCTTTCATACTGCAGCTAGTCCTCCTGCTTAACACCAGCAAAAGGCAGGTGTTAAATCCCTGCTGCTACCGCGGCTGATCGCCTGTTTTTGGTTCGCATCGCAGATCTGGCAGTTCGTTGTGAAAGTGGTGTAGTTGGGTTTTCGCGTGTTTTTGCACGGGAACGCCTACTCTGCATCTCATTAGGGTTAGTTAGTGGTGTCACCCGTGGGGATGATATTTGCGGCAGTTATCGCAGGAATACTGGCGATGTCTGCTGTTTGCACCCGCTTGTGAATGGGGCGATAAATCTATCTCCACTTTTGATGCGCTAAAGTGCCGATAACTCGGCGATAACTCCTTGTGAATATGCCCCTAAATGTTCCTCTTTAGGTGAAGTTGTAAACAGCAGATAGCAGAGCAGGAATCATCATCATCCGAAGTAAGAAAATGAGAGAGATACAAACCCATCAATGTAGAAGTCTATGAGAATGAGGTGAATAAATGAACAAAACATATTCTAGCACTAGGTAGGTCATATTTTTAAGAAAATAATAGTGAGATCACGCAGGCAAGGCAGTACTGGCAGTGAATGCCAGCAGAGTTGCAATTGCAAAGACTAGTTAACCTATAAGTATAGGAATAGAATATGAAGGTATGGCCCATGAAATAGGGTTATCAGAATATGTGAGCATGAAGGGGGATCACTCAGAAATTCAACTTGAGACTAGAGGTTAAAGGGATAATGTGTGCATAATTTCAGAAAGCAATAGCAGGGGAGAAAGTAGTAAATAGTAAAAAAAAATAACAGTAGGAAAGAAATTGCTTGAACTGATCAGGTTCATCCAAACGCCATAATATTAGGAGGCCAAACTTAATCCACCTAGGGGATGGTGAGCTGGCAGCATTAAATCTTTAGTGTAAAATGGTTCTTGAAGAGTAAAGTTTTAATCAGTTGATTATGATCCGATTTTTATATCATATACATTTGTGGCTTTTGTACAGTGAGTGTATTATGATTTTCATCTTTACTATATGGCAATATAAAATTCTGTATAATAAAATATAGTAAACGAAAATTAATAGTATCACAAATTAAACGTTTGTAGGACTACTGATTTTTTTATTACATTCTCCATGTGGTACTTAATAAATTGTAGGGTGCATCATCTGACATGCAGAATAAATGTAAGAAATTTTGAGATATTAGTGAACGATTCATGTAAGTCACAAAAATATTCATATAGTAACATACCCTGCAGGATGTCAAGAGATAGCAACCTTATTAGGGTGGAATTAGTATCAAGGTGCCTGGTGCAATTTCATTGCTAATTGTTCAGCACAGTTTAGAAGATCAGCTATTAACTTATGAGTTTAAACAACTTGATGTATATATTAAACTTAAAAGGGGCTCATACATAATAGAAAAGATCAAATAAACAACTGAAATAGTCATACATTTTCATCGGGTCTGATACTCACAGTCTTTGCTATGATTATATTTAGACTATTCTTGCATCACCCCTGGCTTACTCCTGAGTTACATGTATAAGTTGTCTTACTCCTAACATACTCCTGAAATGTGTGGGATGTCAAGAGTACAATAGTAAATGTTATCATGATCTTTGTTTATTGTACTCATAGTAAATAATGTTGATTCGTTACAAGCCTTTTCAATAAGTACAATGATGTAGAGCTGACTGTAGTTACAATGTGTAAGGTTGGTGAATTAAAGACAGCAGAAAATAAACATTTCAGACATTCTCAGCTACTTGCCATGTGATAATGCAGTCAAAGTTGAAAAACATTGACTTTCTAATTGTCAATTTGTCTTTTATCGTGAATAGGAACATGCAAACAATACTATCAAGGGTAAAAAGAAATCAAATTGAATGTTCCTTTTCTCAAACCCTACATTTATGCCAAAATTAAAACAAGATATGAAGATGAGGATGACAATATTCAATGAAAATCATGTGAGCAAAATATTATATTTATCAACCACACTTTGTGACTGATTTAGTAAATTAAAGTATATCCATAAAACCAAAACCATTACTTTATGATTATTTTGCATTTTAGGCAAGACGTCTAATGAAACAAATGTAAAAAGTTCTACATTTTTCACTATTGTGCCAAAATACATCACTCATGATTGATGTATTGTTACCGGAGGTGAGATTTTACATTAATGAAATGATCACTGGTTTTCTAGAAAGTGTTGTCTAATCAAAGAAATAAATGGTGTCAAACTGCTTTTGGCACTTTTTTGTGGCTAAGTATATAAACTAGAAGTAAATACATATAATATAGATATAAAAGAGAGTTGCATTATTGGTCCACACAAATGGGGAATCAGTGGTGAAGCAATTGATTTTAAGATTAGACATGTTAGATTTTATAGCACCTCATAACATACAGCCATGGGAAAACATGAACACATTAACATGAGGATGGTCCAGCACCATCAGCATTGCCCAAATTGTGTACATTCTTATTTAATGACATACATTTCTTAAAAACTATCTAAGAAAACAATATTAACACAATGTGAACGACTGCAATTCACAATAAATACTGTAGGTAATTACCATCTTTTATGTGGTTCCCGCAATTTGTGCCCAATGTCTTTTGCTGTATTTAGGACTATGTGCACATTATCCCTACTTAAAAACACTAAATAGCCTGTGCTTCCAATCTGACAGCGTTTAAATTAGCTTATCCTTAACTTAAGTGACATCTTGATCTTGTCTAAAAGGCTCTAGTATATGGGATAGAAGATGAACCCAAGGCCTGAAAGTAAATTCCACCTGTGGGCGACTCTACACATTGTGCCATCCACAGATGGGCCTGAAAGACATGATTCAGGCCTTCTATGTGTTGGAAGACTGTAGCAGCTTAAAAACCTTTCTGTTACACGTGTCACAATAACCCTTTTTGACATACAGGAATCCCCAATTTTAAATATTAATAAGTCACTTCTAAGTACCTCTTGCTGCCCATACGTTAGGGTACCGTAATTTCAAAGTGGAATGTGTGCAAAATAATATTGGCATGTTCCTCCTATGGCTGATTGGCATTTTAGTCCCACACTGTTTAATTTATACATCTCCCCTTTGAATTGGCTGATGCAGAGTTGGCCTTTCAAATGATACACAACTTCTGACTGTCGGCCCTTTGTCAATCACTTAAACTGGAAATTGGTGGCCTGCCAAATTTAAGGGCCTCCTACACCGGCAGCGTCTGCTAAAATACTGTGTTTCTTCACTGACATTTAACTCATTTGAAAAGCATCTTAATGCAAATTTAGTGTCCTGTTTTTTCTTTTTGTTTTGCTAACCTAGGTGCGAAACATAGTGCTACCATTCTCTCCCGGCTAAACTACTGCAATGCACTTTTGTAGGAAAGTAGTATCTGCTTCTTATGGTTACCCCCACTTTTTGCTTGTTGTGATGCTGTTTTTGACTAGTCTGACTGGGATCCTGCTAATCAGGACCCCAGTCTATCAGCTTTCTCCCTAAATTGTTGTGTTCTGTACTTAGGTATACCCCAGATTGGATACTGGGGTACCCTTGTCAGTCCCAAGTATTTGGTACCCATGTACCCAGGGCATAGGTACTCCAGAGGTCTCCAATGGGCTGAAGCATGTATTATGCCACCCATGAGAGACCATTCAAAATGGAACTAGAGGCCTGCCATTGCAGCCTGTGTAAGCTGGTGCTAGCACCACTTACGAAAGATATAGGTTCACTATATCTAAGGGTCACTGCACTTAAAACCTGTCAGTCCCCCCTATAGCAGGCCTTTACAATCTTGAAGGCAGGGTGGTTGGTTCTAAGTGAGAGGGTTGCCCCTGCATGAGCAGGACACCCCTGCAGCCTACGGAGTCCATTCTCCTGGGTTGTCAGTGAAGCAGCCATATACTATAGTAGAGGGACATCGCGTAAATACGCGATGACCATCTCGAAACTGGCTGCAACAAATCCTATCGTGTTATCAAACATGTTGGAATCATACCCCACACCATAAACGGTTTGGGAGGTATGATTCCAAGCACTGGAAGAGCCCTCGGTTAGGCTCTCGGTGTTCCCGGGACCAGCTGTCTAGTCCCGGACAGCACAAAATGGTTGCTGCCGACCAGAGAGACATTTCTGCCCTCCTGCTGCTGAGCCAAGCTCGAGCAGAGGAAGGTGGAACAATAGGCATCCTGTCACAGGGAGGTGTCACCACCTCCCAGACAGGATTTAGTGTATTAGGGCTCGGTGGGTGCACTTCTCAGCGCCAGAAAGTCTGCAAGAGGGGCACATTTGGTGTCCCTGTGCATAGTCCAGTCCAAACCAGTCCTGGGAGCCGGTGGCTCCCGTTCTCGTGCAAAACTGGACAAAGGACATGGGAGTAACCTCCCCCTGTCCAGACCTTCCCCTGGGAGGGTCCCCTGAATCTTCCCAACCCTTTCCCTAGGGTACTTAAGGGCTTACTTGGGTGTAGGTCCCTATATTCGTCGTGGGATAAGATTCAGTTCCGAAACCACTGCACTTCTACCGTCTGGGCACTCTGGACTTCGCTGGAAATCGTTTGGGCCGGACTTCGTCTCCCTCTCAGTCTGCTGCATCGTCTGTGCCTGTGCATCATACAGGAACCTTCCAAGGCCTGTGAAGCATCAAGGACACCTGAAGTAATCTCTCTTGGAGTGAAGGAGTCAGTCCCCTGCATTCGCAGGCACCTCAACACTGCTGACCGGTTTGCTGATCCCGAGCTCCTGTGGACTCCGAAGGGTTCAACAACACAGGTGGTGGGTTTCTACGTCCCTTGAGGCCTGAGCTGTCCTCATCAAGTTTGAGGCCAGTATCCCTCGTGGGGGCTGCAATACCGGTACCCCTGTGCACCACATGCTTTTGCAAGTGCAAAGGCTTGTTGGCAACTTTGCAACAAGTGCATGGGGCTCCACGTAGCCCCAACCTCTGGCAACTTCTTCCATCAAGATCTTCAGCCACATCGCATCTTATGCACCGTGGCCTGCTGCTTTTGTAAGCTGCCAAAGGTCCTCCTACGACTCCTGTGCCTCCTGTGATGGGTCATCTGCGACTACTTTAGGCTCCCCTGATTGCTTGGAGCCTGCCCTGACTCCCCTGCTCGTGGTGAGTCCCCTGGACCTTGCTGGTCCCAACGTTGTGCTTCTTTGACCTCCTGCATGGGCTGCATCTGCCAAGGCATGTTGGTGCTCCCGCCGGACACCGACCCCTCAGCACTCGACATCCTTTGTGGGACAGCTTGTATCCGGCTCCTGGTCATCCTCAGCATTGCCTGGTCCCTACAGCTGCAGAGTCAAGAGCGCCAACATCTTCCCTGAAGCACCCGACATCGGTGGGCATTCGTCTACCGAGTCCCTGGTCACTCCTAAGTGACCCAGACTCTGTCACCTCTGCTTTCAGGTACTCTTCTTCAAGAATCCACGTTTGGAGTCCTCCAGACACTTCCTTCCCTTCCAGCAGCGGCACTTTCCTGAAGTCCTCCATTGGGTTCGACAGCGGTTTCCTACACCACTTCACACGTATGCACCCAGCTTCCCTGGTGTAGGTAACGTGGGTACCTAGGTATCTATGGGTGGGGTGGCTCTCCAACCTTCTGTCTTCCACGGATTTTCTTCAGGGTCCACTGGGAAGAGTCCTTAAACTTAAAAATTCCAACTGCAACTTGCACATAGAGTTGTACGGAGCACGCAGTCGTGTTTCCACACTGCACACGCTTTCCGTGGGGTCCCCATCTACTCATCTTGGGTGGTACCTTGGGGTCCCAGCAATTCTACGTCCTCTCGACATCATCCTGACTCGAGTCGTGGTTCTAATACCACTTTCTTAAAATATGGTCTGGTCCCCCCCTAGGGCCCACTGTGTATTTCGTGCTAATTTACTGTGTTTCTTGCTAAAGTATTGTGTGCCTTGTGTTTGTCTCCGTGCAGGAGATATTGTAACATACTAGAGAGCATTCTATAATAAATACATATTTTTATATATACTTGGTGTGGTTCTTTTTGCTTGATCAATACAATAAAGATTGCATTCTGGTAAAACAAGCTGCTTTGCACTCCTACAAGACTAAGCCTGAAGGCTGCTCTCCACAGCTACCACTTAGAGAGCTTTCTAAGGTTGTCTAAGACCTCTAAAATCACCATAAGGGTTGTCTGGACTGGTGCAAGGTGTCCACTTACATAAGTGTACATCAAATACCAGGCCAGCCTCTCACAACTATATTTTGGCCTTCCTTCTAAAACTTTGGCCCACTTGCAACATGTTCAGAAAAGGGCGGGTAAAATTATGACTGCCATGAATTAAAACAACACGGTCACCCAGACACATAGTCCACAGTTTACACTGGCTTCCATCAAATAAGAGAGTAGTGTTTAAATTCATAAGCATAGCCCACAGAGCCTTATGTAAGCACGGCCTGGGGATTAATCATTCTCTGGTTCATAGATACATTCCAAACAGACCTTGATTATCTGCTGATGCCCTTCTTCTTGATGTTCCTCAACTTAATTATGCTTGAAAGGTGAGGAGATATTTTTCTTTTCTCACCTATAAATGATAGAATAGCATTACACCTTCAGGGGGAGACCAATCACATTACATTTTTTAAGTCTCTGAAAACTTGTCTCTTCAAATAAGTAGCTGTGTCTCTAGCACCAGGCATTCTTTTCTGGGTTTATGTTGCATTTATAGATATGTATCATCATCATCACTAGGCCACAAAATATTTTTTCCACTAACAAGGCTCCAGCAGAATCCTAGAAAATGTCAAAGTAAAGATTATATACTTTGATCTGTAACTATTGACAGGTAACTTGTACTAAAGTCATGCAAAGATGTTTTCATGTTTATTAAAAGTCCAATGCATTGATAAGCTTTAATGTTTAATAAATATTCATTAAAAGTATTTTTCAGAAAGTTACCTGTTCCCTGCCTAACGCTCCTGGATGGTAATTTGCATTAGCTCTACAGCAGATGCCACTCCTTGGCCTTCATGAAGTGTGAAAACTGCTCCCAGAGCATGAGTAATGGCCTGGGTGTCGGGAGGTGCTTTTCTTTCCCTTACAGGAAGACTAGTAGGGTTGAACCAAAAACGTACTTAACAAGTAAATGTACGGAGGAGCCTGGAGAAGGCTGCCCTTTGCCCTCCAGCAACGTTTGCACAAAAGCCAGTGGGAGAGAATCTCCTCCCAGGAATGGTTTTGAGTAACCACAAAGAAGAGTACTGCTGATTTCCCTAACCAGACCCCTGTGTAGGCAAACAGGGTCTGCATAAAGGAGGATGGTTTCTCCATCTTGAATTTTATGGATGAGGGAGAAAGAGAATGACCTCTGCAAAAATTACACTTAGAAACTTTTTGGACTGCCAGACCTCTGAAGGACTGAGACCTACCACCAGAGTAAATCTAGCGAATGTGCGACCTTCCTGGGCTGAAGAAACAGGTTTGTCGTCCGCGGAACTTCTTTGGAATTTCTTTGGAGCAATAAATCTGTTTCAGCAGGGCCTTGGTAAGAAGGTATCCTGTCTCATGTAGTCCTATTCAGATATAACATGCTACCTTGCCCTGCTGGAGGAATCCAACCTCCAAAGAAGAGACCAGCTACCTAATTTGGAGTTTGTCGGACAGATAATTCACTACAAATGTGATGGATACCCGGTCTGCCTTGTTACAAGTGCATTCGAATATTATGCACTTGTAACAAGGTGGACGGGATATCCAGCATGTTTGTGATGGAGTACCCTACCACCAAACTCTAAATCCGGCACTAAGTCCCACCGTTGCATTTGGGACCAGGTAACAATGCCAAAAGTACCTAGCCGACATAATTACTTCTATCGGAGTGAAATCTGAACTTTTCCTGCACAAGGCTTTATCCCCCAAAACCAACGACTTAAAATGGACATAGCGCAACACCAATACAACTTTAGTGAAGCATTTCCGGATACAGACTGCTGCATTGCTTGATTTAGAGGGGCTGATTTCGCTTTTGGCACTGAAGGTATTATGTTGCAATGGCGATAGAGTTCCTCAAAGCATTTGTTCCACTCGCCCAATATACATGTAAGTGGAATGCCAGGAGTACTCTGACAGAGCACAATTGACTCCATTAGTGCAAAAGAGAGAGCAGGGGCCATTCGAGGTAAGCATTCCGACCGGTGGACCTGTTGAGAGTGGGTGGTTGCAAGGCTTTTCTTCTGTGTGTCCCTACCAGGCATATCGTGGTGGTGAGGGGCAGCAAAAAAAAAACAAGCATTTGCAATGCAATCGGTCTCGCCTTTGGGACCTTATATGCATTTAGCTATGCAGCACATTAGCCTAGGTGGTGAAACATCTACTGTTCTTTAACATGGAGGGAAAGTAAGCACCAAACTGTGTGACACGCCAGGTATGGGAACACATGGAGAGAAATATTGCCTTTCAGCGGGAAATGGTATAGTCCAAAGCTCTGTTTTTAATATAAAATCAGGGCCTTCGGTGGTCATATCACTGAAAATACAAGATTTGAAAAAAATATTATTGTCTACGGGTGCTAGTGGAAGACAATTTCTATGGACTGGAATCTAGAGAATGCTAAAGTGATTCTGGTATTTTACTGACATCTGCTGGTCGTTTTCTATCAAGAAAGTTAAATAGAGGCAGAAGAATGTATAAGGAGCCAGATGGCTAACAATAAAGACCCAAGTACTCCACATTGTTGGAAACCTTCCATAAACCTCCAGGAGCACAGAGTACATCGAACCTGCTTAGGGGGATGGAAGAAAGCAGTACGAGCTCCATGATCATTCAGTCTGTGGCCTCTCCTTTGGCCCAATAATATAGGTGCCAAGTCGTGGCAACTAAATGTGGAGAAGAGATTTGACCACTGAGCTCTATTCACGACATAAGACACCGAACAAATCAGAAGATCGCATTAAACTGTGATCGAGTGTGACCTGCATCAAATACTTATCTGAAAGTTACAAGTGACATGGTCCATCGCCAAACCGTTTAATATGTTTAACCCCTTATTTTAGGGTTCACAACAGGAATAATTTTTGTCAGACTGGTCGTTTTTACAGCTCGGATGCAAATAGACCGCATAAGAACGTAAAGCACACTGATGAAAAAGACTTATGCATAACACACGTTGCGGGTATCTGGCATGTACACAGCCCTTTCCCGTTGATGATAGAGAGCCGCCCATGTCCAAGTACTCCTCTCACAGCTTCCAAACATGACCTCAGCCTGCAACCGAGCACAGACTCCTACCTCCCCGCCCTCACAAAAATGTGTTGGGGGTGGGAGGGTGCGAAGATAGAGAAGGACACACATCCCGATGCAGCTCATCCCAAGGAAAACATCTCTGCCCTTTGAGACTCACAAACTGCATGGATTAAAGGGGCCGAGTACAGATAAACACAAATCCGAGTTCTCGGGGTGGGGGCGTTCACGTCTCAAGCACAGGAACTGCAGCACCATGGGTTAAAGAACAGCGAGCATTGATAGAGCAAAGCCAGCTGCACCACCCACCTACTTGAAGCCTGGAACCCTACATCACATGTATGCGAACCCTTGAATCCCAAGTTCACAGCATCCCTTGATCAGAAGGGCTGCAGACAGAGTGCAGCCCACTGCAGAGCCGCTCCTTCCGCGATCATGCTTTGCACGGCAGCAGCATGAGTAGAGTGCTGCAGAGAAAGCACATGAGCACTCCTCATGACTGTGATTCCGTTCCTCCATGACCCACAAACCGCGCCCCAGGACAGATGCACACAGAGGAGACTGACTGCAGATATGGCAAATGCACTCTGCACCCCATCGTGGTTTTAGCACACAGTTCTAGCAGAGGCTTAGCTCCCTCTCCGACCCCTCCTATCCCCGCCCCTCCTATTCTCACCCCTACCCCGGTATACCGCCCCAGCAGTGACCAGAGAGAGCGGGTACCTTGCAGACACCATGGGAGGTCCTTGCAACCCCAGCCTGCGCTGTTCCCCCGCCGACCGTACAGCAAGTCCCTCTCCGTCAAGCTGCTACTCCTCTACGTGTTGTTCTCCTGGTCTCTGTCCAGGCTGAGGAGGGCGTCACTCACAACTGAGGTGAGCCCCGACGTAGTCCAGCTCTTAGCTCTGTAGGAACGAGGGGAGAGGAGCTGATGGGGATTGTAGTTATTTACGGACGCCATACCACGTTTAGTTTTTAAAGGCGTGGCCCGAAAAGACTATAATTCCCAGCAGACCTTTCCTAGCAAGGAGTTCGGATAGGTGATTAGAGTCAGGCGCGAAGAGGGTGTTTGGCGGGCAGTTGTTTAACAAGCATTTGCAATGCAATAGGACTCGCATTTACGTGAGACCTATTGCATTGCAAACGGGAGTGCGGGCGGGCGAGAAGGCACGAACAATGGGGGTGGGGGGGAGTAAAGGGGCCAGTAACCATGGAAGGACACAAATGATGACATGGCCGTCATAAGGAGGGACTAACAAGCCTAAAACCAATCAGAAGGCAGCATTTAAGACACAAGCCAATGAAAAAGTTGGGCAGAGAGTGGGCGGAGCTTCCACGGAGCTTCCACTTCATACTGAATACTGCATGCCTTGCAAAGCGAGCAGCGCATGTGCACTGCCGCTATAGGCTCGACCTAAAAATGACTCCCACAGCATAAGGATCATAAGATTTTTTTATTTTTCAAAAACAAACTCCCGGTTTGGGATTTGTTTTTCTTAAAAATATAAAACTGTGCAAAACTTTGACAAATGGCTGTAATGTTTGAAAGAGCCAGCCTTCAAACCTTTCCTACATTAACAGGAATTGCCATGCAGCTGTTCCCGTCAAACTATAGAACTGTCAGTGGGGCCTCTGAAGATCTCTAAATTGGGCTTGTGGAGTAAAGGCAGTGTGACTGAAAAGTCATACAAAACCTGACATAAACAAACGTCAGACATCAGTTGCAGTCTGGCATCACCATACACATGAGACAACTTAGTCTGAGCATAGATTAGTTTAACAGCCTGGACCTTTAACACATGTGAACATGTCACAGCATGGTCCATACAGGGGCTTTCCTAGGAAAGAAAGCTATAGCATGTAATTCTTCATTACAGAAGAGATTGCCAGGGTTCAAAAAACAATTTCTATTATATCAACCCCCCCCCCAAATTAACATTAGCAAGAGTACTGTTAACTTTGGGAGCAAAATTAACATCCCGCACTATGGCTCTCTGTATGAGGCTCGTAATTAATGTGTGAACCAAAGGTCTCCAAAGGGTAGCCCAACATCTGCTAGTATCTATTCAGTACTCTGGAGGTAACTCTCTCAAGTGTAGTCCAGCATATTATGGAATTCGGAAGGTCTAGCCAATTTGAAGATAGAAGTACTACACATCTCTGTATCCTTGGAATTTCTGTGAGTAAAACCAATGGCAGGGCCACATGTTCACACACAGTCTGATAACCAAATTTACCTGCAAAATGGCCACCTGTCTCCACTCTCAATTTAGCAAAGTCACAAGGAGTTAGTTGCATTACAAACACTACTCTATCGATCATATAATACCTGTAAAAACTAAGCCAGAAGAGCAGTGTCATCAATAACCAGAAGTGAGTCACTAGACTGTGGGACTACTGGAGATAGAGTGGAAATATGAGATGACCAGTCATTAATAGCCCTCTAACCAACAACAGCATAGACTACATTGAGAGTGGAGACAGATATTGGCCTTGTTTGTTTTAGACTGTGGAAGTGGCGTGTGCATGTATGTATGTATGTATGTTACTCTGTGCATACGTACACATATCTGTGATATTAAGTATGTGTTGTTCATGTGGTTGGAGATGTGTCCCTTCATGAAAGACATTGTCTCAGCCTGTCTTTGTACATAGTATACTAAGTCAAGCCAAAGTGTATCAAAATGTATGAGAGAGAATGTAAACGGTTGGCTGACAGAATATCTAAGTGAAAAATATTGTGTGGAAAGTATATCGTCTCGAAAAATGTCGAGGTCCAAAATATCGAGAAATAAGTACAAATATGTATGCATAGATTTTCTATTGTTACCTCCACATTTACTATTGTTAACTCCACATCTACGTACCTTGAAGATATATATATATATTCACTGAAAAAACCATAGGTTTCAGGGACGTTATAGTTAGAAATGAGCACTTAAAAAACCTTAGAAATTCACTGAAAAAACCACAGGTTTCAGGGACGTTATAGGTAGTTGGACATTTCACTCGCACAAAACCAGAGAAATTTGGCCGTTATAGTTAGTTCAGCTAACTATAACTCGCGCCCCCGCAATGCACTGATGATGACGTCACATATTACATCATTTATGACATGGTCAGTGACATCACTGATGACATCACTGATGACATCACTGATGACATCATCCACGTGATAATCTGATGCACCTCCTCATACCCTAATATAACCTTGGATACACCCACTCTAAAGGACAGACTACCATTTTCGAAACCATAGACACACCAATACCAGTTAGCACATACCCACTCACTAATTCCTAGGTCTACACACACATCCACTCATTCACCCATACAGTCACTCATACATGCAGTCAACCATCAACAAACTATAACGACCCTGAAACCTGTGGGTTTTTCAGTAAATTTCTAAGGTTTTTTAAATGCTAATTTCGAACTGTAACGTCCCTGAAAGCTATGGTTTTTCCAGTGAATTCCAAAGGTTTTTTAAATGCTAATTTCTAACTATAACGTCCCTGAAACCAGTGGTTTTTTTCAGTGAATTTCAAAGGTTTTTTAAATGCTAATTTCTAACTATGCCTACAAAGGTAGGACATGTGCAGAAAGAGGAAGAAAGGCGCAGAAAGAAGCAAGAGAAATGCAGAAAGAGGCAACAGAAGTCCAGAAAGAAGAAGAAAGGTACAGATAGAAGCAAGAGATGTGCACAAAGAACCAACAGAGGAGCAGAAAGAGGCCTTTTTGCAAAGTCATCCTGTGCCCCCAACTTTTTGCTGATGGGTACTGGTGGTAACTGATTCTGACTAACCAGGCCTGGAGCCAGTGCTATGCTGAAAGACACTTAGAATACAGTGAAAACACCTACATACACTAGGGAACACTATGGGTTGGGGTACACCTGTGATTGGCATGACCTCCCCTGTATGGCCCTAGTACATAATAGGGCAGGGGGATTAAAACTACCTCTAACTGAGAGGTGCAGAAGGAGGCAAGAGAAGTGCAGAAAGAAGCAACACAGGTGCTGAAAGAGGCAAGAGAGGTGCAGAAAAAAGCAAGTGAAGTGCAGAAAGAGGCAAATGAGGTGCAGAAAGAAGCAATAGCAGTGCAGAAAGAACCAACAGAGGTGTAAAAAGAGGCAAAAGGGTGCAGAAAGGGGTAGGAGAGGTGCACAAAGAGGCAAGAGAGCTACAGAAAGAGGCAGGAGGGGTGCAGAAAGAAGGAAGAGAAGTGCAGAAAGAGGCAAGAGAATTGCTGAAAGAAGCAACAGAGGTGTAGAAAGAAGCAAGAGAAGTACAGAAAGAGGCAAGTAAGGTGCAGATAAAAGCAAGAGCAGTGCAGAAAGAACCAACAGAGGTGCAGAAAGAGGGACGAGGGGTGGAGAGAGAGCCAAGAGAGGTGCAGCAAAAGGTAGGATGGGTGCACAAAGAGGCAAGAGAGGTACAGAAGAAGGCAGGAGGGGTGCAGAAATAAGCAAGACAGGTGCAGAAAGAAGCATGGAAAGTGCAGAATGAAGCAACAGGGGTGCAGAAAGAGGCAAGAGAAGTGTAGAAAGGAGCAAGTGAGGTGCAGAAAGAGCCAACAGAGGTGCAAAAAGAGGCAAGAGAATTGCTGAAAGAAGCAACAGAGATGTAGAAAGAAGCAACAAAAGTGCAGAAAGAGGCATGTGAGATGCAAAAACAGGCAGGAAATGTACAGAAAGAGGGAAGACGAGTGCAGAAAGAGACAACAGAGGTGCAGAAAGAAGCAAATGAGGTGCAGAAAGAGGCAACAGACGTGCAGAAAGAGGGAAGAGAGGTGCAGAAAAAGGCAGGAAAAGTGCAGAAAGAGGCAAAAGAGGTACATAAAGAGACAACAGGGGTGCCGAAAGAAGCAAGACAGGTGCAGAAAGAAGCATGGAAAAAGCAGAATGAAGCAAAAGGGGTGCAGAAAGAGGCAAGAGAAGTGCAGAAACAGGCAAGAGAAGTGCACAAAGAGGCAAGAGAATTGCTGAAAGAAGCAACCGAGGTGTAGAAAGAAGCAAGAAAAGTGCAGAAAGAGGCAGGTGAGATGCAAAAACAGGCAGGAAAGGTATAGAAAGAGGGAAGACGAGTGCAGAAAGAGACAACAGGGGTGCAGAAAGAAGCAAATGAGCTGCAGAAAGAGGCAACATACATGCAGAAAGAGGCAAGAGAGGTGCAGAGAAAGGCAAGAAAAGTGCAGAAAGAACAGGTATATAAAGAGGCAACAGGGGTGCAGAAAGAAGTAAGACAGGTGTAGAAAGAAGCATGGAAAGTGCAGAAGGAAGCAACAGACGTGCAGAAAGAGGCAAGGGAAGTGTAGAAAGGAGCAAGTGAGGTGCAGGAAGAGCCATCAGAGGTGCAAAAAGAGGCAAGAGAGGTGCTGAAACAGGCAAGAGAAGTGCATAAAGAGGCAAGAGAATTGCTGAAAGAAGCAACAGAGGTGTAGAAAGAAGCAAGAAAAGTGCAGAAAGAGGCAAGTGAGATGCAAAAACAGGCAGGAAAGGTACAGAAAGAGGGAAGACGAGTGCAGAAAGAGAGAAGAGAGGTGCAGCAAAAGGCAAGAAAAGTGCAGAAAGAGGCAAAAGAGGTACATAAAGAGACAACAGGGGTGCAGAAAGAAGCAGACAGGTGCAGAAAGAAGCATGGAAAGTGCAGAATGAAGAAACAGGGGTGCAGAAAGAGGCAAGAGAAGTGTAGAAAGGAGCAAGTGAGGTGCAGAAAGAGCCATCAGAGGTGCAAAAAGAGGCAAGAGAGGTGCTGAAACAGGCAAGAGAAGTGCACAAAGAGGCAAGAGAATTGCTGAAAGAAGCAACAGAGGTGTAGAAAGAAGCAAGAAAAGTGCAGAAAGAGGCAAGTAAGATGCAAAAACAGGCAGGAAAGGTACAAAAAGAGGGAAGACGGGTGCAGAAAGAAGCAAATGAGGTGCAGAAAGAGGCAACAGACGTGCAGAAAGAGGGAAGAGAGGTGCAGACAAAGGCAAGAAAAGTGCAGAAAGAGGCAAAAGAGGTACATAAAGAGACAACAGGGGTGCAGAAAGAAGCAGACAGGTGCAGAAAGAAGTATGGAAAGTGCAGAATGAAGCAACAGGGGTGCAGAAAGAGGCAAGAGAAGTGTAGAAAGGAGCAAGTGAGTCCCTTGCCAGCCGGCTTGTGGGTCCCCTGTAGACTTTTCTAAGAAACCAAAGGGCTCCCCTGGTTGCCCCAGACCTGCCCTGACTTACCCTCGCTGGGTGAGTCCCTCAGATCTTGCTGGTCTGCACCATTGCCTTTTCACACTTTCCACAAGACTTGCTGTTACCAAGGCTTGTTGGCTCCAATCGAGTTGCCAACACCGCAGTAAGCTGCAGACATTGTGGGGCAAGCCAAATCCAGCTCCTGGTCATTGTCGACGCCTCCTGAACCTTGTGGCTGAAGAGTCAAGGCACCCGTGAACGACCTGAATCTTGCGACGACGGTGGTCATCCATCTTCCTTGCCCCGAGTCACTGCCAAGTGACTTTGAACACTGTCCCCTCTGCTTTCAGGTCTTCCATCTTCTGAATCTAGGCTTGGATTCCACCGGACACTTCCTCGGACTTCACAAGCAGGAAGTCTTCTTTGTCCTCCATTGAAAACGACGCCGCGACCCGACACCAAAGGACACCTATGCACCCGGCTTCCCTGGGTGAGGTAACTCCAGCACTACGGTGCTCCTGTGGGTGTTGGCCCTAGAACTACTTACCCTGTAAGTGACTTGCTTGTAGGTTCTCCCGAAGTATTCTAAAACTCTTAATTTCCAACCGCGACTTGCCCCATTGAAGTCAACGGCGATCCGCGCCTGTGTATCCACACTGCACGCGTCCCCCGTGGATCCTTTACTTACCTGCCTTGGGTGGTTTCGTGAGGCCCCAGCACTTCTGAAGGCCCTAGGCATTGTCCCTTTTCAAGTCGTTGTTTCTAAGTCTCTTTTTTAGTATATGGTCTGGTACGCCCCTAGGGCCCCAGCCATATTTGTGCTTAATTTATTGTGAAACGTTGATTTATGCATATGTTCCTGACTTCTAATCTCACCAGAGATTAGTAGAGAGTTGTTTAGTAATAAATACATATATATTTGATATATATACCTGTGTGGTGTCTTTTCATTTGGTGATTCAAGAGATTGTGTGGTAAAACAAGCTGGTTTACATTCCTTCAAGACTTAGCCTGAAGGCTGCTCTCCACAGCTACCGCTAGGATAGCTTTCTTTAAAGGTTGTCTTAAACCTATCTACCATAAGAGTCGAATTGTAGTGGTGCAAGGTGTCCACTTTAATTAGTGAACAGCATATACCAGGCCAACTTCTCACATTGGTGGGCAGCTTGTGGGATTCCAGCTTGCTATTGTTTTACCAGAAAATCTCTATTTGAATGACTAACTGAAAACCACTATAGGTACTTAAGGTACATATAAAGTCTAGCTTAGTATCAATAAGTTCTACTGAACTTAGAGCTGTGTGTCAAGGGATAGCACACCCTTTCTACAGCTCAAGCTAGTATCAGTAGGCCACAAACTAGTGTAGGTAGTACAACACTGCACAACACTAGAATGTCCTCAAAGGGTGGACCCAGTGGATCCACTCAGCCCCAGTATAAGGACATGGCTTTCTCTGACTTGAGAGCCAGGTGTGTTGAAAGACACCTGAGGCTAGGACAGACTCCCTCCACACTGCACCTGATAGATCTGCTGACAGCAGATGATCTTAGATTAGCTCTAGGAGCTAATGGGTCTGAATCAGTGAGTGGGTCAATTACAGTGTCTGGGTCAGATGATGTAGGAGAGTAGGATCTGCCTCTTATGTTGCCCCCACTTTTTTTCTAATGCTTACACTGGTTTCTGGCTATAGTCTGGCTGGGTCCCTGCCAATCAGGGCCCCAGCCTCACTGTTCTCTCTAAATGACATGGAGTGCACTCTAGGTGCACTAGTGATTGGATACTGTGGTGCCTTATGAGTCACTAGTATATGGTACCTTAGGTGCCAAGGGCATAGGTACTTCACAGGCCTACCAGGGGCTGCAGCATGTATTATGCCACCCCTGGGAAGCAGACTAAATCTGACACCACAGGCCTGCTACTGCAGCCTGGGTGAGGTGGTGCTAGCACTCCTCACTGAGATATAGGTTTCCTATATCTCTCCTGCACACACATATAAACCTATCAGTCACCCCTATGGCAGGCCCTATCAGTCCTGAGGGCAGGGTGCTTGGTTCCTATGTGAGGGGGTGCCTCTGCATGAGCAGGGCCCCTCTGCAGCTCTCAGAGTCTATTCTCTGGTGCTGTTTGTGGATGCGGTTAAACCATATACTCTTAAGTGCATTATATCCTCGCGGTAAAATGCTAACTTTGGAATGGCTGCATCAAAACATGTCGTGTTTGGTGTCAAACATCTTGGAATACTACCCCCCCGCCAATCCTGGCGGCGGGGGTAGCATTCCACCCTTCTAGAGGGATCAGACATGTACCTGCTGTGGAAACGCGGTAGAATCCTGAAGAGCCCTGGCATCACAAAATGGATGCCACCAGTCACAGACACGGGGCTGCCCTCCTGCTGATGACCAACACTCACAGTGGAGGAAGCCCAACAATAGGCATCCTGTCACAGGGAGGTGTAACCACCTCCCAGACAGGGTTTAGTGTATTGGGGCTGGGTGGGTGCACTCTTAGAGTGCTTTGAAGTCCTGCACTGGGGGAGCAGAAGGCTCCTCTGTGCATATGCCAGTTCAAACCAGCTCAGGGGCTACCTGCCCCTGCTCTGGCGCGAAACTGGACAAAGGGAAGTGGGTGTAGCCACCCCCTCCCTTGACCCTCCCACAGGTGGGGTCATAGAGTTAGTCCATCCCCTCTTTTTAGTATAAGAGGGGGAACCTTGCCATTGCAAAGCAGATAACCCTTGGACGACGCTCTACAGAAGAATCCTGGCCCTTCGACGTTCCACTACCTTTGGAAGACAGAAGAATCTCCCTTGGAGTCAAGGAGTGACTCCCCTGCTTGGCAGGCACCAAAAACGACAACGATGGTCACAAACTACGCCGCTCCCGCCGGAGTCCGAAGTCCCTGCAGCCCAAGAAGTGGATTTCCTGACCTCTCTAAGGCCATCGTGAGTCCCCAGCGAAGCTGAGGCAAGTGGACCCCACGAGTGACGAGGAACCGCGACCCCTGGGTACCGTGCACTATTGTCGAGTGCAACCCCTTCACAACATTCTACGAACTTGTGCTTTATACCACGTGTGGTCCTGACCTCCAGCAGGAATCCCTCCGAAGATCAGAGGCCTACACCGTCCCGAG